>VYZV01005033.1:233797-319100 GCA_013401275.1 Pandion haliaetus | reverse complement strand
GATTTTGTTTCTTCCCCAAGTTGAGCCTGTCTTTTGCCCGTGACCATAAGTGGGGAGTGATCCCTCCCAGTCCTTGTCTCGACCCACGAGCCTGCCTTTGTATTTTCTCCTCATCCCAACGTGGCCAGGCGCGGGGGTGGGGGGTGAGTGAGCGGCTTCGTGGTGCTTTGTTACCGACTGAGCTGAAACCACGACAGCCTCTTAGTAACAGCTACATGGGAAAACAAAGGCAAATATCATGACATAGCTTACTTATGGTACCAAGTGTACATGCAAATCCATAAAATAATCACACTTGGTGATTTTCTCCTAAGAATAAGACATACCTGAGAGAGTGAAATAGTAATTGGATTATGTGGAATTGAATGTTTTAGTGCTGCTTTATGCCATTATAAAATTGACATGATTATACAAATGGAAAGCATAAAATTGAAAGTATTAAACTGAAGTTCTTGTAAATTTAGTACTTCCCTCTCCCTGCTCCAGAGATCTTGAAAAAATATATATTTCTCTAAGTTGCATTATAGCCAAATCCTCCCCCCTCCAAGCCTGAGGTACTAAGAAGGGACTGTACCTGGGCACAAAGAGGAGGAAACATTTCCAGCACCATGCTTAAGGTTTTATGCATACAATTTCCATTAATCGAGCTAATATTTACACCCAGAATTTCAACCTTAAAGAAGTAAATTATATTCAGAAAGATAATTTTATAAAAAAAAGTCAATTACCAATGAACTGCATTTTCGTTTTCAATGTTTTATTTAAAGAGTTATTTAAGGGGAAGAAAATAATAAGATGAGCCTCTGGCCACTGAAGACTGAATCATTTTATAGATGTAGATGCAGTTAGTCAGCTGAGCAAAACAGTACATGACACCATTTTACAGTTCAGCGACTGACAGAAACAGAGACATCATGTAAAATAATTTTCAATATATAACTTCCTGTTTAATAACAAAGAAACAAACAAAAAAAGCAAACTATGAACAAAGGCAAATAACTAAATAGTCAAGAAAACATACATTGACCACAGCCCAGTGAGCCGACTGTTGCAATGAGAATTCCTAAAAAAATTTCAATAATCTATGGTATTTTCAGAGAAAAATGTCATTTCAACACTTCCTTTTTGCAAAAACTCAGATAATTTCTGGAGTGCAACCAGTACTGGCATTTATGATTTGCAGCATGCAAGCAAAAGAGATGCAACCACCTGAAAATGCAGCTGTAACACTTGCACTGGAATTAACCAGTCACCAGGTATTTTTCTGTAGCAGAGCAGCAGGCATGCTATCTTGATATAAGAAAGTCAGAATAAATTGCTTACATGTTGTTAAGTCTGAAAAGTCTAATAGTCTGTTCAAAGTGGCCCCTTACGTGCTTGGAAATACATGTACTACCTTAATCCCCACACTTTTCAGTTCGGGTTAATAGACATGGAAAGTTCTCACTCTGTTCCTTTCCATCCTCACAGACCCTACAGTTACAGTAAGGCTCCTGAGTAAAGATAGATTTTATAAAAGGGTCTGAAGAGGGTACAAAGAAGCTTGCTTAGGTGTTATTTAATAGAGAATCCAACATGGGTACATGTCCAATGGGACTTTTTTTCCAAGGCATCACTGAATTACCACAAGTCAATACTTTCGCCTGTTGCTTTGGAGTAAATGAGATGATGCTGTGGAAGAATGGGACAGGCAGCCTGTCTAGCTCTTTGAAATCTCTGTGAAACACATTGGCCTTCATGTAGACTCTGGCACACAAGATGATGGTAGACTGTGGGAGATGCAGATGGACTTGTGAGATTCCCTACCGACATGTTGTTATACTCTGTTATTCCAATTTCTCCTCCCCAGCTTGGGCTCAAGTCAGCAGCAAAAGATGGGTTAAAATGCTAGTTCACATGGGAATAGCTCAAGCATCTTCATTAATGTAGCTGACAATGAACAAAGCAGGAAAATATTACCAGTTGTTCGTATCAGTGATTTTCTCTCCTGCATCTCCAGGTGATGGGTTTCACTTGCCTTATGTACAAAAATCAGACCCTTCACTTGTTAATACTATTACATCCTTGCTTTACTGCTATAAATGAGCACTGCCATCTGTGCCTGATAATCCTTTCTTGCATGTATCCAGCATCGCCTTACAAATCTGTGTTTTTCAGATAGAAGCAATCTATATAGCACTGGTCGTCTGCACTCTAACGCATGTCATCTGATACTTGTTTATTTAATAAAGAATTTGCATTTGGAAACCACTGGCAGTAATGCAACAGTGAAGGCCTATGGATTTAAGTATTACGGATTTACGTAAGTGGAAAGAAAACCAGTCTGGTTCATGCTTAAATGATTATGTTGAGTCCTGCCAATTCAGCCGGGGGGGAAGCTCTCTGCTTCATAACTCCCCTGCTTGGCCTGTGGGACATTTGCCACAGAGAGGAAATGGGAGCTCCTTGCCTCATATTCCCTCCTGAAGACAAAAGAGCAGAAGAGATGGAACTAAGATAAATTTGTTTTCATTAAAACATCAGCATTGTAAACAATGCACCTGAATAATACACAGGATAAAGTTGCACAATTCGAGCCAAATGGAATGGTGTACCTGATTTTGTTACTGACAGCTGCAGTTTTGGCATTTTAAGAGTTAATTTCTTAGCTTTTGATTTAAGATAATTTTAACAAGCTTCTCCTTTCCCACCTCTATCACTACTTTCTTTTAACTGCAAAGCCTGAAAAAAAAATGGAGAAAATGAAATATCGAAGCAGGTATGGAAGCATCATCAGGTCCTGAAACAGAAGTCAATAACCTGATTTCACAGTAGTTTAGACTGTCATTAAAACATCACATCCATTTAGAAATGAGACAGCTGCCCAGCTTGGAGGAGCTATTCTAAACTGCCAGAAGCATCTCTCCCTTCCCCTGCTTCTTCTGCGCTACCGTGCGTGCTTACACAATATATGCAGAGAATCCAGTTCAGAAAAGGCAGGCAAAAAACTGAAATGGCAGAATGACTGCCAGGCAGCAGGTGAGAGAGTGAGAGAAAGGAAGATCGCATGCATAAATACAACAACAACATCCACAGACAAAGTTCAGGGAGAGATGGGTAATCTAATCTGGGTAAGGGCAGGAAAACCCCCTCAGTTGTCCAACAGATTAGGTGCCCCCTAAAAAAAACCTGGGGCTAAAATTTTGATGCTGTAGAAATCCTGAAGAAGCTAGGGTTGTGCGAGTGGAGGCAGCGTGGGGCGCACCGTGCGGCAGCCCAGCCGTGGGGTGTACAGGAACATGCTACAGCAAGCAAGGCTAGTGAACAGGCCACAGCCCCTCTGGCTACAGCTCTGCCATCTTTGCTCAAATTCGTTAGTACTCTAAAAATAGCCCAAATACAGCTAACCAGAAAGTGTAGTGGTATAATCTGGCCTAGTCTAAGGAGATGACTCATTTGAAATGAGATACAGGCAGATAAAACCTGTGTAAGTCCTTTCTTGGCCTGCTTAATGTTTTGAACATAAACATCTGTCATGTCACTGTTCGGTTGGAAACAACCCCAGATTCTGAACCTCAGTCACCCATGGATGCCCAGAAATCTCTCTCCTGAGGTGGTGGTGGGCACTCTCCCTTACAGCCACAGAATCACAGCACTGTTGAGGTTGGAAGGCACCTCTGGAGATCATCTAGTCCAACCCCCAGCTCAGAGCAGAGTCAGCCAGGGCTGGTTGCCCAGGATTGTGGCCAGGCAGATTTTGAAAATCACCAAAGATGGAGACTCCACAAGCTCTCTGGGTAACCTCTTCCAGTCTTCAATTACCCTAACAGTAAAAAGATGTTTCTTATGCTCAAGCAGATTTTTGGAGAAGACTCTGGCTCTGTCTTCTTTACACTCTCCCACCTTACATTGGTAAAATCCCCTCTGAACTGAAAAAACACACAAAAGTATCATCACAGCCTGTGGTTATAGAAGCATAACCTTGGAATCAGAAAACAGCTAAAGCCACATGTCACGTAGGGAGGATGTGTCCAACCTGTTCCAAAAGCAGCTTAGCCCTAAGCAGCACGGACACAAGCCAGACTGTGCCACTTGGCCTGTCAGGGTCTACTCCCTTGACCTCTTCTCTTTAGAATGACAGACATAACCTTCAGGTACACCCCCACCATGTAGCTGTTAGCTCACTCCCTGACTCTGGGTTTCAGTGCTCTGACTAGTTTTCTCTAAGTCTCATCCGCCATAAAGAGATGGCCCGTGATGGAGAGGGTACAAAAGAGTCAATGGTGGTCTCAGGGCCAGGGATCAATCCCTCACCTTTTAATTAGCAGTATAGGCACAGCCAAAATTTCACAAAGTAGTGTTTGTGCCCAGGATATCCTATTACCTTGTCATTAGGAGACACTCCAGAGCAGAGAGGCCGAGTATAGCCATCAACTCTTTGATGAAGTGCTCTCAGACGTGCTGTAATTGCTCTGCTGAAGTTGGGAACTGACTTTTCATATTGTCCTGAAATCTCCTCCTCAGAAGGATGTTCTGCAGTGTGGATCCCAGGGAGATGGAGACGACTACCTCACATTTCTTTCTGGCTACCCATGCTTTCCACTCAGACAGCCAAATACTGGATTTAAGCAGAATGGAGGTCGCCATTGGAGAAACATATCAAGTAATGCAGCATTGACATGGAAGGAGTCCACAGACTCTGTACAGTCAGTGGAAAGGCAAAGGCACTGAAGTTAGATAGCACGTATCTCCATGTGGAGGTCTACAGGGGAATCCACTTTTCCCCAAGAAATGACACTAAACTTGCAGCTCTCTTGAGTTGCCTGACCCACTCCCCCTTCCTCCTTGTTCTCCCACCTCAGAGCAAGCAACACGAAAGTCTGGTTGGTGTAGCAGTGCCCCAGCTAAGCAGGAAGGATTTCATAGTAAACAACTGCAGCCCACTGAAGTACATACATCCAACCCCACTGAAGCTGGCAAGAGTTTCCACAATGAATTCCAGCTGTAGACTCCCCTAGCTGGTTTTACAGTGCTCAGCTCATCAAATTTACAGGGGTGCTATATACAACCTGTTATATTCTCACAGACAGCTGTGGGATCACAGCGGGGCCTCCAATATTTCTAAATTTAGTTTCACAGATTTAATACTTGAGGGAAGAATGGGACAGAAAAGGTAGAAGACAGTGCAAAATAGCCTCAGCCTCACAGAAAGGATCATGAAAATTTGAATTACAGTACTAAAATGTCCCTGGCAGGATTTACTAACCCCTGGCTGCAGGACTCCCTCTGCTGCAGCTGCTTTCAATAATGAAGTCTCAATGCCTATTGTTTGGTTCCTTACATACAAACAATTCCAAGCGGTTGCTTTAATTATGCTGAAAACAAAGCTGCGACGTCTCTGGCCAGAATTACTTCTGACAGCTATAGGAGTTGCAAGGCCCCAGTCTTGCAAGCCTCCAGAATTTAACCTGTCTGCAAATAGTAACTTGCACAGCCCCCAGGTTCTTCTTGCTGGGGTGAAAACAGACAAAATGATGTTCACTTTGCAATACGTTTCAGCTTAAAATTTTAAAAACACTTCAGAAATCCAAAGAATGGGAGCTCTCGGCTGCTAGTTCATAAAATAGAAAGGAAAGAATGGCAGTTTGCTTACTATTTCTTTTAGTTTTCACAACAAAACAAATCCATCTAAAACCGACTTCAGACCAAAAAAGGTAAGGAAGGGCTGTGGATAAATCCTGAATTACTTTCTTAAGCTAAACCAAACAAATATGGTATAAAGAGAACAGGTGAGACAAAGGGAATTCATAAAAATTTCAAAGCAATATGGAGCCACTTGTGAGCTAAGGTTTGATCTGTGTCATGATAATGTAATGCCAAAGTAGCTCCAATGACATCAACAGAATTATTCTGGCTTTATACTAGCATGACTGGATTCATAATCTGACACTGAACCTATTTTTATTGAAGCCATCACTGCAGTTGCCACACTCCTCAGGTTTATAGGTATTTTAAAACTGTTCAGTGAGCTGTAGTTATTGCCAGGATATGGATATAGTAAAAGATATTAGCCAAAATGCTACAGGCTAAATCTTAAACTGATGTAACTTTGTACCAACTACTGACTGACATGAGCTGTGCATCTGACCTTCTGTGTGTTGTGCATATCAGTTAGGACGAGACGGATCTGTAGAGTGTTCTCAGCTCTTTGCCAAAGTGCTAAACAACATAATGTGAGCAGTCAAAATTAAATGCAAGGTCACCAAAGACTCCAGACTTGGGACTGAAAATATCCCAGCAGAATCCTATCCTCTGGCATGCGACTGAGGCTAGCCTAAGGTAAAGACCATGTTTTGCTCAGTAAGCTTATGGGATTTTTCAGCAGAAGCCTGGGCTTGACTCAGGGGGTCCCTTCCCTTCTGATGAGGGTTAGGGCCCTGCGTCCCTCAGCCAAGAAGCTGATTGAATTCCAGTCTATGAAAGCCTTGATCTGTGAGAGATTTGGAAGCCATGCAAAATTTATAAATTTGCTCTCTGTGGTAAAGGAGCCCTGGCTGTGGTTGTGAAGTGGTGGGGGATGGAACTGAAATGAGGTATCAGGGAGGATGAAGTGCAGGATAAAATGGAGGGGAGGGAACTGTGGGAAGTCAGAGCTCTGTTTTCTGCATCACAGTTGGAAGAAATAAATCCATTGTTTGCATTTTTTAAAGCTGCATAAAGGACCTGGCCTCCCAGTAGTAAGTCAGCTTTCAAAATTTCTAGGCAGCCCAGAGTCAGACCCTCCAGCTATTGCCTGAAGAATGCTCAATGTCTTCATCTCATTTCATCTCATCATTTTTTCCCCAAAAAACATTCAAATGGCTAAATTCCATGTCATCCTCTGTTAACTCCTTACTCTCTGTATCTAGTCTGGTTTGGTCAAGCTCAGCCAGCTATGGTCATTCATTCCATAAGGTGGACTCACTTAGCTGGTAGCTGCATTGTTCTTATGGTCCCTATGTCACACATTGGCCTCTCACTTGCTACTGCAGTTAATCCCATAATCTGTTTTCACATTCTACTTTCCTTCTAACATCTTAATTTTTTTTCTAACACCATTTCACCTGACACCTGCTGACTCTGGAAGACTTTTTACCTCTGCTGTGCCAAGCAACTTCAGCTGAAAGCGAGACAGAACAGGGTTGGATGGCTGATACCCACAGCCAGCAGCGGGTATGGCATGACACTCCTCTGCCAGAAGACACTGTCTTTGTATTTGTGTGTGTCCACTAATGCAGAGACACCTTCACACCTATGTGCTGAGTCTTCTCGTTAGAATGGGACAGTATGTTCCTGCCACAGAGAAGGGCCAAAATCTCTCAGCCACATGAGCAGATATATGAAGTAATTTTACACTGGCATAAAACCTAGAAAGTGCTCACCCTTCCTTTCTATCCAATTCAGTGATGTTGGCAGAAAGTAGTCTAAAAGACAAAGAAGGTCTTTTATTTATTAAAAAATTCATAAAGTAGTCCTCATACATAGACAAATGTGATGTGATCTGTAAAAAGTATATTTCTTGATATATGAAGATAAAAAGTTACAAGTCATATCGCACTACAGCATCCTAAGCATTAGAGTTTTAAAGTCAAATGAAAGTTCTGAAAGAGTTTTGATCTACAAAACATTAAACAAAACAAGCTTCACAACAAGAAAGAGAAAAAAATTAATAGGAGTTATTTGTAATTTATTTCTCATGAGTGAACTTGCTACCAATTTCCCAGTCATCTTATATAAAACAATATAAAGAGATAAAAAAAATATATTACAGTCTGCTGTAGGAAATGCATTCTGGAATAAATATGGTTTTAAAAGTCAAAATAAAGAAGCTTTTTCTGAAACCAAAGGAAAATTTGAATGTCCCGAACAGAAGTATAACTGATGACAAAGAGTAGTAATTCTCCTGCCTGTGCAATCTGTCCTACTCAGTGTCCTTGGCCTAAGGAATGAGATAGGAAGTAGTGTGCCAAACATTCAGTAACATTATATTCTGAGATTAAAGGAAAAATTGGCAAAAGACAATCTCTCATCATTTTTCTCCACATTTTTCTCTTCATTGGAATAAGAAAAGACAATAGAGTAACTACCAGCTGGTGAATAAGGTGGCCTATAGCCTCTCATATGGCAAAATAATCAGAGAAGTTCAATGTCAAAGCATCTTCTCCATGCAGGATGACATCAATCCAAGCTTTTAAGGGAAGGGAAAACCTTTGCTGCTTAGGCAGATATTAAACCTTCCTGGAATCTGAAATGTATGTCCCCTATTAGAACAGTCATTGGTGCTCTTCAGAAGAATTGTCTCCTACAGTAGCTCTTAGATGAAACCAGGACAATGGAAAAATTTTATAAAAGATGGATATGTTTGAAAACATGACCTGTAAGAGCTTGATAAGTCAATAAAACTTTCAGAGCCCACTCAGGAGATGAAACTCCTGGTGAACTACCGCAAGACATGAAAAGAATATTTTTGTAATATAGGTGTTTCAGATCTGTAAGTCATCTGAAGGGTTCTCATTTCTGTTTAAAGGACTCTGGGGAGAACAATGCTTGGTCTTGTTGCATAAGGGGCTCCTGTAAGCTGTTTGGTCCCACCCTCATGGCTTGGACAAATGCAATATACCTTTGCCTTTATGTCTCTTGCTGCACAAGTGCTGTGGCTGCAGAGCCAGCTCATGACAGAGACTGACCAATTCGCAGGACTGTATGTCAAAAAGATGGAAGAAAGATACCTTTTTCACCCCTCCCTGCTATCTATATTATACAAAAACCTCAGTTATCTCTTGGCACTAAAGATTCTGAGACACATGGATGAATGGATCTGATTCCACTAGCACAGAGCACTAGGATGCATGTAAAATAGTGTTAATTATAAGATGTTCAATCTTTCAGTATAATTCATATCTTGGGAGGCCCAAAAAATTATTTCATCGAAAGTAAAGGTGCCTTTCTTTTAATTACAAGTTATGCATTTGGAAAATTGAAAATTCTTATAAGCGTAGTTATTCTCTACTGACTACCGAATTTTAAAGTATCATTAACTGGAACACATAAACCAAGATTAATTTAGATCACATTATATCAGTAATGGCTCATAAACATTTCTGCAGGCCCAAGTTTTATCTCAGAAACAAAGCAAGTGCTGCACTGGCAGAGGCCAAAGGTGCCTCCTGTCTGGAGGTCTGGCTCTGGCTGCAGCACATGCCAGAAACCTTGGGGGGAAACCTGTATGTGACATCATGACAGCCCCACAGGAGGGAGGGGAAGAATGTCTCTGGTCTGCTGAAATCCTGGAAGTGCTAATCTCTGTCATCCTACTTAGAATAAATTTGTGATTGCTCCTTCTTCTTCCTCCAGTTTGAATGAAACCGCAAACAACAACAAAAGGCAGACACATGTTAAATGTCACAGAATATGCTTACTGACCTATATATTAGTATGTATGTATTATATATGCTTTTAAATAAATAAAAAAGGTTTATTTGTTTAAAAATAATGTTACAACATTTAAATTAGCCTTTTACATTTTTTTCACACTACATGGTTGTTCCTCTGTTTCAAAAATATTTGCCAGCTTTCTACAAAAATATGCTACCTCAATTCTATTTTATGACATACTTTCCATTCTTATCTTGTTTCTAGTTGTTCTGTGTGACTTTTGACTGTGTTGCATCCTCTGTATCTTGCTGTTCTATTCTTCCCTGGAATATAAATGCCAGCTTTATTAAATCTGCTGTGACACCAGTCCTACACAGAAGTATTTGGGGCCATAGTGGGATCTCATTGATGTCAATGGGAAAATAATTGTCCTCTAAATTAATTGATGTTGGCCAGGCAATAGGCTTGTCATGTCAATAAGGAGAAAACTATTGCCCAGCTGTTAAATTTAGACTATTAATACAGAAAGAATTCTAACTATTTGCCAGATAACTTATTCTTCCCCCACTCCCATCTCTTGCCCTGTGCTCCTGCAGTTTGCTGCTTCCCATCACAAGCATCTGTGTGATTCTGAAGAGGGCTAAACCAGGTTGCCTATGTGTGGTCAGATCCAAACCCTTGCAAAACAAACCAACCAGACATATCCTGCTGTTTTGACAGGTTGTAGAAAGACCGGGCACAAGCTGACTCAGTCTCAGTGGCCAAAAAACCCACTGGCCCCTTTACCCATAAGTGTCCTGCTTTCTGAGGATTTGGCTTACATACAAATATAAACCAGAGAAGAGACAATTCTCCAAACTGCTCAACTATTTAAAAAATAGGTTAAAATTTTAATGGAAATGCTTAGTGTGCCTTGTAACCCAATTACTTACCTGACAGGTTACATTTACTTCTATATATGTCATTAGCATATTTGCCTACTGGCTATTTAACCTATGAATACATTTACCATTGTTTCGGCTCACAGGACAACGCACCATGAGCTCATCTGCCCACCTGGAATGGACAGTTTATTACTGCACCCATTTTTTTTTTCTATGTATTAGTCTGTTTTTAATCCATGACAAGACTTCATCTGTCACTCTGGGGTTTCTATGTTTACTCACAAACTCCTGTAAAAAACTTTTATCAAACCTGTTGAAAGGGATATAACTATGTCCATTTGTTCTCTCCACACTAGCTTGAAGGTACTTTCAAAGAACACTAATATGCTAGAGAAATAAGATTTTTAGCAGCTGGCTATATTCTAGTTTTCATTTTACTATCCCCCACTACTCAGCAAAGCTTTTGTGAGCTGTGCTTTCCCCAGACTGAAAGCATATGCTGTGGATTCCAGGTGGGTGATGGTACAGGAGGACCTGAGAGCATATATCACGACGAGCTTACCTGCTGATCACAGACTGTTCTTTTTCACCACCTCCCTACACTTAGTAGAATACCTTCATACAGTGGAGGCCAAATGAGAACTCCCTGGGCTCCCGCTGAGATACTTGTTTATGATCACTGCAACCCTGTATCTTTTTTGTTTGGGGGAAATTTCTCATTTTCTTACCATAGAACAATTCTTAAGAAACCACGTGGCTATTGCTCTGAAGGAATTCTCTCCAAGCAAACATAAGCCTATCTTTTTCCACCTCCTGCTCCCTTCGAAGCTTGGCTTGGGCCCGTCTGTGTGAGCAGGCTGATGTACAAAGACACTGGATCAAAAGAAGGCAGCAGGGGATTGCAGAGAGCATCAAGTGACTTCCCAGCCTTATCCCTGCCTCCCGAACATGCAGTATGCCAAGCGAAGGCTGGGAAATGAGTACAGAATCCATCCTGACACCACAAAACACTAGGCACTATTTAGGCCACTGAGACTGCTGCTGACCCAGAATTGTCTCCCCTTTTCCTTGCCTACCCTGCCTGCCAGCAACCCTGTGCTGTTTCTTGAATCACAGCCCAGGCCACCTTTGCCGTAAGACATGAGCACACTGCTCTCTGCCCATGCTTGTTATAAAATATTCGTCCTGATGCAGTTATACAATGGTAATACAATTGTACTGGAAATTGAGTAAATGCATTAGCTGAGCTAGTATAGTTTTCCTTCTTTGGGCACAGCACCATGCCAAGGAAAACCCAGTTCCTGGAGCACAGCCATTCACGTTCGCATGCAAAAGACTATGGAGGTGAATTGTAAGCACATTTGTTCATGACTTACCACTGCCTTGCACAACAGGGACCCAGTCCATGGCCTGGCACACTAAGCATCCCAAAAGTGCTGCTCTAACTATGCAACAACAACTACTAACGCTATCAGGCAAAGCATCATCCATTTTAAGCTCTGATTTTATACAATGTTCTGCTTCGTCCTTTCTTAACAGGATTTTAAAAAACGAAAATCATACCATTCAACCAAAACCAGTTAAAACAGTGCTCAGTTATCTTTGGAATACACAGGCAGGAGCCTGTGTAGACAGAGACCAACAAACAAAAACTCTCCTGTTAGAGAAGAGGGCACCCTATGCCAAGGATGAACAGCGCCGATGCTCCAAAAAGTACTTGCACTTCACCACTGACCGCAGAGCCACTTGCAGGGTGCATGAACACAGTGAGGTTTTATTTTGACAAACTGACTGCATGACCACGTCTTCACAGCAGCCTAAATTTCATCTGAATACTAATGCTGGCATTGTGTTGACTTTACAATACAGAGTTCTCACACTCCCACTATCAGCTCAACCACCATACAAATTTCCTTCATTACTGCTGCAACTTCACATTCCAAAACCCTCCCTTGCAGGAAATTACATGCATTTCAACATTGACAACAAACAAGATCTGACAAGTAAATATTCTGCTGCAATGGGATTTGAAATCTGGACTTCGAATGCTTTCATCTCCAGATGGTATCGCATCATAGGCTTTTTCACACGAAGCTTTAAAATTGTGTGTCCCCTTTGCAAAGCCACAAAAAGAATCACTGAAGAGTGTGAAATTTCAATTAATATTGGCTCCCAAAAGTTAAGCCAATTAGAGAAAAATATTCATTATATATACCTTTTCAAAAGGCTGAAGATTGGAAAAATCTTAAAGAAATATTTTGAAAGAGAAAGAAAAAGTTCCTGTCTTCTCGATTACACAAATGAAAATCCAAGTGTTAGAGCTGCTACTACAAGTTGTACAGGTAATATAAAACAATACAGAATCAATACCAGCCCTGTCCTCATTATGCAATGATGAGAATGTATCCCACACAACCAAATCCAAATCCAAATCCTAATTTGAGAAACAATCCAGCTCGTCGCAGATTATTTTGTTGGTGCTTTACAAATACCAAAAGCCCTGCCTTATAGGGGGCAACTGCCGTCTACCAAAGTGGGGAAGGAACGCAGCTGGAATGTGCTGTGTTTTGCCAATCCCAGGCTGCAAAAAATTCCCTTTAGGGTCACAGGGCAGGTTGCAGCAGTTTCCAGGCTGTAATATACTGCAAAATTAGTAGAGCCCAGCAGGAGGGAGATGCAGCTTACTCCATCACAGCCCTCGTCTCTGCTCATTCTGCAATTCAGCACTTATTCTAAGCAACAGAATAAAATTCAGCCCTGTGATACAAGTAGGCGTGATTTCCATCCTTCCTTTCTGCCATTACTCTGTGCCATTATGCCTATAGAGCCCTGAGATCAGTTCAACGGGCAGCGAGCTGTGTCTGAATGGTACCACAGGCACCAGTCCTGTGCCATGCTTAACTTATGCCCCCTTTTATGCTTCAACTATTATCTGTGTGTGTAGCAACCAGCTTTCCACTTTCTATTTCATATGAACCTCATCATTTCAGTGCTCTACGTGTCCCACTGCATCCCACACACCTACACCCATGCCCTGGCAGGCAGCAAACGTGTGCAAGAGACAATTGTTAGTTCCTGTCAAAAGAGTAAAAGGCTTAACTATAACCCTTTGTCCCTTGGTGGGCCTGGATTTCTTTCCTCTACCCACACACTGCTTCATATGCACGTTGGGACATGGTACCTGTGAGCCTGGTACCTGTCTCCCCTTTTGGTTAAAATCAGGCAGCATTTTAAGAAGTTACTGAGGAAAGGAGTGACCGGCAGACAAGGCAACACGGTTGCATGAGCTGTGTATCCTTTGGAAACCATGAAATAAGTAATTGGATTCTCTAATAATTGACTTTGTCTAAGTGGGTCTGAATTAATCCAAAGGACTAATATTTGTGAAAAGAAGGAATGAAAAACTCATGATCCCATTTATTTTTCCTCCCCAGCTATCTGATGCCAGCACAGGTTAGTGTTTCTCCTCTCTTTGTTTACTGCATGCAGTTCATTTTATCTTCAGGCAGGCATATATTTTAATCTGAGCTATTCCAGGAAATTCTGTAGATGTCGTGGAGTTGCTGCAGATTTTCACCAAGGTAACTAAACTCAGAATAGATACGAATATATATTTTGTCTTTTTATTTTGCTTGTTTTTTAGTTCTGTGCCCAGCCTTTCAGTTCTTTACATCTGCATTGCTGCATCAAGTCTCCACTTCAGAGGAATATTCCCCAAAGTCTCTGTTCCTTGAAACACAGTATTTTCTTTAAAAGGCAGCAATGACTTTGTGGTCTGACACTGGAATACCTGAGGGATTTCTACTGAACTTACCTTGTGAATGTTGACAGAATCAGCAGGAGACAAATAGAAGCTTTACTCTTCTAAACAGGGTTGTGGAAATGCCACTGTATTTATAATGGAATGTATAAATCCCCAAATCCCTTTGTTCATTGTTCTGCAAGAACTTGCTTAAACTAAACTAAACAAAAAACACTTGTGCAGCAATTCTGTTATATTACACCAACAACAGAGGAATAAATTAATATGCTAGTCACAGTCTATAGCAGTCTCTTTCCAAAATTCCTTGTTTTCCACTGTACTGATTTATGCCTAATGCAGAAGATGACTTACCATGCACAGGTGTATTATTAATGCTATGTTAGAGGTAATATACAGCAAGGCCTGCAATAATAACACAGTCACTGGACTTTGGTTGACAAAATAGGAAAAGTCACTACCTATGAATACTTCCTATGTTTGACTTCTCATTGGCAGAGATCCCACCAGTGGGAATACTGCTGGGAGACAATGCTCCACTTGCTACTAAAATACTCTAGTCTTATCTTCATTCAGAGTGCACATGGAGAGAAGAGGTAAAACAGCCACATCCAACTCTATTAATTCTTAAGTAATTAAAAAACCCAGTGTCAATCAGAACCTGAAAGACTCCAGAATGCTACATCATAAGGGTGGACAGAGAGTGAGAGGACAGGACCAAGTGAGTAAACAACTAAGATTAGCTTAGGAGAGATTTATACCTCATTCTGACCCACTTCTCTTTTCAAAATGGGGTGAATTACTTCAGACGTGTTTTAAGTTATATGTCAACACTCTCTGTCATGCTGCACGCTTTCCTCAATCACCTTTCTTCTTAGAAAGAAAAAAGACACAAAAATTGAAAAGAAATGTACACTACTCCCTTCTTTCTCAGAAAAAGGCCACAGGACATAGTGAGCTGTGCAAGACCTTCACCATTTATTCTAAACTGATAACACAACTAAATTTGCATTTCACATCTATAAGCACAACAAAACCCAGGGCACAGAGGGCAAAAATTCTGCTGCACACACAAAAGACCTGGAGGAATATGCAGACGTCAAGAATCTACAGTTTTGAGGACTGCATTAAGGAAGGGTAACACGACATGTCTCTCTCATCCCTTTCTGGGTTGCATGTATAAAAATACCTCTAGCCCACTTCTGTTCCTTTGATGCAAGGAAGTTTGCAGCGATGTAACTGAGGGTATGTCAGCACAGCATTCAAAAGCATAATTTTGGATTGTGTGAATATACCCAACTTTCAAAATATCTAGTTCGTGTACTCAAAGCACTGTAGCTGTCGATGGAGTCCAACACGTGTTTTCTGACAATGTTGCCAGAAAACATAAGCTATGGAAATTTTGTCCAGACTGGGTTGCATTATAGAACCCATTCAACTCCATTTTCTTTCCAAACCCAGGATAAACTAGCCACAGACATTTTTTAAAAACAAAAAAAAGGATACAACTCTTTATTTGGGTTATTCTGACCACAGTACTGTGACACCACGTCTAGTGGCATTAGTATTGCAGCCAACAGCTGTAAATTAAATGTGCTTGGGACCATGCTGGCACTGAGGCCAAGTGGGACACAACAGCCAACGGAGACAGAACAGCCACGCATGGCTGCACCCATACTGCCCACTGAGAGAGTCCTTGGCCCATGCCTACTCCTCATCCGTGGCCAGGATTTGTGTTTGAGTACAAGCATGGTCAAAATTGTGCCAGCACAGTGTTGAAGGGAGCCAGAGACCAAGTTAAAGGATTGGATCGCTGCTCACCCATGTTGCTTAACTCTCAGAGCATGTTTTGGGCTACCCTGGGTCTCTTCGACACCCAGGGACAGCCTGGGGGAGAGCTCACTTCAGGGACTGTCTCCAACAGGCAGTAGAGGTATAAATGCACCAGGAGTGGCTTACAATAATTCCAGCTTCAGGCCCTCAAACTCTTCCATCTATCCTCTGGCCATATCTCAGAGTATGCCACGCACCTTGTTTCACACTGTGCAAACAAGACTGCAGAGAGTTGCAACACAGGTGTCACGTTATTTTAGGCATTCAAGCTGAAAAGGAAAAGAGCCACAAAATAATATTTATGTCTTTGGGCCTCAAAAGCATCATTTGAGGCCCAGGGAGACCCACAGTCAAGTACCATATAGCTTGGAAGAACTCAGTGAGCTAGATGAAGAGCTTGCCCTGAGTAATCTGGATGTGAGCCAGCTTGCCCCAAATTGCCCTGTAGCACCCTCCTATTAAGCAGTACAGAAATAGCTTATGAGATATTGCAGAGATGCAGAATGGCCAGCTGATTCTTCCATTCCCCTTTCTACATCCATTACATCTAGAGTCTTCCCTTTCACCCTAAAATGTCCTCTCTGCAATTTTCATAGCACGGACAATATGAACTTCAGTTTACTGGTCCCTTCAAATCCTTTACAGACCCTCTTGTGCACTGGGTATTTACAGAAGGGATGTGATGCCCCTTCAATTGTCTGGTACTTTGGGTCAATTTTAAAGTGGCCCTCAGATCCAGGTCTGCAGGTCTATCTGTACCGTAAACCTCTATATCTGCCCTAAAGCAGTCCAATTTGAAACTACCGTGCTTCCAACTCACCCTAAATCACCCTTTGACTGCCTCTTCCTTCAGTTTGTTCAGCTTAGGCTGAAGGTTTGAGAATGGGAGGTCAGTAAGTGATTGTCCCACAAACTCCCTCATATTCCTCACTTCCGACCCCGAGCTCTCTGGTTCTTCTCTCTGCTGTCCGTATGAAGAGACCAGCTGGAAAAAGAGCCAGGAAATTCACACACCACTTTGGAGGAGGCCTCTGTTTTGCAGCTAAGAAGCACAAAATGTGGGCTGCTCTGCTGCGCATTACGAAGAGAGATACAGATGGTGTAAGACAGCTCACGTGGTTCAGAATAATTGAGAGGGAACCTCAGGATAGACCTTACATATCAATGTAGACATATTATACTTCCTTTGCAGGTGGTGCACACCACGGCATATAGATGTACCAGAAGCTCCTCACTCCACAAAAGTAAAAGCTGCATGCCTTCTAAATAAAAAAAAACACACCACCACAGAGCTAAAATGAAGCAATCAATAATCTTGCCACCAGGTCTATTTCTTGAGTTTGACAAGGTGCCTGACTGATCAAAAATAAAAAGCATTGTCTCTTTCTTAAATTATGGACACAAAGCAATTTAAGTTTTGCTGGTGTACACGCAGAAGAGAGAGGAAGAAGAGAGAGGATTCTCTCCCTCCTTTTTGAATGACACTGGGGATATTTTTTTTTAATCAATTAAAGTCTGATGCTGCTACACTGCAATCAGAACAAGAAGTTTTGACTATATTGTACTTTTTCCCCTTTCCTAAACTGTTCCTACTTTCTCGCTGAAAAATGCTTCTAGCTGTAAATTATTTCTGCATTTCAGATTTATACAGAAATATGTATAAACCAAATGAAGAAAAACGAAAATATATTCATGCAGCTGTTTCTGCCTATCACCTTTAATCTTTCTTGCACTTTAAAATATGTGCTTCCCACAAAGGGAGAGAGATCTATTTTTGCTTTATGTGAATATAAAAGTAATTTGTTGCCATAGCAATATTTTTCCATCCAAATGCTCTGAACACCACAGTTGCTTCAGGTTTTGGGCAAACTGTAACTACCCCAAAAAACATGTAAAACGTTATGCTTCAATAACCTCTTCAGTTCCATTATAATCACATCTTTCTGCTAGACATTATTAACAAAAAATAATTTAATACAGATGTTTATGTCTATACAAGCTTACTCCCAGAGACCACTTCCAAAATCATTTGTTTGCATCTTGTTTAACTCAATTTGCATTAAAATTCTGTAGAATGATCTGACACCTCCCCGCCCCCCATCTCTATCAGTGGGCCAAATTCTGAAGTCCACAGGAACGGTGCACAAATCTAAAGAAAGATGTTAATCCCCTGCACGCTCTACTTTCTGAAATCCCGCCCCCTCTTCATAGTGCTCTTTAGTAGGTCTCCAAGATGTTAGCCCTGTTCATTTCCATAGCAACCCTCCCCGCATAGTGGAAAAATTTGTTAAAATTGTTGGGGTTCAGCCTTTGAAAACAGCAATACCACAAAGACTGGTACGAGAAGCCTCCCAGAGCTTGGGCTAGGAATCACAAGAGCACCATTTTTTTCACCTTAATTTTGACCCTGTCCTGGGAACAGCAACTTTGATGGCTCTGGGAAGACATTTCACGCAAGTTGGAACTATGGATTATGGTATGCAAAACACAGTGCCTGGTCGAAGCTCACTATGTATTCTTATTGCAGTATTACATAATGTTTAAATACAAATAAAACAAAAACCAAATGAAACATAGAATCCTCAAGATGTTAATAAAAAAACCAAAATCAGAACACACAGATGTTGGCAGCTTTCCACCCTCTTCCACCTACACCTTAAGAGCAATTTCACAACACAGGGGATTTGTGTAAATCGAGGTTGACTGCCCCAGCCCACTGACAGCCCTCCCAGGCATGATGACACATTAAACTCCATCAAAACCTCCACACTGGCCACCTGGTGTTCATACGCCCAGTGAAGTTTTCCAGATGTGACCAAAGCTGAATCACTGTGTGGTTTATTTGGAAAGAAGACACTGTGTGTGTGCATGTCGGTTTTTTACTGTTTCTCACTGGATAGGAGTTGTGCACATGCAACTGTCCTTGTTACCTTGCACACATTTTCACCAGCCCTGACTGCTTGTTTGTCTGTTTTGCTACACACTCTTGAGCCTGTGTGGCCTTGCTACATGCTCAAGAGCCTGTAAACCCTTTGGGGATATTTATTATATATCCCACAGAGCCCCAGCCTGGTAAGCTTTTCTGTAAGACTACAACATAAACACTAAATAAACATGCTTGTTATAGGCCAGACATGCTAACACAGTATCTTGTTTCTTAAAAAAGCTATCATATGGTTTCTTAATCCAGATGTAAATCATGATTTACTGTTGTATTTAAAATGTCACCATCTATTTAAAGTGGATATGAAATGCAAAATGGTCTTTTTTTCCACTCTTTCACAGCCAACATGAAATGCAACATGCATTTTGTACTTCTGAATACAACTGACTCCGCTGCAGATGGCCCTTCTTTCGTGCAATCATGTGCACCGGTAGTGCCTGCGTGTGGCTTTTATATAGCAACACAGAGAGAGAAAGGAGACAGCAAAAAACAGCAATGTAATTGCAAGCCCACGAAGAGTGATCAGGGAGTCTTCAACAGATAGATAGATAGATACTTGCAGTATATAAACTGCCATAACATACTTGCCTTAAAGGCGAAGCGAAGTTTCATAGTCAGCTTAGGACAAATGAAATCCACATGCTATCGCAAAAACATGAGAGTTCTTGCCTTCCCTTTTGCCCCAGTCTGCAAGTTTCTGTCCACTCCCTTCTGCCAGCATTAAAGCAAGACTGGGAAATCGATCTAGGCAAAAGCATTTTTCTGGTTTTGAGTTTTGCCATGTTAGTTTTCGGATCTGGCTGATCATGCAAGCAGCCACGTAAACCCCAGTGCAGGAGTGAAATTACCCCTTTCAAGGGCATCGCACACATTGCAAATGGAAGCCAGTTAATCCCTGTTGTGAAAGAACACCCTTAACTGACTAGATTTTATATTGATAGTGTTCTCTAGGGGTTATACACAAAATAACTATCAATCAGTATTTCAGGCAGTTTACTGCCAGAGGAAACAACTTACTGTAAACAATGTTTCAGCAAGACAGGCACATATTTAGATCACTATTTTACAGACAAGGAAAGAAACTGAACCAGATTAACTTTTATCCCAAAGGTCAAAGACAGAATACATAAAACAGGATAGGAGAGATCTTCTGCCTCTGAAGTCCTATACCTTAACGACAAGGCTACCTTTCTTTGCATACGCACCTCTCTTTCATGTGTCAGTGCCTACATATACACATAAAGATTAATGTTTCATAGAGGAATGTGTCTAACACTGCAAAAAACTGAATTTTTGTGGTCAAAAACAAAATAAAAACTAATTTCATAAGCTCTAATAAATTATAGGAGCAATAGAGAAAATTAACAAGCAGAATGTGCACAAAAGAATGTTGTACAGCATTATACACAGTTAGACTTCATCCTTTGTAGCAAAATTGTTAACTGGTTTTTACACCTTGAAGTAACTAATAAAGATCCGTTCCATATTTTACACTGCTGACTTCCAAACGTGTTTTGAGATGCTTTTTTTAAAAATGTGAAATTAAAATAATTTTGGTTTACCAAGAATCAACAGGTGTTAACAATATCATTGCATCAAGGCATAGTGCTTATTACTATTATTTTATTGTTAAGTCCAACTAAATACCACTTGATAGGTAGGGAACATAAACTGTTTTAAACACAATGGCAGACGAGCTCTGTTTTTGCTTGTATCAACATCATAGTTTTAGAAACGCCAGCTAACAATGAGCGTTATTGTACCGAATGAGAAGATAGGTGATCAGGCACTGAAACATTTTCCTTCTGGCTGCCTATTTTCTCTCTACAGTCAGGCAGTTCCACATCTGGCAATGCTCCAAAAAGCATGGAGATTCATGAATGCAAATATGTATTAAATATGCAAACATTATGAATCAGTGTGCCCTGAAATATGCATGTTCTTAAGACATAGCAACATAGTTTCCCAATAATACGTAATGACATCTTACAGCTCATATTCTAAACAGATTTCATTCTGGAAGAAGAATTAGCGGGGAATACAAACAAAGGGATACAAGAAAGTAAAATAAGTATGTTTACAGGAAGAAAGAAAATGCAAGGCCAAATACAAAACTGCCTAGCGTCGATCATGCTACAGAAACTCCTGACCATATTGCAGTACACGGTGCAAAAGGTCTGCTCCCCCAAATCACATGGCAGAGGACTTGGGAGAGTCTGGGAAAGGAGGGACGTGAACTTGGGAGCAGAGGTATGCAGACGAATCTGCAAGCATGCAGGCTTCCCAGCCAAACTCCTCTGGAAAGAAGGATGAAGCAACTGTAAAGGTACTCAAGGGGGCAGATACACAACCCTCACAGACCTGTCCAATCCACGGCTCATTTATCTTGCTTTAGGTCAGGGCTTCACCCTTCCTGAGGTCAGGGATTTGTTCCACCTCTCAGACACTGAAGCATCCATCAAAGTTGTGCAGTAAGCAGCTTCACCAGCTGGAAATAATGTGCCAGAGGAAGATTTTATTTAAATAGGTAAAATACTGGGAGGGCTGTTCTCACAGTTGCCTAAACGCCCTTTATGCCACCCTGACAGCCAAAGGCAGGCATGCGGTATTAAGATCCCGTGAAGCAAAGGCAGCTCAGTGTCAGACTAGCATAAAAAACCGACAGCTGCAGCCCGTGCCCTTGAGAAGTCTGAGGAAATGGAACCACAGGCATGGCAGCGCTGGGCCGGCCGACCTAAGGAGCTTGCGCCTGAGGCACCCCGAGGACCCTCAACCCAAGCGAGGGGCTCCTGAGGGAGCGAACCCTCCCTGACTGAGGGACCCCCACTGCCCTGCGCCTGCTGGGCCCTTGGGCCTGCAGTCGCTTTTACCCCAAGGAAACAAACTTTGAACTCCTGTTGACGTGCCTGGTTTATGCTGGGATCCAGAAGGCCGTGGGCCCCGGGGAGGTTCAGGGAGTCACGGGAACTAATGGGGTTAGCGGGAACCAGCCTGGAGAGACCCCAGTGGGCTCCGAGCCTCCCCGCCGGGAGGCAACCACCGCCCAGCCCAGCTCCAGGCAGGACTCCCTTCCCAGGGCATGGCAGGCAGGACGCCGGGCTGCGCAGCGGGCTGCCGGCTCCTGGACACCCCTCTCTCTTCCCGCTTACCTCGCTCCGCCGCTGCCCAGCCCACAGGAGCTTCTCCATACCCCTCCGTAAGTGAACGGGAGGGGAAAAAACCTCACCAGGGCCGTATCACCTGTGCCAAACTGGAGTTGGCCCCTGCCCTTGGGCTAGCCCTGAGGTAAGCGGCCCACCGGCGGCTCTCTGGATCCCTCCATCCTCTTCCAATGCTCCCCCACCTCAGGTAATTCTTGTGAACAGAAACATGGGCATTTACCCAGATTTACTACACAGTGGCAAAGAGTTTCCATAACTCTGACTGCATATTTCAAAAGGGGGAGAAAAATCTGTACGGTTCTCCGACTTGTGAACAACGTGAAGAAGGATGCAGGTCACCCAGGTGGGTATAAAAGAAGAGGATCCGTGGGCATGGGAAATACTGCCATAAGACAAAAAGCTTAGCCCAGACCTGACACATCTCATGAGCTAAAAGAAAAGGAGAATTGCATACAGCTATGGCTAGTTATGTCTTCTAGTCACCAATTCACCACTGACTTGCTGCACAAAGTTGCTCTGAATCATTGCATTTCTACTTAGGTTTTGTTCCTTTCCAAATAGAGATAATGCATTTTGCCTTCCTGTGAGGTGCTTCAGTTTCCACAGAAGAAAAGTGGTATATATGAGTCTTCTTGTTACTTAATGTGTGAAATCTGCCAGGCAAAGTCCATCATTTTGGTTTGTATTTGTACAGCACTTGGTGCAATGTGGGTCCTTTCTTACTAGGGCTTGCAGGCACTTGCAGGCCAGCAGAAGTACATAGAGTTAATTATACCCATGCATGAATGCATGAGGAAAAATATTTTTTAGAAATAAAAGAAAAAAAAATGCTGGAAGACTGTCTCCTGAGGCAGCCTATTTGCATCAAAAACCTTCAGAACTAACTGAAAGAAAAAGCAGAGCAAAGCCAGTATCTGAATGAAAAAAAATAAACTGTCCTAACAAATATAGTGTCTGCATGAAATGTTCAAATCTTGGTCTTCCTTACAGAACTAAACAAACATACTAAAGACAGATTATATTTTAATTTCAGCATTTGTTCAATTAATTATTTGATATCATGCAAAAACCCCCAAGAGATAGCCATTTAAGGTCCCAGTACTATAAATACATGCGAGGGTTTTCTGCTTTGGCAAATTAGGTGATCCAGCTGTATCTGAGAAGTTAGGGTTAAAACCTGAGTTCCTGATCATGCTGATTCTGCAAATCCTTGCTTGGATGAGGAGTCCTCACTCATCTGAAATGAAGCTCCTGACCATGGTTTTTGTTTTTCCTTCCTCCCTCCCTCCCTCCCTCCTTTCCTTCCTTCCTTCCTTCCTTTTCCTCTTTTTCTTTCATTCTTTTCACTCATTCTGTTTGTTGTTTTTGCCAGAACTTTTTTCTTTGATTTCTACTCTTTGAAGAGCCATCAGCATTTACTCTTGGCAGTAGTTTTGTTTATACAGACAGAGAAGGCTTACCCACATAAAAGGAACAGGCTTATATGCCAGAGGAACTGGACTTTTGTTCCTGATCAGCTGGTGTTTGTAAGCAATAAAAAAAATTATACTGATCTTGCTCTTGGGAGAGGTCACTGGGAACTGGTGTTTGTCATCACCAGTCCACTGTGACTAACATTTAAGAGTGGCAATCTAGTCCTAAGCATCCCAGTTGTTTTTCTAGTCAACCTTGGGGAGCCTCCAAAGGTGTCCCAATCCAGCTAAGTTGTCTCCTTCTGGATCTGGCCTAGTCCTTTTAAAGTTTTAAATCTTTGCTTTAAAGGCTGACAATTTTTTACTCTTACACTGCTGCCTTCCACTGTGCTCTTTTTTCATCTTCTCACCAGTAAATGAACTTCTCTGTCAGTGCAGCTCGAGTATGGATTTGCAAAAGCAGAACTTTGTTTTATTCAGTTTCCAAAGGTCTTTAAGAAGTGGCTTCTCATTTATATGCCAACCCCACTTAAAGCATGAGGGAAAATCATCTGGGTATATGAGCAGAGCTCATTAAATTCAGTGGAACCATGGCTCCAAGTTGCCCAGAAGTCACAGCTGTCCAACCCAGAAATTCACAAATAAAACAATCGGGTAAAAAATGATTTGGCAAAAAACATTTTTAAGGATGTGTCACCACATATCATGCAAATACTTTACATTTTCTTTATATACATTATCTGACTTTAAAGGTTTCAGGAGGGGAAAGTCCTACAGCATTAGAATATGAAATTAAACAAAGGATCCTATAATTTCTCCACTAACATAGTCTTTTATTTTTCATCATGAACACTGTCTAGCCTGTGATTATGCTGACCCTTTACTTCTTCCAGCTGTGCACTTCTGCCTTTATTCTACAAGGCAGCCAATTTACCATAAATAGTATATTAAGCAAATAAATTATTAACATATTTGTAACCTGGAACACAGTTAAAATGCAGTTCAAGTATGCAACTCGGAAGGCTGGAAAAACTGTTTTCAGTGGTGTATTTTCATCTTACCGCAGTGACTGAAAAAATTATAAAGGAGCAGAATATATTTTCCTGACATTTTTTACTGATCTGGAACTTGGTTTTGCTGGAGAAAGAGAAGGAAGACATCAGGAATTTGGGAAAGATGGTTGCAAGAATTTTTTTACTGGTTAGGAACTGAACTCAAAGCCCATTTCAGTGAGTCAGGGAACTCCCATTAATTTCTGATTTTTTGCTCAGAACATCATATAAAACATTACTACAAATGTGTAGTACACTTACAAAGCATAAGCAATAGTGCACAATTATCACTGTTGATGCTAGATGCTAAAAGAAATTGAATAAACTAACTGGAGATGTTGAGCTTGGGAATCAAATGGCTCACAACATATCTTACAAACTGGTGTTATGCACAGATGTATCATGCTATTTTGGCATGTTAGCATTTACATCATTTAAGGCATTATTTAACAAATAACTGGATGTGTCATTGTATTCCAGTGTCCTGGTTTCAGCTGGGATAGAGTTAATTGTCTTCCTAGCAGCCGGTACAGTGCTAAGTTTTGAGCTAGGTATGAGAGGAATGTTGATAACGCACTGATGTTTTCAGTTATTGCTCAGTAATGTTTAGTCTAAAGTCAAGGCTTTTCAGCCTTTGATGCCCAGCCAGCAAGAAAGCTGCAGGGGCACAAGAAGCTGGGAGGGAACACAGTCAGGGCAGCTGACCCAAAGTGACCAACGGAGTATTCCATACCATATGACGTTTTAGGAACTGCGGCGGGCGCGTTGTGGAGGAGGGATTTCCGGGTTGGTCGGTCGGCGGGTGGTGAGCAGTTGCATTGTGCATCACTTGTATATTCCAATCCTTTTATTATTATTGTTGTAATCTCATTAGTGTTATCATTATTAGTTTTTTTTCTGTTCTATTAAACCGTTCTTATCTCAACCCACGAGTTCTACTTCTTTTCCCGATTTCCTCCCCATCCCACTGGGTGTGGGGGGGAGTGGGTGAACGGCTGCGTGGTGCTTAGTTGTTGGCCGGGGTTAAACCACGACATTCCAGTTAATGTGTTTGTGTTAAGTTTTATCCAAAAGCCTCCATAATGAGTGAAGAAACTAAAGTTAGTAGTGAATTTTCCAACCTCTGTTAATTTGAGAGGTGAAGGAAATGGCTAGGAGACAGCTATGAAACCTCATCTATCAAGTAAATAAGATAGTAAGACTTTCTTATGTCATAATTTCAATAACAAGACGAAATATGATGTTTGGTATGTAACAATAATTTGTTTTCAATAAACTCCATTCATCTCGAACATGCTACATGCTAGTGATTTAGTATTCTAGTGATTTTAGTGATTGTCAGGGTTTTGGAAAGTCACAATGGTAGTACCATGCATGATAAACAAAATAATAGCAAATTCTGGGTTCTAAAATGATGTAAAGCATTTTTTCACTTTGGTTTCAAAGAAGTTGTGGCATGTCAGAAAAGCAGAAAATTTTACCCATTACTATACATTCTAACAGATATTTGGTCAGTTTTTCCCATAAATCCATTTATATTATCAGGTGCCTAATAACTGATACTATCATTACATTATATGCTAAAAGATTAGTGGGCCATAAAATTAGCTGATGCTGTGATTGGTGATATGTTAATAGGGTAAATTAAAGGTGAGCCATATGCTAACATTTGCTAAAATGCTATGCTATAATTATTTATTTAGCCATGTAAAGGATGATGTTCAGTTGTTTATGAACATAATATTCAAGGTTTTACTTTTTCAACTGAAATCTGATATAGTTATTCTCAAATACAAGATAGTATTCTTAAGGAAAAACTTGTTAATTTATTTTCTAGATGGAAATAAGTATGTGAGAAGGTGAGAAAGCCCTTTTATTCAATCATCATCTGAACAGCACTCACATTGCAATGAAAACTGAAAAATTGAAATTTGTTAGAGACATAGTTCTGGAATGTAGATTTGCCTTTCATTGGTCTGCTGAAAAATCAGATGTAAGATTATAGTGCCTTAATAACATACTTTATACACAGATAGTAAATGATATTAAATGGATAAAAGCAAAAATACTCCATTTTTTATGGCACTCTACTTCTGTGAATATATTAAATAAGTGAATATTGATTAGTTGATGTCTCAGGATTCCATTAGCTATGAAGATGCAAGCACAAAAAGGTGGATGGAATTTAATACTTATTTGTGGATTGCAAATAAGATCTGTGAAAGGGCATATGAATGAAGTCTGAGCCCCAGAAAATACTTCTTCTTCTTGCATGATACAGAAATATCCAGAGGTTTCTGCCATGGTGATGAATATGTAGTGTGTAGTGTGGTGCATTAATTCTGTGACAAACTACGAAATAGCAGCGTGTGACATTTTTTTCTTTTTTCTTAGACTTAGTAGATAGCAAAAATGGCAAAAATCCCACATTTTGCAATAAACCACTCAGAAATTAGGATGCTCTGAGGTAAACGTTGCCTCTCTGGGCTAAACCTTCCACCGCCTGTGTCCTACAAGGGCTTGGGATGAAGAGTCTCACCCCACTCTGGCTTTCATTGTAGAAAGCCACCTGCATGGGCATGGAGAAAGATGGGAGCAGTGGGGATGGTGCAGGTGCTTCAGTGACTGATTTGATACAGTCAGCCTGGGAGCCAGGGACTGCAGGGCACACCAGAAAACACATGGTCAAACGGTTAGGTGTGTAGGAGAACCCCGTTCCATGGTGGCTGGGCTGGGTTTTCAAGGAAAAATCTGTGACATCTGTTTGCAGTGTGGGTACAGCGTTTCCAGGAGGGTAAATTACTGCACAGGGCTCTCTGTACTACACTGTGATGACTTCTGAGTCACTGAGCTGACGCTTGCAAAAAACACAAGGCCAACACATGGCCCCAAATGCCCTCAGTTAAACTGTTGGAGCAATCCCTGGTGCTGTTTTGGCATTCAGGATTTAGCTTGCTCCTGGGTCAGAGACCTTGCCCAAGAGACAGGTTGGATGTGGCTATCCTGCCTTGGAATTAAAGAGAGACAAATAGAATGGCCATGGCTAGAGCATGCCAGTTTGTCTTCAAGTCAAAGAACAGACCCTGGCATCATGTAGCTAGCAGAAAGTTCAAAATCTTGGATTTCAGGGTCCTTTGCTGACTTCTGAAGTTTCCTCCTTCCTAAGGCAAGCACTTAGGTAGCCCCGTATAAACATACCTACCCATAGCCATGTGGTGTAGCCTGATAGCTATGTCTGGTTTAAAAGCCTGTTGGTCCTTCCTTCCTTGTGTAGATGTAAAATACTTTTCTTCTACTATTACACCCTGGATTAGATAAGCCCCCTTCCCCGCACCATCACAGTTACCTCATACTGATTCAATTCTTCACTGTGATCTCTAAACCCTTCTTGAAGTTAATGCTTTCCAGGGTACATCCCTCAGTTCTGTGCTACTGCTTGCTTCCTTGTTCCTAGCTGTTGGAGCTTGAACTTGGCTTTCTTTAAATGTATTTTTAATGGTCCAACTTATAGATGTCTCCCACAGCTTCCCTATGCTTGTTATTGTTTTCTCACTGTGTAGAATAATCTGCTGTTTTCTAATACTAATATCTGAGGGGTTTCTTTATAAATACTGTTACTTACCGCTTAAGATTTCTTACTGACCACTGCTTTCTGAGATCTGTCAGAGAGTATCCAACCCATGTAAGAGCTGTTGTTAGGATTTTACAGTGCTCGTGGTACTCTTATTCCCACGGAAGCAAGGTGCCTGGTGTTGCCCTCAGCATCCCAGTATTTTTTGAGGCTCTTTGTCATTTTCAAGCACATTTGCAGACAGATAAATATCCTAAAGATAAATGTATTTCATGAAAGTAGACAGTTTTAGGAAAATACTACTAGAGTTCAAATATCACTCTCAATAATTTCTGAACCCAATGGGTAGTTTCTATAGTTAAAGATGACAGCACGTTTGTCATTTTGAAATACCCTGCAGCAAGAAATAATAGCCCTGTGTTGATATATGCAAAGTAAACAGAAAATCTAAGTGTAATACTGTCGAACAGTCAATTAACGAAGAGAGACACAATTCTCTAGAAAGTCAGGTTTTGTTAGCTCTCAAAACTACTTGTTTAATCAGATTGTCATGTGATACCAAGGCAAATACCTTACAAACCTTTGCCACATCCTTTATCAAACAAATTTGTAGTACCAAAAATGAGGTTGGTTTGACCAGACTGAAGCATCTTGAAATTCTATTCCTATTTCTTTCTATAAATTCAATCTTTTACCAGTGTTTCTGTTATTGGGCCCAGTCTGACTCCATGCTGAAAGAGTTATCAGCCAATGCACTAACCTTTTTTGAACATTGACATAACATTAGCATGTGTTTTTGTCTTCTCAAATTTCCTTAGTAATCTGAGATTTATTATAAATTAACCTAACCCATTTGTTCTCTAATGTCCACACCTCAGAGGCATTCAGTTTAATATCCTTCTTCTTTACTAGGCATGGGCTGGGTAGTACTTCTTTGACTTCTTATAAAATTAGATATTTATCGAGTTCTTCTGCCTTTTCTACATCATTATTTAAACATCTTCTTGATTATATGTCTTATTAATGAGACTGGTGTCAAAGTGCTTCCTGAATTATTCACGGTAGTTTGTGGTGATGAAACCATGGAACGTAGCAGAAGATGAATGATTTTGTGGTTAAGATATTCTCTTAGACATTAAGAGATCTAGGTTTTAGTCCTTCAGACTTCCAATGTGACATTATCAAATTAAAACACTTTTTTGTGTCATGTGACTACCTCCTTCTGGAGCTGCTAGTGAAGAATTTAAAACCTTGCCTGTTTTCCTAAATCTATTCTCTCCGCTTCCTTCATGGTGCTTTTAATTCATGAAGACTTTCTATTCTCAGTTCCCAACCTCCCTCCTTCCTAAAGGCTATCATAATCCACTGTCCTCTCACATAAGACAACAATGAAAGATAGTCTCAGACATGCCCCAAGATCTCATGCGTCTTCGACCTTACTGCTTCTGCTTGCTTCTCTTCATGTCTCAGTTTATCAAACGCATGGCATGGAACCATTATACGGAATTACCATTTATCAGCTTTCATGGATGCAGGCCTGACCTCCCTCCACTGTAGCTTCTCCACTCTTTCCTGCGCTGAAACTTTTCTTACATGGGCTTCTGTGATCTTTCTTGTGCTGTGGACATTTCCTACATCACAACATTGTATTTTCCTTGGCTACCATGGCTATCTTACATTGGAAATACCCATGTCTTCATTTTTCAACTTCTTAGGTTTCAGCCTTTACCTGTAGCTTCTCTTCTTGATATTTTTTTGGCAAATAATTTGTTAGCTAAACAAACTGGGAGCTTTCAAGAGCTTAACCACATCAATTGCTATTTTATTCTGTTTCCCTGATAATATCAATTGTACTCCTTTTACTTGGTAATATTTGTATCTTTCTTGCATTGCAAATAATCTTGATGGTCATTAAACTTTCTATTACCAGCTTAATGCAAGAAATAAAAAGGTTCACTGATAATCCAGTAGGTCAGATTTAATCATAATTGGAGCTAGTGAGGATATCTTTTCAAGCAAGATTGGGCCCATCAGTAGCAGTGCTATATAATCATTGAGCATTGTTTCTGGATGAGTGTTTTTGGATGACAGCAAAATGGGCTATCTCTATGTTCAGGTTCATAAAGATGCCCTTCACCTTTCCCTGTTTCTGGACATAATTGCAGCTGGGTGCATCCACAATCAGCTTAGCCAGGTGTTACTACTAAAGATCATCAGCAAGTTGTTATTCTTCATGGCTTTAGCATGTACCTGGACTTGAGTGCAAAAAAGTCACCACTGCTATTTCTGAGACTCCCTGAACTTATATTCTCTTCCTTTTTGTCGTGGTTTCAGCTCAGTCGGTAACAAAGCACCACGAAGCCGCTCACTCACCCCTCACCCCCTCGCCTGGCTACGTTGGGATGAGGAGAAAAAAAAAACAAACAAAAGGCAGGCTTGTGGGTCGAGACAAGGACTGGGAGGGATCACTCCCCACTTATGGTCACGGGCAAAAGACAGGCTCAACTTGGGGAAGAAACAAAATCAATTTAATTTACTAAAAATCAAAACAGAAACAAAACACAAGGGTATTAGGAAGGGAAACCAAACATCAGAACAACCTCCCCCCACCCCTCCCGCCTTCCCGGCTCAGTTCACTACCGATGCTGTCTACCTCCTCCCCCCGGCGGCACAGGGGAATCGGGGATGGGGGTTGAGTCAGCTCGCCACGCATCGTCGTTGCCGCTTCTTTCCTCAGGGGGAAGACTCCTCTCTCGTTCCCTGCTCCAACGTGGTTCCTTTTCCGCGGGCTTCAGTTCCTCACAAACTTCCCTGGCGCGGGTCTTTTTCGCGGGCTGCTCTCCCGTCTCATGCTGCTTCAGCGCGGTTTTTACCATGGGGTTACGGCCATCTTCGGGAGCTTCCGCTCCACCGTTCACCCCCCTGGGCTGCAGGGCCATCAGCCTCCTCAGGCTCCTCCTCCTCCCCCTCCACTTCCATGATTCCAGTGTCGGCAGCGATGTTCCTCTCAGGTTTCCCCCCCCCACTACCGGTTCCCCTTCTTAAATATGTTTCCCAGAGGCGCTACCACCGTCACTCCCCGCCTAGAGGCGGGTCCGACATTTTGGCGCGCGGGTCCGACATTTTGGGGCAGCGAATTCTTCCAGCAACTTCTTAAAGGGGCCGCCTCTGTAGCCCCCCTCCCCTGCCACCAAGGGAAAAACCGCGCCACACAAACCCATAACACTTTTATATTCAATCCATTGGCTTTTCCCAATTCTCTGATTTCAGGAAGGTTTCTGTCCGTGAGAAAACTCTATTCACCATTTGAACCACAAACTAGAAACAGCTAATCCCTGCTATGGCAGTTTAAAGATAACCTACCGGCATGCGAAGAATTTATCTGGGAGAGTACACAAGAATTAGAGTTCAGTACTGTGTGTAGATCAAGCATGTGGAATATAAATACCCTAGTATAAGCTTACAATGATTCCCAGTTTGTGTTTTTGCAACAGAGAGTACAAACGTGCCCTACTCAGTAACCACAGCATGTGGGCTTTTCCTCCCCCCCCTCCACTTTTCAACTGGGTAGTTTAATACAGAGAAGAAGATGATCTCAGGAAGGAATCTCAGGTTCTAAGTAGAGCTAACATGGATCAGCTGCAACCAACGAGACTCAGACAACTAACTAGGAAAGCTGATATAGTTGATGACTTAAAAATCACTTATGTAAGGACAGATCTGGGAATGACACTAGGGCCCAGGCAGGGGAGTGCATGGACTTGAAACACATCCACAATCCATTAAGGCCATGTATCCTATTTATTGCTACCTGTAAGTACATATAGTATAAATATAAATATATTTGGGAGAAATTTCCTGGGTTTTGGCCAATACATTTACTGCTACCGGAAACAGTTTACTTCTGCACTGTGCTCAGTTTCAGTTAAGAGCAGAGAATATAAAGTGACTTTTATAATTAATTTTATGTCTACTACTTCCAGCTGCATCCATTCCGTTCTCATATGTTCAAAATGGTAGGCAGAGAGGGGGAAAAAAAAGCCTCAGCATACAACCCTGCCTGTTTCCCAAAAGCGGACTTTTGAAATTTTTACCATGATTATAGAGTATCTTCATAGCCTGCGTAGGGTTTTTATATAATTGATTTCAGTGAGTGGTTACATCAGTCTTTGCTGGGTTTTATGCCTTTACTATAAAAGTACTGACCAGGTTTTAAGAGCATATTGGCCAGTATAATATGCAGTGGTGGTAAGTGCCAAAATCTTCTGGCAGTAGCTGTAGCCTGTCCTCCTCATTTTGACTGCTTCCTGGGAGGGGTTCCGGAGGGCTAGTGTTTCTTGCTCAGCTAATATTAGGCTTAAAATGCTCTGATTTAAATATCCTGGGAACAGTGAAGAACTGAAAGAGAAAATGAGGGATCAGTTATTGTGTATCCTCTAACAGAAACTCGTGCTAGCAGAAAAGCAGGAGAGACTGCAGAAGGGTGGAGAGTGGAAGGGCCATTCTGCCACTACCAATCATCCCATTATTCGTTTAGGATTAGTCCATTTTTTTCTAATCACAGAAGGTGATTCTTGAAATATTGCCTTTATCAACAACTCCAGTCACTCCATTGTGCTTAGTGCAAACAGACTCATCTGAAAATCTTAAAACAAAAAGTCCTTTCCTTTCTCCACTATAATTTTTCACAAGCAGTAAGAAATAGGATAGAGAGTATAATGGCCATTACTGGAATATGGATGTATTTCAGGTCCCTGTATTTCCTTACTTATAGGGCTCCTCCACTCTCTATTAAGTGTGTTTCTCTACATAATAATGGGTTTAAAGCTACCATCAAATAAATAAATATGATGAAAAGTATAAGAATGGTTTTTGCTAAGTTGCAAAACATTCAAATCATCTAGATTGCACATGGAATGCCTCATAGAACTCTCAGACACAGATGTTAAATGAAAATGGTTATGACAGTCCCCTCTACATCTAAAAATCGAGATAAAAGGCAACAGACTTGAAATTCAGAAACCATACTTTAATCCTCAAATAGTAACAGCAGCCCTCCCTATCCACCCTAAGATAATAATAGCTCTTTCCTTGTGGATTCTTATCATTCATGCGGTACAGATATCTTTACAAAGTGTTTACAAAATAACCCACCAATACAATGTTATATAACAGAACATATGGAATAACTTACTTTTTTTTTAAAGAATGTGTTAGGACTTCCATTCCATTTAATCAATAAAATATCACATGCTTTTCTGAGCTGTTCTCCCCATTATTACACTGTCAATATATTAAAACAAGATGTGATCTCCCCTGTGCTAGCTCTGAACCTGGCTCAGTATTGGGGGCTATAGTTTTCTGGGTGTGTGGACCAGTCCAAACCCCATGAGTGCCCCTAAATCCTTTCTGTATAAAAGTGCTCAAATTTCCCTTGCAGTTGTAGTGCAGAGTGCTACAGTCTGTATGATATTTGTCACAGGGGTATCCAAACGCTCTTTTAGTTAACGTCTGCTATGTAAATGCATACTCCACTTAACCCGTTAAATGTGCTCTCCACTGTATTGCTGAAACTGCTTTGTATTTAGCCTAAACTTCTTTTTCCAAGGCATATAAAGCCAAAGGCAGTCCTCCAGAAAAATTGTTGGCACCAACACCTCATTGATAACAACAATGTTAAGAGGAAAATGAGTTCCTATTTGTCCCACCCTGTAAATGCCAGTCTTCCTCAATACCCTGGCATTACACATCTTGCCTCTGCTTCCCACGTGGGTGCTAATGAACCTGCAATTAAGACCACCTGCCTTGCAGACCCAAGGCAAAATAACTTTTGCCTCTGACACTTTTGGTTCCTCCTTCCTCAGGGCAAATCCTGGCCATACCCAAACCAAAAAGTTTAATTTCACTGACTATAAGTTACATTCCTTATCCCATCCAGCCATCTGCTTGCTGTAAACCATGACAAGATCCCATTGCAAACTTCCAGCAGTTGACTGGCCAGTACCAAATTGGTTATACACTTACTGTGCTAGTCCGGTTTATCCACTTCCAGCAGTGCACGGCCATCAACTTGTGCACCAGTGTAGTGGCTTTCATTTGGAACTGGGACAAGGTTCCTCTAGCAGTTTCAGGAAAGTCTGATATTTCACCTGGGGGCTCTGCTTCCACTGCTGATATCCAAAATGTTATGATCCTGTTCTCTAACTTTGCTCTTATCCCTGACAGGTTACCACTGGATGCAGTGGACTTGCACAGCTATTGCATTATTCTTGAAGTATGTCCAGTCTGCTGTGACTATGCCATATTTGTCCTTCAGGCTTAGCAAGCCCATAAGGATCTGTTCCCTACTTTATCTTGAAAACAGGACATGTCATCTCAGGTTTGGACTTCCACTTGTGATGCAAAGCAGACCCAAATCACCTCTGTGCTGGAATTGTGGAGAAAAAGTAAGGTGTCCCACAAAAACCACAAGTCGCTTAAGGATCATACATTCTGACAGTGGGAAATCTGCAGCATGTACCCACAAATCTTAGTGCTGAGTATACATACCCAGTGTATAAGTGTAGGAATAGGTATTTGCGGTGCATGGTATCTACAGCAAAGCACTGTATAAAACTGAAGACAGAGCCTGGGCTCATCTGAGCAGGATGTGGGTGCTCACACAGCAGATGAAGACTTTGACATGTTCTGTAAATCTTCCCCTGCCTTAAGCCTATAGAAACGGTTGAAAAAATTTCTGACATGTCCTCTTTGTGATATATGTACACAGAATCCATGTTTATACCAGAAGTTTTTTTGAGCATATTGCCGTTTTCCCACTACTCAGTTAAATGAGCAAAGGATGCTCGCAATACTGACAGAAAGCTGAACACATGAGAACTCCAGTTGCTAGAATCTGATCTCTTCATCAAAAATTTGCCTTCTATATGATGACTAGCAACCGTGGGATAAAAGAAAAATACATTGCACATGCAAATCAGATCTGATCTTTACAGTTCATAAAGCATTGTAAAAATGGTAGAGAAAAGATTTTATCAGGGAAGACTTTGCTTAGTAGAGATTCCTCTCCTATTCATTGTTGATGATACAGCTGAGTCCTCAGACATCAAGAGGTACTCCAGTGCTATCTTACTATTTCTCCTGCTCTTTCATAAGTCACTGACTTTCTAACAGCCACCCTGAGTGCCTCAGAGGATGAGATGCTTAAAGTCCTAGGCATTAAAAGACTGGTGCTTCTGAAAAATTGTGATTTCAGTCTACTACAACAGTATGCTAACCAACTCATACGTCAAAAGCAGCAACAAAAGATCAAAGCCGAATTTAAAAAAATATCTCATTGTGATACCATGCAGCATATAGGCACATGTTTATATCTGGAATAAGTCTGTGAATTGCAAAGCTATAGCCAGCCTAGCCTAGGAATTACACCTTCTCATATGCCATATGAAAGAAAGAGTTTTGCTTTTAAGAACACATTCATTCACTATCTTCATTATCCTTTAGGCAGTGCTTTCTATATTACAAATTCATTACCCCTCTGCAAACAAACAGCACAGCAATCTGATCCCAAAGCATAACCTAGCTGCCAGTTTTAAAGCACTCTGAGCAATAACACAACATGGTATAATAACCTTTTCTGGAATTTATTTTTAAAAAATGATCTTTGCTTTCCATAGTTTTCTGTNAAAAAAAAAAAGAAAACTCAGAAGTAACCACAATGTCAGTGAGAGTGAAAAGCCCTGATTAATTATAACTATTGTCAGGAGCAAACTATATTGAACAACAACCACAGCTGCACTTTTTTAGGCATCTTGACTCACCCTTGAAATTGTCTCCCAAAGGAGCGCAACAGAGAGCAAGTCTGAGTGCAGGGTGTGTGAACATGCAGTTGTGGGAAGAGAATTCAAAGCTCAGCATAGCCCCTGAAATCAATGCGGCTGCACCAGAGTAACTGAGAGCAGAATCTACTATATGGTGCATATTGGAAGTCCTGTCATGAATCAGGCAAAGAAGAAATACATAGCACGCACAAAATGTAATGCAGCTAAGAGGAACTGGCCATTTTCTGTGATTAAGATCTTGAAATCTTTTGTGTTCTGTAAAGAATAAAGCTTAATTTTAAAATATTGCGACTGTAGTAGTAGGCATCATTGAAACTGTGTAACTGTTTGTTAAAAGCTATTTTTCTTTTATTGTAATTGGTTTGCTTTTATTATAGCAGGAACTAGAGGCTGCAGCAAGGGCTGAACAAAAGTTGGAATTTCCATCCACTTTGGGACAAGAAGTCAAAATATCAACACGCACTGTGGAACAAAATGTTCTGAAAAACATGGATTCAGAAACAATTGAACATTTAATCTTTTCCCAGCTGAGCACAAAAGCTGCATATTTCTGCAGTGTTACACTGCCTGATGGGGTTTGGAGGTTGAATCGCCTATTGTGTCATTCTGTCCTTGGCGGGTAAGACCGTAGGCTCAGGCCGCGTCTCCAGTGCCGCATCGCAGCTGTAGGGATGACGGCGAGACAAGTGAGCGTATTGTACCTGTGCACGTAGAGTCTAACCTGGGAGTTAACCACCGGAGATAGAGGAGGCTAAAGATACAAACCCAATTATGCAATACAGTGTTGTTACAGAAACCAGGTTCCTACTGAACCGGGTTAAAACAAAATATCTTGGCTCAAAGAAAAGCCACAGAGCCAATTTTTCCCATAGCAAATTCAGGAGAATGTTTTTCCCATGAGAAAGTAATTCTGACCCAAAGTAGCCAAGTGGCTGTTTTACTTTTTGACCAGCAGTGCCCTGATGCTGTGCAAACCTCACTAGACAAGACAGTGCATTTTTACACAAATCGGGTATTCCTGTCTCCATATAATGAACCCCGCACTCATGCACCATTAATAGATACTTTGCTCCCTCTCACAGTGCTCTGTCTACGCTAATAAACTGGACAGGCTCAGGCTCCCCCAGCTTGGTTTTGGCCTGCACCATAGCATTTTGTCTGGGCATGGTTTGGGAGTCTGGTCCCAGTAAGCAGTATGGATGAAATTGCCCTGTTCTGGGGGAGAAAATATACATGTGGGGTCCATAAACAGGCAGACCTCACCACACCTTTTGCCCTCTGGGTACTGTCTATGACCTGTTTTATTTACTTGCATAGATATCACCAGATGGTAACACAAAAGTGTACCCATGCGGTAGCTAGAACGGACAGCAGGTCTGGGCTGGTAGCAATCTTTTTTTGCTGCATCAGTTTTAGTCCAAATCTGTCCACCAGTCCTATTTGGTGTGGAATTGCCTGACTGCTTGTGCAGGGACATGAGAAGGGGAAGAGCGGACACTAATGAGTGCCAGAGGGCAGGGAAGGAGCAAGACAGTAGCGTTGTCTTAAAATGTTTGTGAATCTGTGGCCTGAGATTCACATCCATAGCAGCCATACCTAACTTTAGGTAATTACCCAAAGGGGTTTTTTAAGCTGTCATTGCTGGAGCCCAACTCTGCTTTCCACGATGAGAAGCAGATGTCTCATGTGAGCACAGTCCACAATGGAGTGCAGGGCTACAAAGTTCTCAATTTGGGGACTTCACTAAGTGCCCATGGAGGGGCAATTTCCTAGGTGGCTTGTGCAAGAACACACAGAAAGCCTCTGGGAGAGAAGGAAGGCTGTCCAAAACGCCTCATGCCAGCATGAATGATTTAACTCTAAGAACATCTTTCTCCTCTGATAGAGGTTTGCCTTTTTAATACAGTAATTTCTCTGAACATTTTGTAATTGAACCAGGTACCTGGAAACGAATGCGAGGTACTGAAGTTACAGAACAGAGTGTGTATGTGCTTATGAATTGAAAGGAGAAATTCTAGCTGAAAAATGCTTCACTAAACCTTAAACCTTCTTCCTCTAGTGAAAATTAAAGGGTTGTTTAGAACTGCCTGCCTTCTGCTTTTGTTATCAAAAGGTACATCAGATGTTGAAGTGCAATGGAAATCCAGTGGGCCCAATTTTGCAGCTAATAAAAATTTGCATAAATTGAGTTCATTGGAGCAATATTGGTTTTCAGCACCTCAGGATCTGCCCCTTAGTTTTACCTTTATTTTTTTAAAGTGTTCCTTTCCTGTAGCAGAAAGGGAGAAGAGGCAGAAAGAAGTCAGTATGAGAAAGGAAAGATACATGTCTTCAATACCTTACAAAAGGAGAGGTGGCCATAGGGAAAATGGAAGCTTTAATCCAGACTAACCCCAACAGATGTAGGAATATATGTTTCTGTTTTGCTTGGGTGTTATTTTGGTTTGTGTCTGTAGATACGTAAAAGGGATGAAAATACCCATCAGAATTTAGTCTTGAACAGTTTGCTAAACAGGCATTTTCATCTGTGTAGAAATACATGATTGTGGGATAGGCCTATTGAGAAAATTAAACAGCTTATTTTTCACTAAATGAAAGGATGGCTCTTCCTTCAGTTATCATTATTGCAGGTTGGTACCATCCATTTAAAAAGTAAATACAGCTCTAAGTAAATTGACCTGCACTATAACATATGGGTCCTCCTTGGGGTCACATAAATGAAGTAAACTGAATATGAACATGTACCCGCGGGACTGGGAGAGTGTATATAGTACTTATCATGTGTAGTACTTAATTTGTTCTGGTCCATTTATAATAAATATCTATAAAGAATATGCAGTCTTAATATCCATATTTTGGTCATCAAGCACTTGCTAAATGATGCTTTTGTGATGCTTTATCAGTAGCCAAGGATAATATTTGATATTATCAAATGACAGCTGCACAGGCTGCTTTTTTTTTCTCCTTTCTAAATGATAATGGTTGTGCAAACCAGCTTTGAAAACAGAGCACATTGATGAAATGTTAGTGAGGGTTTGGGATAGCTTTCACTAATTTAAAACAATTTTTTATTAATTGTTGGCTGCATCTACAAAGCAAAAATGTGTCCCGTGTAAGAATCAAAATGGGTGAGCCTACCTTTGGAGTCACGGGGAAGTTACAATACCCCGTTCCTCCTCTCCTAACAATTTTCTGATGCTGACAATGTCAGGAGATGCAGCTACCCCCTTGCCCGGCTGAGCTCTCGCCCCGGCCGGGCAGCAGGCATCCATCCCTCTGCGGAGCTGCCGGGGCTGGGGATGCTTCTTCCCACCGGAGCCCAGCAAGTGGGGAAAGAAAGGCACAGGAGACTGAAGGAGAGCACGGGAGTGCTTCGGAGGCCGCAGGACAGCTGCCCATGCCCCTCAGTACCCATAAAGAAGCAACTGCTGGAAATGCTGAGTGTAAATCACAGTATGTAAGAAAATCTTCAGTGGGATTTCATGGGCAAGTGAGGCTTGTTTCTGCCCGGAATGGTTGCTGCCTGTGACCTGCACCCACGCTAGACTCAGCAAGGATGTGTGGGGAGAGGAGGTGTGAGGACCAGAAAAGGAAGGAAATGGTTATTTTGCAAACAGTGAAATTTAAATCTATAACATCTGTATAATCATTTGATCATTCAGAGGAAACAATAAACCTTTTACTGGAATCAGTGTCCTAACACTATTCACANGGGGGGGGGGAGAAAAAAAAAGAGCAAGCCTTTACCTGCTACTACCATCTAGTGGTAAAAAAGAAATAAAGTACGTGTTAGCAGAAATCGTCTGTGGGAGGGATGAGGCTGGTGAATGGAATTAAGAAATCAAAGAGTTATTATCTGGCAGGCACTTGCTCCCCCCCAGCTGCAAACACACACATTATCCATCACTGCTACACCCACACCCTGTGCCTGACACAGAAAGCAAGCACAAAACCAGAGCCACGAATAGAAATGATCAGTCGGGGAAACGTACTCCTCTTGACCTCAGCATTCATGTCTTTGCTTGATATAAGTATACGATTTAAGATCTTCTAGCCATGGCCATCTTTACATTCATAAATATACACTAGCTAACAAAACAAGACTCGGGTCTTCTCTATTACTACAAGAAAATACTAGGTCATGTACATAACTGCGTGTTGCTCCTCTCCTGAGGGTTGTACTCGGCGGAGGTTGGGAGTTTAGGGGGACGGCCTCAGCCCCCGGCTTCCGCTGCGCTCCCCACTGCCTGCCAAGGGGAGAGAGCCCTGCTGCCCTGCCTGTGGGACGCTCTCCCCTCCTTGCCAAATTGCCATCTGGCCTTGCCGCGCCAGGGAGCAGAGCCTTCGTGCCTTGCTGGGACTCCCAGGTGGAGGCTGGATGCTCCCTTACGGGAGAGAGCTGGGACTCCACCTGCACCTTACCAGGTCCTTTGAAATTGCCGGTCTACTAGGCAGATCTACCTCCCAGGAAACCAAGTTTATCTCTCTGAAATGCAAAGCTAAGGAATCATTTACTGTATTTAGGACAAATACAGGGAGGGGAAATAGTAGCGGACTTTACGTCTGCCTTGCAAACTGTTTTGGCTTTGAGCTGTGTTCCCTTCAGCTCACAGATGAGCTGCTTCACAAGGTGATTCACATCTCTTCCCAAGCTGGTGGGAAGGTCTTCCGGTTCTTCCAAGCTGCTTCTGTCCCCATCGCAGCCTGCTTTCCCTCCATCAGTGATAAGGTTAATGCTTTTTAGCTGGTGGGAATCTCAACCCAAAATTCAGTACTAGTCTTACGTGTCTACACATGCATAATGCAAAGGAGTCTTAGGGGTATAGTATACAGAACAAGAACAGCGTAGGTTATTAATTTTTAAGATAATAATTAGTGGACAAGAATGATTATTTGTTATACATTGGAAGACAGAAAAAAACCATCATTGTCCCCCAATGACTTAGATTGAAGTCAGCTGCTGCTTTCCCATATTTCAGTAGGGTTCCTGATGCATATGTATGAATCTTTGCAGCTTCCTGCAAGCTTCAGTAATTATTTCATCAAGGCATCAACCTCAGTGTCAGGTGTAATTGGAATCATGCATACCACACCTCCAGCCGCCGGTGTGTTGGGTGTCCTTGGATAGCCTCTTCCTCCTGCCTGAAGTGGGAATGCTTTCACATGTAGCTGACTGCAATAAATACATCTATAAAATGTGCCTTTTCCTTCCAGAAATCCTCTGAGCGTAATCAAAAGTTTATGTACCTAAGTTCAGAGCATATTGGTACTGTTTGGGCAAGAGTGATTTCAAGCTTAAAGTCAACGCCTAAAACAAACTAGAGGAATCAAGTGCCAAAAGTACAACCCCTACCCCTCCAAGGGGGAAAAAAAACCCAACCCAAAAATCAACCCTGAAAGGTATGCTTTATTTTAAACTTAATGTTTTAACCTTAAAGTTGATGCCTAAAATAGGTCAACCAATCACTACAAGTACTTCTCTCCATTGACTGTTGCAGAAGCTGAAAGTGACCAGCTACAGTGCAAGATATGAAAGCTAAAGCAGCTAAAGTTCAGCCTTGGCATTAGGTGGGTGGGAGTTTTCACTCCTGATGGGACACTGTAAAACAGAGAGAATAGGACAAGGAAGAAGTTCCCTATTGACCATTCTTGTGGGAAGAAAGCAGCAGTTGGCCAACAACTGGTTCTAGAAGAAAAACTTAAGGTATAAAATCCTGCCCTGAAAACAGCACCATAGGTAGGTTGGGTCTCCTTTTACACCCAGATATGAGATCACTGGCAGGCTCATCAGTGTTTTATCACCATCACTGCAATAGGTTCCGCCCTTCTATCAGTAGCATCAAACTCTAGCAAGTTAGAGGGACAGCTCTGTCCCATGTCCCAGGTGGCACTCAAGCATTATTTTTTTGCAAAAAGCTGTGGCAGCGACAATGATAAATAATTAATGATCTGTCTCCGTTCCATTTCTCCAGTTGCATGTCCTAGTCATTTATTAGAATGATGCTGTCTCACATTTATTCAAGCATCCATTGCTGAGAGACTTGAGAAAATAGAAAAATAATTTTTCTTCATCAGGATGCAGTTGCATTTATAGCAACATTTGTTATATTTATAGAAGTGTTATCTACTTAAACACTTATTTGTATAAGTTTATATGTTAAGAGATTCTGTAGTATTTATAGTTAAAGGAAATAAAGATCTTTAAATAAAAATGACATGCATATTTGTCTCATAATAATTTAGTTCTGATAGAAGTTGCTTTTGCCATTGCATTTATTTAATTAATCTATTCATACATTTATTAATTTCAAGCCTTACTTTAGATATTCTTTCACTGGCTGGATTGGTACATTCTGTATCATCCTTTGTACTGGTAATTGTACATCACTCTCCTCATGAAGCACCTAGAAGTGTGTACCTCCTTCATGAGAGAGCCACAAAGGCCTTGTTTCTGACCGAAATGGTTAGATTCAATTCTCCACCTCCCACATACGTTTGAAACAAGAAGTACTGAATAATACTGAGATCCCCTAATTATTCTGTTTAGGCAATTGGCATCCTGATGACTCAGTCAAAAGGGGCTTTTGCATTTTCTTTGTGCAAGTGTCAAGCCTGCATGTTATTTAGTCCTGTGAAGATGGAATGAAAACATTTCTCTGTTTTCCCCTACTAAGTTATAAATTATTATTTTTTTTAATCCTGGTTTCATGAGAAATAAGTTTAGTAAGATTGTGTTATCCCACTGTCCTCCACTCCCTCTTCTCCCCTTTGCCTGTTTTTAGCCAATTTAGGCAGAGGCCTCAAAGATTACAGTGTCTTACAAATTTTTTGTAATAATCAGGGACTGAGTAGAGTAGCCTGACTTTATTAATGCCCCTTAATGTGAAAAGATCAGAGGATTTGATCACAGCTTGTTTCTGATTAGCACCTGGAGAGCCAGCATGGGCGGTCAGCGTGCCTGTAGCCCTCTCTCTTGCCCGGCCAGTAAGTCCCCAGAGATTGATGGGGAAGTGCTATATGGGCACGTGGGGGTACTGTGGTGTGGGAGCACGGGGAACAAAGCAGTACTGGGACACCAGTATGGGGCACCTATGAGACACTGGAGAGAGCTATCTGTAATACGGTGGGAGTGATTGTAGGTATACAGAGAAGCTCTTGTTCCTGAGGGGAGTAAGTGTGATGTGGGACATGCGAGACAAATCCATGTGAAACAAGATTTCCTTAGCTCCACTCTTCACATAATAACTTACTTTCTTTTATGCTCAACTTCTGCTGTTTTTTCATCCACTTTTCCTGCTCTGGCATAGGTCACAGAGAGCTAACTACCGACCCAGTCAGTAATCTTCTCTGCAAAGGACATGCTTCTGTTGTTTTCCAGAACTGCATTCATCCTTTCAGACGCTCTCCATCTATCCTAGATTCTTTTTATAATTTCTTTCTCATGATCATCATTTTCTAAAGTGAAAAGCTATCGAAGGTAAATGTATGCTGCAGCTTTTTTATTACTTTCCATTTACCAAGAGTATTTTTTCTTGGGTGTAAATGCTTTATGTCACCTTTAGTTTTCTTCGTGTTTATTTTAACTCCCTGTTTCTAGCTTGCTGCATAAAGATAATTTATTATCCTCTTCTCTGTGGCTGCTAGATACTCAAGAAATGCAATGTCATGTGCAAACTGCATAGGTACTTCTCATTTATTCTCTGTAATCTTACTGCGGTACAGCTTTCTGAAAACTTCCACCAAGCATGTATAGAAAAAGGGGGTGGATAGAGTTGCACTAGCAAATTTCTTATTTTTTTTCTCTTGCTCTTAAAAAGTAGTTTCCTGATGCTATCTGGTAATTGTTACTATAGGGAGATAAGTGCTACTTTAGCCCCAAATTAATGGGCTTCATGTGGCAATTACTTGGTGGAATTTCATGGCCTATGGTATGCAGGTCAGATTAGATGATTCTTCTGGCATTAAAATTTATGAATCTATAAACTGCTGTTTCTTACTTGTTCTTGTAATGCTTCCTAACATTTCCAATGAGTAAGAGCCTTCTCATCTATCAAATACACAAAGCTGAGGTAAATTATTCTGCATGACCTTCAATACTTTTCTGTCATTTTAGGTCCGGTCTTACAGATGTTGTGACTCTAAAGCTCTCAGTAGGTTAGGAATTATGGGTGCCTAGGGATGCCAGGCTGAGCATTTGATATATTGCCTTACTGTGAAAAATTGGGTGGCTTGTCCTAGGCATAGATTGCTTGCCACGTAAAATCCTTTGTAACTAGTTAGCTTACAGGTGTAAGCTATTTATAACTCACAGGGAACTTTTTTTTGTGTGTGTAGATACATTATGCTGATAGAAACAGTAAATTTATATTGAAGTATTTAGGAATTTATTACACTTGTTTGTAACCCCCACTATCTGTAGCCCCTGCTGTAAGCTCTCTCCTGCCAGCCAGGCTTTCTCTGCCCGTGTACCTGGATGCACAGCTCAGCTCTGATGCAGCACAGCTGTGTAACCTTCACCCAGACTGCTCCGAAAAGGCTGTGAGAAAGTCTGTACTGAGATAAGAAAGATAAAATTACAGGCAGAAGTAAGATCGTTGAGATAGGATCAGAAGTAGGTGGATGACTGAAGAGGAAAAACATCTGTGTGGAAAGGTGTGAAAAAGTAAAGGAAGAATTTTAGGGAGGCTTGGTCATGCTAGTTGGGGCTGCTAGGTGTGAGGCATCAGCTCATCAGGTCAAACGGTCAGGGCCAGCAGGAGTGGGTGGACAAGGATAACCCCATGACATGTTTTTTAAGTCTTCATTCTAATTTCCTGTATTGTCACAATCTTAATAAATGCTCCTGTCCCTGCTTTCTTCTGCTTCTAGTGCGTGTGTGGTGTACCACTCACTATTTAGGGACTGGTTTCAATTATTTGCCTTTTTTCTTTAGGAATTCCTGCAATGTCCTATAGTGAAAGCTTTAGGTAAAAAGCAGGTTTAACATATAGATTTGCAACATCCTGATGCAGCATAAGCTGAAATCTTCACAAAAACCTTTGTGCTATTACTGGAAAAGATGTTTGGACCACAGGGCTGAATCCTGGCAGATGACAGACGTGTTTCTCACTGCTTGGCAAGCACAAGTCCGACTCAAAGCTGCCCTAATCAAGCAGCTGAAGATTCTCCTGAAGGGAGGAAGGAGAGGATCTGCCAGTGAAAGAAAACTACCAGAAATCAGACATGCATCCTTTCCAGCCTGCCCGACAATTGTATATGCTCCTAAAGACCCCTTTATTATCAGCTAGCAAAAACTAAAGCTTCAAAATCACTAAGAAGGCTTCTGTGAAAGGGCTGAAGAAGGTAGTTTTGTGGCACTCAGGCACACAACGCTTGGAGAGACCAACCTATGGCTGCAGTTGGGTGTAACAGTCACTGATCACTTGGCAGGAGAGCAACCTCTTCTCTTCAGAACCGGCTGATCAAAATTATTTTCCTAATGAGTGATCTGTACAGAAATTGTGAAGGGTAGAAACACACGGAGGGACACAAAGAAACAGAAGGGGCAGATCCTGAAATAGGCCTGAAAGATTTTCTTCCAAATTTGTTGGGGAAGGAGATGGGAAAACACTTTCAGGGCATATTTAATACATATTAGGATAAATCAGTGTTGTTAAATGAAAATAGTATGGTGACTGATGGAAAGGGGCTTTTGTAATCATTTATAAAGACAGACCTTCACAACTGCCAGCATAAAGACAAGGAAGGCAAAGGGATCCAAGTGTTTTTCTCATAATACTGGGAGGAAAGTTACAGCCACAGAAATAAGACATACTTGCATAGGCACATGGGTTATTAGTTTTTGATTAAATTTCATTGTTGAATCAGAAGCTCTATTTCTTGCTAATGAAGGATCATTTTTAGCAAACTTTTTATTATTATATATAATGTGTATTACTGCAGCTTTTTTGTAAATGCTGAGTACTAAGAAGTCATGAAAGGATTTAAAAATCTTACTATTTCAAAGTACTGGGTTCTCTGTATTTGCTTTAATGTTCAAGTTTTAAAAAATTTCTTCTTCTAACCCCAAGTGCTAAGAACTCACCTCCCTCAAACTCCTATTTAATTGCTTCAGCCAAGGAGTTTAGGAGCTTTAGGAAAAACACCAAATATCAATGAGTCAAATAAAAATGGCACAGCTGACAACAGTGATATCTCCTTGAGTGAAAGATCTCACTGTACGTTTGAAAAGCAAAATACCCCGAAGGAGTTAGGCTTTAAATAAGTGAAAGAACCAAATAGTTGAAGAAAGGAAGATATTCTCACAGTGTCTCAGCTGTAGATTCCTGACAGACTCACCCGGAGAGACTTTATAAAATAAAACACAGAAATCAGTTGTTTTGCAGTTTGGAGGAAGAGAGTTTGCAGCAGATTTCAGTTCATACCTAAAACAAAACTCTTTCACTCTGATTAACTTTGCTCTCTGGGCAAAGCAAAAGCTCTTTCTGAATGTAGTAAGTAAAAATACATTGGCCATCAACTCCAGGGTAAGAATGGGATTCTTAGGTTATTGAAGTTAAGAGGAAGATGGTTGCAAGATTTTTTTGAAAATCAGCTACTTTCTGTGTGTGGTTTAAACAAGATTGCATCTTACATTAGCCACAGCTTTTATCAGTGTATGCACTTACTGTTCTGATGTCTGAGGCAAGGCAATAAATCCTATGCAAGAATACAGAAGTCCAGTTCATAACCCAAAGATAGAGAAAGAGATGAAAAAAAAAAAAAAGATTAAACCCATTAGTTGCTGTTTTTTTTAAGCAGACAAGATGAATCTAAGCTTTCCCACCTCAGCAGTTAAATCTATACCCTAACTACAACCTTCCTTCACTTGGGAAGCAAAAGGAACATGAACAGGTTCTGAGGATCGCTTTCTTTGAACCAGTCAAATGAAAATACTGCCCTTTGTTGGAGGCTGACATGGTATTTGCGTGATGAACTAAAATGTTTCATTTCATTTTGTCCCTTAGGGAACTTCTGTCCCAACAGCATCCTTTTTATTTTTTTTTATTTTACTTTTTTTGCCTTGGTAGTCTAGGCTTTTACAACTTGGTCAAAATAGAGCAGATAAATCACAGTTGCTGGAAAATAAAAAGAAAAGGAAAGGTATAAGTAGATAATTAGGTATGTATACATATAGAAATTAATTTGCAGAAGAAATGAAACTCTGTTACTTTAGATTCTGATCATTTTAACACAAGTTTTCATATGTATCATCTACTTTCTACAGAATTACAGTGTATTTTGACAGGTACAAAAAAGCCTTTAGGAAAAGACTCTAAATGTTTTCTCAGATTTTTTATTTTTTTCACATACAGTGTAGTTGCTTAGTGTTATGAATTTGGATACACCATCATCTCTCTAACACATGATAATGAATCCGCACTCCCTTCCACATGCCTACAAAGGTGGGACCTTTTCCTGTACTGTACTAAGCCAGTAAATGACAGTGTATGACATACCTATTCATTGCCTTTTTCTATCTGTGCTTTTAAAGCAGGATTAAAAAATAAAGTAATTACAAAAAAAAAAAAAAAAGAAAAGTGAATTGCTATCTGTCCCAAAGATGCTCTGTGGAAGTTTTCTTTGTGAGTAGTACCTTTTAGGTACTACTGACTTTATCATGATTTCTGCTACTACCTCTCCTAAGTAGTTGTTGTTGTTGTTGTTTCCTTAGGTGTTTCCATTAAAGAATTGAAGAATTTTGGGTCCATTTTGGTCTATTAACACTGAACTACCCCATTCAGCCAGAGAAATAGCCAGAGAAATATCTCCCAAAGGATCTTTCCAATTCAGATTAATTCTCATTGACAGCAGGAGTCTGTGCAGCAGTGCTCCAATGGGGCACCTACAGGGGTAGTACAAGCCAAAATAAACCTGCGTAGCTTTTGGGGGATCCCTGACCCAGAGAAACACAAGGGTGATTTGTAGGTGCCTCTGCTGCCTGGTCAGACTCTGTGTGTGGGTTTTTATACATGCTTCAGTACTTTGCAGAATGTGTGCTGGCCCTGATGCTGTCTCAGAGAAGCATCAAAAGAGGCTCTAAAGGCAGTCGGAGGTGGCAGGACACACACCCCCCTGACCCCCCACAAGGTCCAGGCTACAGAAATGAGTGTCTGGTTTCAGCCCCGATTTTACTTTTGGTCCCCTAATTACATCCTGAAAAGTTTCAGTCCCCTAATTTTCTTTCAGTCCAGGAAGGTTTTAGGTGGTGACCTTCCAGAAATGAAGTCTCTGTGCAGATGTGTTGTATTCCACCTCTCCTTTAAACTTACTGTGTCTGTGACAGAGAATTCCTCATGGGTCAAATCCTGTTGTCCGAGGTAAATGGTGTGATATTCAAGTGACTAAAATAAGTGCGATTTGAACGCATTGTTCACTGGGTTTTACCAGAGCTTGTTTTTACATTTTACTTGTTGACCATGTTGTTGCTTCCGGGCCCCGTAACAATCTGTGCCAGTAGTGAAAACTATATTTTTCCATCCATTCTTCATTCTGCTCAAAATTACTGGTCTTTCGATTGTAAACAAAGGGTGATTTATCATTGTGGCTAAAAGGAGTGAAATTAGCCCATCGTAAATTCAAGGTAATCTGTTTTTCCATTACTAGCTTTGGTTTAACAGCTAATGAAGGCAGAAGCCAGTACATTAGAGAATTATTATAAGGTGACATTTTAATGGGACATAACTTTGGGGAACTAAAAAAGGATATGCAGCCACAAACTCCACTAGGACATTGAAGGCTGGTCTTATTTTCTTTCATCTGAGGCAAATAACTGCCAGAAAGGTTTTCTTTAAATGCATCTCAAACTGGTTGTACTTCCCATGCATAAAGAGCAGGGCAGCCCAATTCATTGAACAGAAAGGAACGATGCCCCCGTTCAGGCCAGGCATGGCTGCTAACCAGTATTTCAAGTCCTGAGAAAAACACTCTTTACTTGAGGGTGGACCTCAAGTATGATGTTTCCTATGACTTTTGTACTATAAATGATTCATTGAGAACATTTCTGAGCTATACCCTTGAGTGAAAAAGAAGAAATTTGTTTATGCATACATCCCGATTCAAATGTACGTAGATACATGTTGTTCCTACTTATAAGTATGTGCAATGTGCATAAACTTATGTCCTTAATCCACTTGCTATGTCTTATTTATTCTGCAGTTGGATTTCCCTTCAGTTTCTGACATTAAATACCACACTGCTTAAATAAAATGTCTATATTTCTTTGTTTCTAGCCATTAATTTGTCAGTGTCCTTCTTCATATTGTCTGCTTGTGAAAGTATGCTACAATTCCTGCTATTTCCAGACAGCAGTTACCTTCTGCTGTCAAAACCCACCACATTTCTGTAATTGATCTCTATTATAAAAGCACATGCATGGTTCTGGGTGAATAGTAAAAAATGAAAAGAGCTTTGGATCCTCCAGAGCAGTCTAAACCAGACTGTGGGGCAGTACCCCGGAGAAGGTGTGCCTCTGTCCCTTGTGTGCCTGGGGGAACATCGTGGTGAGCCTCGGGGGGACAGTGCTTTCTCCTGTCCAATTTCTCCAGCCAGCGGTGGGCTTGGTCCCAGCGTCCTGCCGGAGCTGGAAAGTAGAACTGTTTCCGTTCCAAACCAAGGGTTTCCAATTTCCAAATTCAAGGGCTAAAAGGTAAGTTTAAAATATTGGTCAAAACCTGAACCTCGCTATATTTTTATGTGTGAGGGTTACTGGCTAGTGCAATCTGGAAACCCACCCAGTCTGGCACTGGAGCCCCGCTGTGCTGTCCCTGGTCCGGCGAGACCTCCTGTGCTGACACACGGTAAGCCTGATTAAGGCTTCTTTCCACCAACAGACAAGCAGAAAGCATATGCTGTGGGGCCAAGGGCCTCGCTTAGTGAGCACGGGCTGGGATAACTGCAGGATGTGGGAGGTAGTGAGCAATCCAGCTCTGCGCATTGCCTGGACTGCTAATATGACACGATTGCTTGTGATATCAGCTGACCAAGCTCAACAACCCAGGAGGTCCCATTCAGCTCCACACAAACATACTTATTATGGTTGTCCTTTGGAACAAGGAGATAGTCTTCTTTTGTTTCAAGATGAAGACCCAGATACCTTGGAAGAGCTCTGCACTTTGTTGACACACCACATGGCTCCATGAAACGATGCATCCTTCCTCACGCCCAGCTCTAGCATAGCCAGCAGACACGAGGTTGAAGCTGCAAGCGTAAGCCTCAGAAGTGGATGGCTATGCTTAAGTGGTGGTAGGCTTGAGACCCAACCCAGTGACCCTGCATACAACGGGGAGACTTTTACCAAGTTTTGTAGAAGACACAACCCTTTGAAGGATATTTTCAATCCTTTCAGTGTTTGAGCAGGCATAATTAGGCCAGGATCTCTGTGACAAACTGGGCCTAAATCAGCAAGAACATTTAAAAATGTACATTAGTGTGATACGTATGTTCACTTCTGAATGAAAGCTAGAACAGAAAAGAATTAGTAACCTGCAGTGCTGAAAATTAAGTTTAGAAAGGCTTGTTGACTCAAATGTATCTTATTTTAAACAACAGTGTTAATCTTAAGGTTTCCAATTATAAGAAAGAAGAACTAGTGTGAATGTCTTTGTGAACATTATATTCAAATGTGAGTAATTGAAGATATGAGAACATTCTGTCCCTTGGTGGAACTGCGCGAGCTTTATAATATTTGCTCGGATTTAGATAACATAACAAACTGAATGCAGCTCACATTGCAGTTAGCAAGAAGCATTATTTTCAAAATCAAAAGGGCAATTATGAATGAAGAAAAGAATAAAATTACACAGTGCCATTTTATTGTAGTATCAAAATAGAATCGATGAAGCAAAGACAGAATTTAAAAGAAATCTGGATAGCTGTTATTTAGGTTGCCTGGATTTTTGTAAGGGTGCCTGACAGAAATGGAATTCCATAAATGCTCTTGAAAATGCTACATGCAAAGTGCAGTTCCCTGTACTGAGATTTGTACTGTGAGTTTTGCATATAAAAAGACACTCTAAATTGATAGGAACTTCTGTGCCTTTCCAAATAAGCACACAGCAAGGAATAATAAAAGTAAAAGCTGGAAAAGTCCTGCTCGGCCTTCTAGTCTAGGTCACTTGTCAGAGGATGATTATTTCTTACCGCATATTCTCTGGTGAATTGTTCAGCCTAGTTCTGAATTCTCAAGTGATGGTACTCACAGAGTTTTCCTTGTAAGATAGCCTCAGAGTTCAGGTTTGCTATGGAGCAAGGAAATGTCAGCAGTGTCCTGATTTGTCATGTAATGACAGAGGTTCCAAGATGCCCTATTTTGGGGCATAAATGCTCCATCATTGTAACTCCAAGATGTCAAGAGATTTAAAAAATAATCCTTAGAGGACCCGTTATTTTCTCAGCACACTTTAATTCAGTGACCATGCCATGCATACATCCTCCTTGATTCACCTCCAGAGCTGTGGGTGGGAAGGAAAGACTGTGTCCTTTCGGTGGGGCACAGGGGTAAATGTGGACTGCTGATCCTTCAAAGCCCAGCAAGGCTCAGTGCCTTTCTAACACAAGCAAATTCTGCTAACAGACATGCAAGGGCCTCTGAGAGTCTGTTAGGTCTTCCTTGCAACCACTTTGGTTTCTGACAGTCTCTGTGCTTTGACGTTATCAGAAGAAATTGAACCCTACAGAGGGTCTGACTTCAGACAGAGGACCAGCTACTGTGCTGCTGTGGCTGAGGAAGCTGAAGATGAGGAAGGTTATGATGCTCTGCAGCCCTTGGGGCAAGAGAAACAATTTCAATTTTAATTTTAATTAATAGCATGCCAGTATAAATGGGAGAATCCATGTGTAGTTTTGTAATTCCTGTTACTTTTTGGAGAGTGCTTCAAGTGCAGGGACTCAGCCATGAGGGCCTTTAGGTGAAATTTCACACTCTGTAAGAAGCTATGGAACAAAGTAAGTTATGACTGTGAAAGTCAGCCTCTGGCCATAGATAAACTAAGGAAAATCAAATCAGGAAAGCCAAACTGGCAAAGCTGGCCTTGTGGGACCCCACCAGAAGCTTGAACAAGGAGGCTACCATCTACCATAATGAAAGGGTTTAAAAATGCAGCTAACATTTGGAATAAAAGAGAAGAATGAGAGTGTAGGTTTTTTGGAGATTTCTCTTGGCCATAGGACCAGCTATGGTGAAAGAAAGCTGTCATGAGCATAAAATAAAACCTGCAACAGTCTGACTGATTGTAGTCTCTGCGTGAAATAAAAATCAGGCTCCAATGGGAGATTGTAGCTGCACTCAGAAGCATTTAACAACACGTTGTCTCCAGGATGCAAGAGGTCCATGAGACATCAGAATACGGTCCACAGAAGAAATGCATTAAAAAAATTCCCCAAATACACACATTCTGAAATATGCAAATAAGAAGCACAATGTGGAAAAATAGAATTAATAAATGACTACTTGAAGCTTAGGTTAAATTTTATTTGGCCGTTAATGAAAAGCAATGAAGTGATGCTTCACAAAAACGTGGTGATCCTTGGCTTACAAAAGTTGAGAAATAGTATCTAAAGCAGCACTTCTCCTTGGTGTGTCTCATCATTCAGTTTTTAAGAAAAATTTATGAAGCTTGAAATGTCTTTTGCCTTTTCTCTTTCCTGACAGACATAATTCAGCAGCTACCTAGTATAAGGAATCATGAAGAAAGTTCTTCATAGATTGCAGTGAAGCACTGGCTACAATAAAACTCAGGAACTGCCCTACATAGCGGTGACCAAGGAGCATTCAGGAACAATCAGAAAATTGAGGCAAGGAACAGTAGCCAGCTCTGTCACTGTTTTCACTTCGATCTGCACGTCACTTGCACTAACGTGACTAGTGATAATCTTGAAAACTTCAAGCTGTGTTGGGATACCCAGGCTGACTAGGTGTTCCCCCAAGGCCAAGGAAAGATGTACAGTCTTGCATTGCTACTGCTCAGGCCATGGGAGATGCAGGAGGTCAGGGCCCAAGGGATGACCCTCTGGACAGAGGGGATGCTCTATGGCCGTGCGACAGTCATTGATTGCAGCATGGGTCAAGAATTTCAAAGTTGCAAATTCAAAACTATAACAAGGTGCTGCAAGAAATAATTCTTTACCTTTAGCTTTGTGCCGTCTCCAGCTGCTAGTACAGTATTTTTACTCTACCTCTGCATGCTTCAGGCATCTGTCTAATGTTGGGAGGGGCTGTTTTTATTCAAGCCCCTGTGTCTTACACAGAAAGTTTCATATGCTGATTTAAGCACTTTGCTATGTTCTCATTATCTGAAGGGAAAGCTAACTGAGCTCAAGTACATTTGGTCTGCATGAAAAAAGAGAAAATGAAGAATTTGAAAGAGAAGGTGTTGCTACTACTTACATAATAGCTGCCATCTTGGGCTAAAGCAACTCTGCAAAATTTTCCCAAACAAAATGTAGTGTCATTTCGTATCAGTACTTACATCTCCTTGTGGCTTGAGGGGAGATATAAAAAAACTTTGAATATTTGCTTCATTCTCAACCTTCCAGCTGATGCACAGCACCGTGAAACTATCTGACAAGACAAGTTATCTTGTCACTCAGTTTATGGCGAGGATGTGATAACTTTATACCTGTGTAGAATTGCATTTCTTACCTGAATACAAAGATGAAAAGGTGGCAGGAGGTAATGCAGCCAAAGTTATCAATAAAATCCTACTGACATAATCACTCCATGCAAGAAAGTCTTCTGCAGCAAAGCTCTGTGGCAGAACCTGTATCTCCATTAGTAAGTAGTGCAACCTGAGAGGAATGGATCTCCAAAGCAAAGCTGTTGAGGCTGTGGAGCTGGTGTCTATCTGCATTGCAGGAGGTCTTACTCTGGCCCAGCTCTAACCTTCCTGCTCAGACTGAACGCCCATGAGTGGCTGGAGTGCTTTAGGTGCTCCCCTGAAATGCATCTGCCATTTTAGTTCCACTGGGAGGAACCCAGCTTGTACAGAGAGACTTGACTCCTCTCCATGATGTCAACAGAGGCACTGCAAGTGGGGACAACTGGGAGACTTCTTTCAAAGCTGCACGCGTGCTGCAGACTGAAATGCTACTATAGATGCAGCCTACATAGCATGACCTGAAAAAAGATTTGCAGTTCAATTGATTTGCGTCACTGGACACAGGTGAACTTGATCAACTAATTTTAAGTGTTTGCTCTGTTGATGAGTGGTTTGTTTGTATTTTTTTCTTTTTCTTTCCACTTTCATTTAAAAGCTTCTAGAATTAATAACTAAAGCAAGATGTTTCTGTGACATAAATTACTGTGGTATGAACAGGAAATTCTTCTTCAGGCAAGAGATGTATTACTGTTTGCATATTTCCAATGGAATGAGAAGAGATTTGTTTCACTGCATCTATTGATGATTGAGTGGTTTGGTTCAGAGAATCTCTTTGAGCAAAAAATGATGCCCAATGAACTATGAGATGAGGCTGGCTAAGGAATAAGTGCCTATATTTTCTACCTCACCTTCTTTCTTTATTGTTTAGAAAAATGAGGATGGGGTACTAGAGCTTACAATTGCATACATGGTTTATCTTTATTGGGCCAACCTTCTGGCATAGTTTTATAAAATCAGAAACGGATCTGAAATACTTTTCAAATTGAAGGAGTCAGTGTTTGTTATGCTGCTGCCCATTCTGATATTTTTGGCCATCTGAATCATGTAAACGTAGATAGGATAGAAGGATCCAGACGGAAATTACCATTGTGGAGGCAACAGATGGTTATGAGAACATTGAGTAATCTCCCATTTGTTGCTGACTGCAAAATAGAAACTGTCAACGACAGCAGGTTCTGATCACTCCTCCAAGTTTGAAGACCACTTGGAGACTAATTTCAACCTGGACAGGTTAATTTGAACAGGTGAGACACCCCTCAGTACATGAATCTGCACAAAAAGTCAGTCTTCAAGGTGCAAGGTCCTGATCATACATATTTTAAAGATTTGGGGTATTAAAATGATGTTACCTAGCTGAGCCTGTATAACCTTTATGTATTTGTGTGCAGATCCAGGTCTGGTGACACTGACACTGGCTACCTTTAAGTTGCTTCTAAAGAAAGTTTAATCAGAAATCAGGCTAGCGCTGAATGCTGTAGATGGATTGTTGCTGACGAACGTTTCTTCTGTAAAGTCTGGGCCAGGATTTGGAAGTAAGTGAGTCTATGTTACTGTGCAACAAAGCCTGGGGAGCGGTGGGATTTGGGACTCCTGCTCCATGTGGGCTGTGAGCGCTACACAAGGGTTTGGATTCTGTATGGTCACTCAGTTAAATTCAATAGAATTCCAATGTGTGTTTATATTCAAACCCTGATCAGATCCCCTTTGAATAATTCCCTACTTCCTGAAAATCGAAATGCTTACAAATTCCTAACCACCACCACCGACATATGTAATTATAAATTTAAATACACACTGGCATACATGCACATGCCTCAGGTTATTTCTAATTGCTGATAAAAACCATATGATTTTAACAAATCATTTGGAATCCACCCCCAAAATGACAGCTATTTACTCTCCCTATCACAAAAGCTACTAGCTGGATTGGCTCAATGTAACAGTCTCAACAAATAGGCAGAATATTTTTTAAGCATAGATTGAGTAATATAGTCAGCCTTAAGGTTGTGGTTTCAGGTCATGGCCAAGGCAGCGTGTGTAAATAAGGAGCTGGAAGTTCATAGAATTTGGATCTTGAAGTTAGGAAAGAAGGCATGGTGTGGTAGTAAAATGCAATTTTTGACTCAAGCTTTTCTGAAACAAAATGTATGCATATGTTGTTTGAAAGTGGAGTTGCTATGGTAATTTGTTATTTACCAGAGAGGAGTAATTGAACAAATTTTTTTCCTAACTGGTTTATGAACAAGTCACACCTGTTCCTGAGTGGGTTTAAATTACTCACCCTTCTTTTCTACCAAACTTTTCATGTTCAATTGCTTTGCTATTTCAGATTCCATACACTCCTTTCACTGATGACTGATGCCACTTCTCATTTGCAAAAGTCATTTTCTCTAGCTGAGATCTTAAGGGATAAAAAAATAATTATTTTTTTATTTAGAACCTCTACCTATAAATTGATAAAACCTATGCATTGATCATGCCTTCATAAGTCTATATAAAAGTTATATACCTAGGTATATGTATATACACATCTGTATTTCACTGAAACTCAGGTAAGCACTACTCTTTATTTGATTGCAGAGATTTAATATTCATCAGTTTTACCTCTGCTCATGCCAAAAGAATTCTCTGAACAGAAGAGAAATTGGATCCACAGAAGAGAGTGTATAAAAAGAAATTGTTTCCAAAATTAATTGATTTTCAACTTTGCACAGTGTAGTGTGCACTAAGGCAGCTGAAGAAAAACACATAGAGGTAAGTGTCATACCTCCTGAATTATAGAGGCTTGGAAACTTCCTCTGCCATTTAGTGTGTATGCAAATTTCAAATGTGGGGTTTTTTCTGTGTTTTGTTTTGTGGTTTTGGGGTTTGTTTGTTTGTTTGTTTGTTAAACCTCCACAAAACAATCAGTTACACAGTGAAAAATGAGCTTACTTTGTAGCAAATCTCTTAGTAGGTTATAAGTGTCCATTAGTATCACTTGACAAACCCTTGCCAGAAGGGGTAATGAGATCAGCAAATCATGGGCATATTATGATTTGATCCTACCACAAATTCAATTATATCAATGCTTACTAGCTCCAAATGCCCATTTTTAATTTTATAGTAATGCCTCAGGGTAAAGAAATGGGTGCCATGGCAGACATGTTCTGTGATGATAACTGAGACATTTAAGACACAAAATATTCCTGTTTTTTAGGCTATAATGTCAGCTTTAAGGATTTTTAATTAACACCTTCTGCATGCATTAAATATGCTCCTTTCAGCCAACAAAGATTTTTTTTTTCCCTCTCAAATTCTCTGAAAAGAGTTTTGCTTCAGGTCTTTTATCACTATCAAGAAATAATAGCAACCACCACATTAAAAAGAAATTACCCGACAAAATGAAAGATTTGCTTGGCTGAGAACACGATAGAATGCATACAGTTGTGGGTTAGCTCTTACTTACTATTAATTACATTGCTGTATTCTTTGGAGGAGGAAACAAGATGTTTTAGTTGAGATGATGGGGAATTGTAGGGCTTCAAAGGTTATGGTGAGGGGGTGGACAAGTCCAGAACTCTCTCCAGAGAGACTATGAGCAACTTCAATCCTATGCATTGAAATGTCAAGTACATCCCAGGCAACTGTATCCGCACATACAGAAATCGGTACCCCTGACCAGCACGGTCCTGGGTCTCTAACAAATGGATGGGTGGCTGAGGTGTGGTTTGCCTCCCAACCTGCTGGCTCGCACCACAGAGCTAACCACTAGGGAGACCATCAGTGGGTTACCATGAAGCTCCTCTTTCACGTAAGGATGTGCTGGGGAGCAGTTTTGCTACAGCCCTGTTTTTTTGTTAGTGGTTTAGACAACTATGTAAACAAAAATATTGCTTGTTTGCATACAAAACTGCTCTGGTACACAAGGCATCTCATCGTCAAAAGGCCAGCAGCCTCTGGAGAACATGCCAGGTTCTCCAAGGAAAGGCAATTTCCTCTGTAAGCACATAAGAAGGATTCACTAATTGCCAAGAAAAAGTGCCCTTTCCTTACTTGTCCCCACCTCCTCTTCCCCAGCTTCCCCTACTCTTTTTTTTCACAGATGCTACTTTCCTCTTGGGTTTGTGTCCTCTTACATTTTACCTGCTTCTTTGCTTCTCAGCCCCAAAACATGGAAGGCCCCATGGTGTCTCCTGATTCACAGTGTTTGAGCATCTTTTCCTCTAGTTCCTTTGGAGCACAGCACTTCTCTTCCTGCTCTTCCTGACCACTCCACATGGAAAATGGCTTTCTCAGACCCTCCTTTCACCTCCGCTCCTCACTCCTGCTCTTCTTTCTCCCTCTTTGTCATCACAGAAATTCAGGTTTTAAGTTCCCCTTGTGGGACTCCAAAGGTGCCTGAAATGAGTAAAGAAGTCTGAAATCTGGGGCTGCTTTTTACACGTGTCACACATTTCACTAATGACCTTCCTGAAATCCTCCTCCCTGCTCCCAGCCAGTGAAGTTCCAGTATCTTGCCAGCATGGCTTGGGGATGATGTGAGAGACTGGCTGTTAATTAACATGTTGGTAGAACCAAAAAGCTGACAAAAAGCTTAACAATTCAGGACAAAACGTTATTGATTAATCATGCAAATTACCTCGTATTACTTCCTGTGCTCTACTGAATTCTGCTGTGGCAATGCCTCTCTGTCTCAGGGGCATTACCGTCCTAGGTATTAAAGGAAAAAAAAAGTCCTTGTTTGGGAGTGGTGGTACAGTTTGCAGGAATTGTATGGCTTCAGTATGAATCCCTTGCACACTTCATTGCAAGATTAAGATCCCACAGTCTTACGGTCCTATTCCTGCATGACGTGTGCCAGCAGAGAGATCCGTGATGTCCACCTCCACGCAGGATCAGACAGCATTAAGGCAGAGAGTTTATTTGTAGCTCTGAAGAATCTCTTACTGTTTATAACAATATGATCTCAGTGACTAGATAGAAGAAAAAATGTCCTTTGCTTCCAGGCAGTGGCTGGAATTTACAATTTGAGATGGATAAACGGGTACGGCTCCTCCTTGGCACAGGGAGCGCTCAGTGGGAGGAGGGCACTGAAGCACCATTGAAGGTTTGTGATGTTTTATGCAATGCTGGGTACTCCAGCTTAGCCATGCTGAAACATTCTTGATCGGTATCAGCACTCTCCAAACTTTAAAAGAAACAGCCTCCTTGGCCCTCCTGTCTTTATACTGTATTTTAAAACAGCTGTTCTCCTGAAATGCTTTTAGCTCCTTATAAAACTCTTCTGAACTTTTTACCCCCCAAGGAAGTGCTTGTCTTGTGGCCAGTATTTCCTTCCACCTCAAATGCCCTTTACAGTGGGTTTTGGGGAAGGCTTTGTCTAATCACAGCCTTCTGGAAGGGCACAGAATCGGCCAGGGTCTTTCAGGTTCCTTTCCCTCTAGGAACTGCTAATCTATTTATGTCCTGAAGGGCTGGGCTTTGTACCTCTGTTTTTGAAGTTTCAAAACAAGCTGACAAATATGAATGCTGAAATAACCCAAAATCTTGGAATTACAAGAAATCCAAACCATTCTGGCAAAGCAGATTCAAAGATTGTTAACTTTTAATGCCTGCAAGAGCTATTGCCATCATACCCTCCACCTGTACAATTCAGGACCATGACACAGACTTGTGGTTGAGCTAGAATTATGTTTTTCAGAGATGTCCACACTTGATTTAATGACTTCAAGTGATGGCAAATCTAACACATTGCTTGACAGATTATTCCCATAGTTCTGTATTTACAATTCTGATCATCCATAGCTGCAAACAGTGACAGTGTAAAAGATGTCACTATCAGAACTATTCTTCCCCTGCTACTATTTACGAATGGATGATATCATTACACGAGGACTATATTTCTGGATTCAAGCCCTCGCTTAGTTACTGATTACAGAAAAAAACCCCGTGTAGGGCCATATCTTTGATGGATTTTTCTGTGGGTGGGGAAGGGGCTTTCATTTCACACCTGCAGTGGTATTTGGGCATTTGTTAACCTCAATCTTGAATTCAGAAGCAGCCCACCTCAGACATGAAGGCGGTTTGGAAAAGCTTTATCTTCTTTCTTCCTCTTCCATTGTGCTCCAAAGCCGAGGGAGCATTGACACAGCTACAGCTTCAATGGGAATGTCCGCTTCCGACCCATCAGTGCTGGACAAGTGGTGCAGAAGGACCCAAGCCCACCCACAGCTGCCCGCGAGGGGAGCAGGGATGGCAGCTGCCCGCCCCAGACGAGCGGATGATGGGGGGCAGAGAGGGTGGCAGGGAACACAGCACTCCAGGCCGGGCTCTCCATCACACCGGCTGAGCCGGTGCTGGAGGCTGGCGAGGAAAGCGGGTGGCTTGGGGAGATGGTGACCTCTCTGCTCTCTGCCGTCGTCCCCCTGCCTGCACCGCAGTGCCTTTGTTAGCCAGCACGGCTAATGCTGCAATTACACACCGGGATTTATCCGCACTGTGAACAGACAGCTGACAAGGTGAATTCCTCTCTCCAAAATCCATTTTTGCTGGTGATGATAAACTGGAATTTGTTTTTTCTGTCTGGGTGCTTACAGCATACGCTTTGGTCAGTCTAAACCAAAGTATTAGGCTCAGACAAAGACTACAAACTCCTAGTTTTGTATGAATTTGCCAGATGTCAGTGTGAGTCCATGTTGACCAATAATGCTTTTAACATTTACTTTGGTCCTAGAGATACCAGCTTCCAGCAGAGACGTAAAACAGCCTTGACCATTTCATTTGGCCTATATAACATTCCCCCTGCAGTTTCATTTCCATGCTCTCTTCAGGAGTGCTTTTTTAAACTGCTGCTTAGTATTAATGGGCATTGGTATATTGACTGTCTTTTATTGATGGAAGAAATAAGTATTTTTAAAAATGTAATATTAGAAAAAAATTGTGAAATCCTATCTGGAGAAAAGTATGTAGTTTACGACAGGTTATTATATTGAGTCATTATGCAGCATACCTGGTGTAGTTAAAGGGCTTTCATTAGCACAGAAGTCAGTCACTTCTGATGTGAATGGGAGTTTTACTATTGACTCCAGCAGAGCCAGGATTTCAACCATCATTTTAAGGGTTTTATTATAGAGGGAGGTTTATTGAGCGATTTTACAGTCTTGAGGGAAGAAAATCTGTCCAGCTTCCTGTCTTATTTTTACACCTATAGCTCAGAAGCAAGACCCAGACAAAAATCTATAAAAAACAAATTTATTTTATAGGCAATGGAAAAGGTACTGAGTTGAATTTAGCTTGGTTGTGTTTGATCAGCTGTTCCTGTGACTCTGCATGCACTCTCTGTGCACAGTGACTGAATCTCAGCCTGCCATAAATGAACTGTACCAGTGGAAATTGTAGACGACGCTCTTTTTCTTGAAATATCAGTAACACTATGCAATGTTGTATTTTAAAAAACACATGGTACTTTACAGGCAACACGCATCCACAGCAAAGTGGTTGAGCTCTTTTGGCTAATTTTTTGACTAATCTGAACACAGAGTGACCAAACTTCAAGTCGCTGGGTTGATGTGTTGCTTGGATAAAACAGAGCATGAAGGGAACGGGGAGTAAAATATTCAATGACCTTGCGGTGTGCAAAATGAAGAAGGAGGGCAGATGGAGAAACAAGTGCAGAATGAGCACAGCAGAAGAAAAGCGTTCAGAAAGGGAACTAGTGAAATATTAAATGTCCATAAATAGCCAGTGAAACCTGCGTTGTGTAAGACAGCATTACTATTAGGCTAACTCTTGAATTAAGACACATCTGCAAAGAATTCACCAAAAGCCCGAGTATAATTCTTCTCTGTCATTAGGTGACTTTTCAAACAACTGGTTTATGTCAGTCTTTGATGCAGCTGCATGAAACATAAACCATGCCTTGCACATGATAATACCTTGTGCCAACTATCCTGTTGTTTTTTCCCCAGACATTGGGTTATGAGGTGTTCCATGATGACTGAGATATAACACAGGCTAAATGAATATGTAAAATAACTTTTTTTTCCCTGGATATGGATTTAAATGGCACAGAATAACTTGCTGGATCCTGCAAATTCTTCCTAGCAGTTTTTGCTGTGGGTGCTGACAAATACAATTTTTGTTGGACCACTGTATTCAATATGCCTGCTTGGATGAAAATCAATTTGCTAGCCATATATTTTTTGACAGATTTCTGATGGACGTTGACATGAATAGCCTTATTTTCCTGCAGTCAATTAAAGATAAAGATTTTGGGGCATAATCTGTATTTCCAGCTCTGTGGTACAGACCCTTCTGGAATGGGGTACTACCTCTAAGTCTGAAAAATGAAGGGAAAAAGTTCTCTAAGTGGAGAAGGACATTTTTTTTTTCCTTTTCAGCTTGCAGGATCACTGTAAATACGAGGGACGATACTAGGTTTTTATAATGGTTTCCATGTTTTCACTCGTGGCGACAAATTTCCAAAGTCATAGACCAGTGCATCCTGGACAGCTGACCTCAGCAAGGAAAGGCTGAAGACTCCCATAGCGGTGCAGGACACTCGCTACTCGTGCAGGTTGGCAGCAGGTCCCCAGGATGTGTTGGGAGGTGTGTGCTTATGGGATGCCACAGAAACTATGCCAGAGAGCACAGCTCTGGGCAGGCACCAGAAGGGGTAGATGGGTACTGCTTCCCACCATTGCCTGGAGAGAACTGTGAGCTTCAGTGTTTTCTTTTGCTTCTTGCTCTGCAGCAGTGGAGGTGCTCAGGTAACCCCCACCTGCTGTGCAGGCAGAGCTCGTGGACTGCCGCCCAGATATCATATCCAAAGAAACAAATATTTTGGAAAATGCATGCCTCTACAAACATGGTATTCTGAGATTTACCTTGCTGGATGATCTCACTGAATGCCGGCTGGAATAAGAGTAGCTCCTCCTGAATCTGAGACGCAAAACAATGGCTGCCAGAACATTGTAGTAGGCATTTCATTTTGCTTGGCTTCCTTCAGGATGGGAGAAACCTTCTCTTTTATAAACTACATGGTAGGTCCATCTGAAATTATTTTCCTCTTGAGAAATTGCTCTGAGGATATTGTTTATAAGCTGCTGACCTTTAAATGGCCTCCTTGTTCCATTACTGTGGTTCTTGGGTATTTAAAGCCCCAGGTCACTTTCACTTTTAATTGTGCTTTATTATTCTCCATTGTTGCAGTTCAGTCAATTTAACTAGAAGGGAGTCTTATACTCTTCCCTTAATGGATTGAATTTGGGTCATAACAAAATGAACAATTATCCTTGCCTATTTTATTAATCTTAGTCTTGTCTCATTTATTTTTAAGTTTCGGCAGATCTCCTTCAAAGGCAGCTGTAAGCAGAGTTTATTGCAGGTTAGCAGGAGAAAGTGCTCTCTGCTGCTGTGGTTGAAAGTGAGATGAGGAAAAAGTATGAGATGGGGAGAGTTTAATGCCACTAGGATTTTGAAATAATTGCATGGTTCATATATTTTTATCAGTCAAGTGAAAATTAATAAAGCCATGGTTTTATCTGGCATTTAGTCCTGACATTCTTTCACTGTACATACAAGTTTGTTGAGCAAGGCATCAGCTTGCATTCCTTTCTTTCCAAGATTTACTAATTAGACTCTAGTGGTAAAGGACTAGACCTTAGTACATAGGAAATCACATATCTTCCAATTAACAAATGTGATTATGAAACACATGATGGTAACTTCAAATGCTCTTCCTGTAATACTCTGGCAGAGCTGTAAGATGCCATTCAGCTTAATAGCTGTGAGCTTTCAACACGAAAAGTGGCTGGGGTTTATTTTTGATTCTGATTGTTCTCATTTTCTCCCACTCTATCCTAATTCTGCCTTTCTCTTCTTACACCCTTTTTGCTCACTTTCTTCTCCCACTCTATCCTTATTCAGCTTCTATATCCTTCTAACATGTAGTTCCCTATTTTAATTTTAAATGTTATCTATCCTGTTTCAATTGCAGGATAGTTCCTGTTTCAGACCATATGAAAACTGCACAAAGGGATTTGGCACTAGGGGAAAAATTAGATGCCTGCAATTCCCCCCAGTCCAAACTTTCAATCTAAAACCACCTATCTAGATGCCACTAAACTCTGGGGGTACCTGGGCTGACCTTTGAAAGTTCCCCTTTATGCCAAAAATTTCTCCAGTCTGAGTGGATTATAGCCATTTGATGCCTTAACCTGGTAACAGCCCAGAAACTAAGAATCCTTTTGTCTGCAAGCCCTTAGGTCCTGAATTCAGTCAGCATTCTCCAACAACATACAGTGTGTGCTGCAAAGATTTGCTTCCTCACCAAATGCAGTTGTGATTACTTTCCTTTAATACGCAGCTAAAGGCTTAGTGCTTAAACATACTAGGTTAAATACCAGGATGTGCCTATGAAGTAGAAGATCTGATTCCTTCCTCAGCATCAGTACTTTAACACCTTTATCTCCTGTGTCTTAGAAGAGTACCCAAGCAAACAAAGGCAAAGGATGAGGAGAAAAAATTGTTCCCAAATCAGTTTGTGCACTGCATCTGAGGACCAGGGAATAGGAACTGAAGTCCCATCTTTTCTCCTTCTTGTTCCCTTCCTTTTCCCTTCCTGAAGGGAAACTTCACCAAGTTCCTTCTCGTGCTCCCTTTCTGGCCTCATTGCTGCCTGCAGCGAGGGGGAGCTCCTGCAGGATGTGGTCCCTCCTCCTCCATCTCTGCCATCAGCAGGTGCAGTTCAGCAAATTATCTTGGGAGAAGAAGAAGGAAGCAAAGGAAAGAAGTGACTCTAGGTCTCGCATTTCACAGCTGATGGGTGTGTGATGGTCTGTGCACCTGGATCTTACTCTGATGTAGCAGCAGGTCAAGGCTGTACCGAGCCTTGGTTGCTGGGTCCTACAGTTACATCACAGTCTGAGACAATAAGCCAGATCTGGGCTGTAGGCAGAAGAAGGCCCACGTACTTGGTTATGAATCACAGCTGTGGTCCAATACTCTCAGCTCATTTGTGCTGTCGCTTGGCCTTTGCGCTGCTGACCAATTCCCACATAAGGAAATGCTGGGTACTGACAGAATGGGGGATTAGCGGTAGTTTTGATGTCTGGTGGTGGGCTAAGAAAAATGGCAAAGTGAGTTTTGTTTGCAGAACTAATATTTTTTACCAAATCAGCTAGCAGGGTTGGAAAAATGTGGCATGCTTTTGTGTGCACAATCATCTCTGGAACAGAAGCAGCAAATTGCAAAGATCTGTGCATGGTGAGGACCATGCAGCACCTACCTGCACTCCAGTCTAGTCCAGTTGATGAAGCTATTGAAACATGTAAGTGCTGGTGGGATTCACCCCACTTAATGGTAGACATCTAATGTGGTTGTTTATGTCTGAGATAAATCTCTGTAGATGCCCTTTAGAATTAATGGAAAATCAGCTCTAGGCATTAGGTTTAAATTAATTGCTCTGTAGAGTTTCCTATTCCCTTTATGGGCTATGAAGGGAATGTAGACAACTAGGTCACATTAGATCATACTCTTAGACGTCCACCTTTGATCTGACAAATCTCTGCCAATGCGTTTTAGTTGCAGGAGGATCATGTGGTGGTTGGCAAGCTGAACTTCTGGTATGTAGGCCAGACAACAGATTTTGCCAGGAATCAGATAAGGATCGAGGGGCTCAAGTAATTCTGAAACGCTAAACGTCTCCTACTCTCACGAAGGGGAGTTAAGAACACTCATTCTGTTCAGGAAGAGCTTGTTATTCAGCAAATACACACTCGGTAGGAAGGTCTTGTGAACAATTAACATAGTTTAGTGTGATAATATAGTACCTCATGCTAGAAATAGGTTAATGCTTTAAATTCGTAAACTTCAAAAAGACCAGTAGTGGTAAAGGAATTATTTGAGCATTGTGTGTTGAGGGATATATTAGCTGGACAGTGACATGACTGGATGCCAATATTAGGATCACAGAAGTTGCCAGACTAGATGAAACCAGTGGTGTGTGAAGATCCGTACTAGGGAAGATAAGAAACCATTGCAGGCAATTATGTACTGTATAAACTTGTCTAGGGTGGTAGTTTCTGGCTAATAACATGAATTTTACTAGCTGATGTCCTGAAACATGAGGATTCACAGCTAAGGTAATGTTTATTTTGAATTAAATTTAGCTGTGTCGTGTCTCATGCTCTCTTGGCAACCATCCAATACTTTTTGGTCCTCCTAAGTTGCTGGTCTCACTGATTACTGATAAATAAAGCAGATGCAGACCCATCATCTGCCTGAAGGTAAGCAATGTGGCGCATCTCACATTGTGAGAAGACCAGGAGATGATCTCTGTCCCCAGGACTGATAGCACCAACTGGCTTGCGTTCACACTGCTACTCTGCAGTGGAGTGTGTCTACCATACAGTGGCTTGGCCCAGTATTTCCTTAGGGCCCAAATGGTGGTCTAAGGACATAAGAATAATTTCTTTCTGTGTTTTGTTTTTTTTTTTCCTACTCAAAGTGTCTGAAATAATTTCAGCAATATGTCAGAATCTGTGCGAGTGGTATTTTAACAACATGAAACTGAGGACATATATTCATGGCCTGGAGTGCATCTGAGAATATCCAATCCTTTGAGGATATCACTGGAGGGCAGAAAGAGACAAAATGGTGCACTGTTGTCCATACAAGAACAGGTGTATTGCCCAAAGGGAACTTACTCCCAAATATTGCTTTGCAAGAAAGTAAGTTGGAGCTGCCAAAAGAGCAAAGGCATAAGGTAACGTTTAAGCAGTGGGAATGCCTGAAGGTCCAGGGTATGAGCAAACTCCCTGGTGCTCTTTTTGCTTAGCAGTGTAGAGATTCGCAAAAACACCTTGCAGCAATGAATTCCAAAGTCAGTTGTGTTTCGCCAAAAAATACACATATCCTTGTGGCAGCTGGATACCTGTTGATTTCATTGAACGTTCTTTGCCTCTTGGGTAATGAGAGGAGATAAAGCAGCACACATAGTCTATACTCTTCATACTGTTTGTTGGTCTATAGACCTTTGCCATTTCGTCTCTTAATCAAAAACAGTTTCGGAAAAAAATTTCGGCAGAAAATATCTCTCTGTTACGTGCACACAGGTGTTCAGCAAAGAGAAGTATCTGACTTCTAGGCATTATTGCATTAGAAAGAATTTTTTTTTTTTCAGTGACTTCCCATATAAAAATCTTTCCAGCTTCCTGATTACTTCCATTACCTGCAAATTTTTTAGGAAAACAAATAACCAGATGTGAGCCTAGAAAACCTATTTGGTCATTTGATGTTTTCTATTAATTTTATGAACTACCTTGAACTAAGCAAAATCTCCCAAAGTGGCTACCCAAAGTAGTTGTCTAGCCTCAGGGCAAAGCATGAAGTCTAGCTTTCATAGGTATGAACACATGTCACTCCTGTGTTATTTGGGATGTTTTGTGCTGCTGGAAACCAGGCCATGCTGTTTTGTATGCTCCCACATGACGCTGAATGTCTAACTTGGAAATTCCAAATTGGAAAAGACAGGCCCAAAGTGGTTTGGCTTTTGAACCACCTCAGACCTTATTTTTTTCACTGAAATAATAAACACGACTGTCATTACTATACACACTCTCCCCAATGTCTTTAAAGTAAATCTTGTAAAAAGTCCATAGAAAATGAGATGGTAGCTGTTAAAATGCAATGCAGTGTTGGACTAAGGTGTATCTGTGACTGACCTGACAAAAACCTTAACCTACTTTCAAGGGCATTCTTTTCTTAGATCTTCTAAATAACTTAAATGAGTTTATCTTTTAAAAATTTTGCTTTTATTTTATTTTAGATATCCCTTACATATTGTCCCCTGTCATTCAGTGTGGTTGAACTTGCCGCTTAGATTAAACAGAGCACTGTTCTTTAGGAAACTGGGAACTGTTAAGGCTCTATGAGTGATAAGATCCCAGAACGCAAAATACTGGAAAATATGTGCTCTGGAAAATGCAGTTATTTTTCGGTTCTGAAGTGTGTTTGTTACTAGAAGTGATCTATTTATGTATTCAGCATAATCGATGGTGTCACTGGTGCTACATAGTCAAGTTTCTGTTGCTTGGGGGAACAGTAATATGTTTCCCCCCTGCCTCCTTTACTGACTTATAGTTCTTGTATCTTAAGTCAAGATCGAATTGCAAGTGCCTCAGAACAGGGTCCAAGATCCAAGAACTGTTTTTATGAAGTAGATGGGACACTTGTTTGTTAAAAATTAATAAACTCCTAATCTACTTTTGAATATTATTTCTTCATTTGCATTAATTTTTGTTAAAATTTGCATTTGCGTAGTTGTTTTGCATTGAAAATTCTTTCTAAAAATACTTAAAAGGGGGAAGGAAAATCATAAGAATTACAAGAATAATGATAATAATCAAATTAAGACTATTTTAAAATAAGAGTAAATTAATAATTACTTTAAGAATTATGAGATGAGTAGGAAGGGAAAGGAAAGGACAGTGTGAAAGCAGAAAAGCCGCAAATATTCTGTGACCTGGGACTTCATACTCTACTTTGTAGTCCATCCCATGGGGATAACACAAAGCGTTCAAAAGATGAAATGTAGTGACGGGAAGAATAGCAGAAAAATTTAGTGTAACTACTGGCCCCCACTGTGCCTTCTTACAAATAACGTGGTGAGATTTTGTACAGAACTAAGTAAGTCAGTCCAGTTTAAGACAAGGCTGCAATAACACAGAGAAAAAAAATATCTCCTTTGTTTTGCATTAATTCTGTCATTTTGGTGATCTTGAGGAGAGTGGGAACAGTTAACAAAAGCTGGGCAGGAGGTTTTGGGGAAAACCTTTTCCAGTGAAAAATGCAGTCTGACAACACAGAAATATTTTACACTTTCATGTCTAGAAAATCTACTGGTTTTATCTTTGTTTCCTTCTTATTTAATTGCTCGTGTAGCTTTTACAAAGGTAGCCCTATGTAATGGCTCCTATGTGTAAAAAAACCACAGAATCAATGCCGGTTTTTTTGGAGCGTCTCCTGAAATTACCTGTTTACATGATTTTCCTTTTAGTTTTATCTGTGATGTGAGATGATATTCATTGCATAACTCTGTAACAGTGCATCAGTGCAGTGTTTATAATCTGTGAAGATCCGTATTTGTCTAATCTCAGCTAAAGACCTTCAGCTCCCAGATAATAAAATGTTCACAAAATTTAATTGACCCGTGTCTGATCCCTTATTGAACTGGTGGCGGCCTAGGGCTTGTAGCTGAGCTTAAGATACAATTATGTGTATTCAAACTATGTCACTTTACAACCCACCCAAGCATCTTATTTCGGATGCAGCCATATGGAATGATGATGCTAAGGCTATATAACCTACTTACTGCAATTTTGAGAACTCAGATGGCATAGTAACTGTCCCAAAGCCCTCAGGAACCATGAATTATTTGCATTTCTTCAGGGACTTGTCTTCCTGCAGGACAAATAGTAGTTGGCAGAGTAAGCCTCAAAGACTAATTTAATTTAAAAGCGTATATTCGGATACACACTTCAACATGAACTGTAACTGTGAATCTTAAGGTGAGATGGTACTAGGAAAATCTGTGTTTTCAGAAATTCTTTTGAAGTACATGATTAAATACTAATGAGGGAAATAAAAAAGGATCATTTCATCTTTATTGTCTGAATGATGTGCCTGTACTTTTGTGAATCCCGCTTACTAGAGAATATAACACTAGAAAACTCGTATTCCCCACCTTCACGTGAATCAGAACTAAAAGATACAGAAGGCTGTGTTTCAGTGAAATGCTGATTTCTTTGTCCTTTGATGAATTAAATGATTTTCAAGACATGCAACGTGTCTTTGCTTCTTTCCAAAACACTTTCCACAGTTAGTAGGCTCTCAAAGGTCTGATTGCTTTTTCTTCAAAAGTGTGATATATTTTGCATTGAAAATACAATTTATTGCTAAGAAACCCTCACAAGACCAGACATTGTTCACCTTTAGTTGTATTTGCTGGCTCTTTTGAGGTTGTCTCAGGCACATAATAAGCATTATCAGCCCATCCATTAATAAATGTCTCTGAGACCAAGACAGCAGAAATGCTTTGCTCATCAGAGCATATTACAGACCTGATACTGCACTCTGACTACAATACCTTGTCATTCTTGGAAGCCACATGAAAATAAAAGAAGACAAATTAGTGCTTGAAGCCTAGAAAGAAAAGTGTTTTGTTATGTAAAATACTATAGAAAATAGGTAGGCATCCTACCAAAATATTTGTCACTAGACCTTTCTGTATCATTTCAAGAGTCTTATGATTAGGTTGGGGTTTTTTTTTGGGGGGGTGGGGTGGGTATTTATTTACAGCTTACAAGTTTAATTTCAATGACATCATTGTGCTTCCCTTGTGACTTTCAGCCTTCTTGTGCACTGATCATCGTTGCTATATAGAGGCAACGCTGACTTTGCTGTTTCGGTTTTGATTATAAGAGACTTTGTTAAGCACATGCTGTAGCACAAGATAAATTCCAGTTTCTGATATAATCTTCTTTTTTTTTTTGCCAGGCTAGCTTTTTTTCATATACGATGTTTGTCTTAACATTTAGTAATTTTTGTCCTCAGCAATGATGTGTCTGAAAATCCTGAATCAATTGTTCTTCACTTATCTCTGTACAAATTCATTAAAGCGTGATGCTAGTATATTGGCATTTTCAGATGCATTTCCAAAACTTTGCCCCAAAGCATTTTACAGAATGAAGTTCAGAACTGCATCCTTATTCAATAAGGCATATAAGCCTGGTTTAAGCACTTTGCTGAGATGTGTCTATTTTCGTGGTTAAAAATCACATGTTGACTTATGCTTGTATTTAGTGATCCCGGAATACTAGAGGTTGTAATTATGAAACAAAAAGTGTATTGTCAGGCACCATATTTTGCTGTTTTTCAAATGAAAATAAGCCAGATTATTTTCTCCAGCTGTCTTGTCCCTCAAACCTGCTGTGAGAGAAACCCCCTTGCACTGCTCCCTCAGTTTAGATTGTTTTCTATTCTGAGAGCTCACCACCACTTCCGCGCAAAGGAAATTCCTGCAGCTGTTTCTTCAAAACCTCTAACTGACTCAGATCCACTTTATTTTATACCTGCTTTCTTTTACTATTGATTAACTAAATAAATCATTGGATAAGCAGATAAATTATTGGATAAAAAGTAAATTTATGTGTTTTACAAAAGTTATATTCATTAGAAAAATAAACATTTAAAAACCAACTGGAGATGCTATTTCAGAGTATAATTAACTAAATTATAGGGAAAGAAATTTGACATTGATGTTTAATATGCCACCTTGCATGGTGTTTCCTTTATTGAAAAAGGCATTTATATGAAGCAGCTAGCCTGGAGATCTCTGTGCATGTGCGTTGGTACATCCTCTTATTAGAGATCATTAGGAAAGAGAAAGGAGGACTCTGAGAACAGGAAGTGTCATAAACCATTTTGTTGCTTCTGGGCTATGTCTTGGGTAACGTCATTTATGTCTTGGCTGCAATGCTGACATTTTGTGAATGCTGTCTCATTTAATAAATATAAATGTGATTACCTTGAATAGGCTGTTTGGAGTGCACTGTAACAAGATTTTTTTCCCTTTCACATTATGAGATACTTCTGAAATGTATATAATGTTTTCTTCCCCTGGTTCATTAGGACCAAATCCAAGACTTGCTTCTTAGGTTGAGTAAATGGAGTACCTGGTGGAGAAGCTGTCAGAGTTGGGAAGAGCAGAACCCAGCTTCTCAGGACAGCCTGCTCTGCATGGGAGAGAGATTTCAATGGTCTCATCGCTGCTGTCTCCAGCCTAAAACTTCTGACATCTTTGTCACACTCGTTTTTTTAGTGGGAAACCAAGGCAGAGCAAGACTTAGCCATTTTCATGCGGTCAGGCAGGAAATCTGAAGCAGTGTAATCAATAATGGAACTGATTCCCCTAAATGCAAGGCTAATTCTCTATCAACAGCTTTGTTGATTAAAAAAAAAAAATCTCCAGTTCGTTATTAATGGTTATGAGACGGTGAGAGCCTGATGCATTCTGTGCATATGCAGAGAAGGCACCGGACAATAAACTTATTAGTTAGATGCTAACCCCGTGGGACATTAGTGGGCCTGGCACAACAGAGGAATAAACATATAGAGGGTAAATACCAGGCACTAATTTGATTAGAAAATCAATACTTAGAACAGTATCCTTGCACTTTAGTCAATTAAGACAATGATCAACAAAAGTCCCTGGACTGCTTACGCACGTTACATTAAATCTTTATTGGATAAAAGCCATAGCCAGGAACCAGAACTGCCTTCTCCCACCTGAGTACCCTAACTTTGAGGCAGGAGCGAGCAGCTGCCGCAGCAAGAATCTCTCCCCTTTTCCCCCCATCCAAACGCCCCAAACGCCTGCTGGTTTTGTGCACTCCTTTACATAGAGCCCATCAAACCCACCAGGCAGGAGAGTGTGGGGGCAAGATGCTCTACCTGCCAGGGACACCATGGGAAGCAGTGATGTCCCCCTTTGCTCTTTTGGTGGCTGTCTTCTAAAAAAGGTGAGCCCTGTGCATATGAATGCCTCTCCGTAGCCCAATTTTAGTATTGCAGCCCACAGTTTGGGTACCAGAACAGGATGGGCTGGATCTTGCCCATAGTTTTATCTTTTTTCTTTTCAACTCCATCTGTTTTTCCCTGTCTGGACCATTGGAGGACCTAGTGCCTAGCCTGAATTTTTTGCAGAATCCAGGTCATTGTTTGAGTACGCATACTGTGTGACACCTTTCTTTATGTGTGAAGACCCTCATTCCCCAGCCTGTGAGTAAGCAGAAACCAGGATTCTTTTCTCGCAAACTGTATTTTAGTAGTTCAAGATTTTTATAATCTGAATGTATGCTGGGTATATTAATAATGTAATTAGATATTAAGTTTCAGTTCATGTTCTCCATTTCCTTAATGTGATTGGATGGTATTTTATTTCCTGATTTAAAATATTGGTTCTGGATGTCAGGCTCCTAAAAAAGTATTTGATTGGTAATTGCAGAATGGTACATCAAATCAATGATATGAAACCAAGTGTGCATTTTACACATCAGCTGAGAGCTGTACCGGTCCAGCCTCATTCATGCTCAGTTTTATGCTGCTGCCCTTTTGCTGATGTAATGGAGTTAATCCAGATTTACACGGCTGTGCCAGGCAGAGCACAAAGAGTAGGGATGGATGCCTCTGTGCAGCCCTGGCTGCGGATGGGTGCGTGGGGAGGGGGTGGGTGTTGCTGCACCCCTGTGCGTCTGCACCCCGAGAGGTGCCTGCACCCCCATAGCCCAGCGGGATCGATCCCTGACCGTGAGCTCCTGGGGTGCTCCTGAGCTGCGCCCTCCCCCAGGAGCTGGGGTCTCCTGGGCTGGGGGGAGTGGGAGGAGGAAGAAGAGGACCGACCCTCACCACTCCTTGCCTGGTGTTTTCCTGAATTAGAGTGTGACACACTGATTTTTCTTCATGTATTTTACACCATCAAGACACCATAAAAAGGCTTTAAAGTGAAGGTAAAAGACAAACACTTGAGTCCTTTGGGAGAGACATATTTTTTGGGGAAAGACATTTTCCTTCTATTTTGTGCTGCACTAAGCCTTTGGATTAATAGTGTTTGTTATAGTGATAGTAACTGTACACCCAGAACAGCAACTGTGGTCCAGGTGACTCTCAAAAATTTAGACCTGGCTGAAAATAAATTGGTTTGGTCTCAGTCTGAGTTTCTCCTGGCCCCAGGCATGGACGGAGCTAGATGAGCTCCTTGCTTTTTGTAGTTCAATAAGATTAATTTAATTCAACAAATTCCATAAAGAACCTTGACGTTTCTTGACCGTGAGCTTTATTTTACTCAATATATCTCTTCCACTACTTAAATTTTTATCACCTTAGAAACAGTGCCAGAATTAGGCGTTCCATTACCCCAGCCGATGTTGCAAAGCACATTTATGTATTGATGACTAGCCGGTCCTTTTCAGCTATTTGATGTGTGCACTGAGGCTGATGATAACATTGTTGAATCAAAAGTGCATGCGTGCTGGGGATGTTGTTAGTGTTTGGTGTCAGTGAGAAATGTGATGGTACTGGGTAATCCCTTAAGGTTGGTCCTGTGTGGGCTGAAAACTGGCTGCTTAATGTGCTACTTGTTTGTCCACTGTAATGGAAGACATTTGGAGAACCCTAAATCCACCCTAACACACCTTTTGTGGAGGAGTTGTTATTATGTTCTCTCAGTTAATATTTGTATAGTGCTGATAGTGTCCTGTGTGCCTCACAGAAATAAAGACAAGCTCTGTGCCTTGAAGAGCTTGCAAATTAATGTCTCCACAGAGCTCAGCAGTCTCGCGTGTTGTAAATTGCAAGGACAGGCCTTAAAAAAAAGCAATAAGGTGATGCGGGGAAATGTTGTACCAATGGTATACAGTGAAACCGTAGGGTTGCGGCCATTAAGCTTGTGATTTGTCAATTCTGCTATTTCTGTATTGATTTTAAAAATTATTTTCTACTGTTTTGACTTCAGATATTTTGCATGCATCTCATCCCAGAATGAAACAATAGTAGAGATTGTGGAAGGCAGGGCCAGGTAAAAGTTTCTTGCAGGCAAATTAGCATAAAGAAAAGCAAAAATGCTACCATTGCTACCTCATTCCTAGGGTACAGGATCTAAGCTTATTACCAGAAATTTGTCAAGAATTTGCCATTATATAAAAATATTTAGACTTTTGCTAAATGGGGCTCAGAGAAGACATCTCTTTTTTTCAGAACCTTCCGTTTCTCAGTAGAAGCTCCTGTACCAAGAGTTTTCAGTGGAAACAAAAAATCTTCCAACTGTTATATCTGGGACTTCAAACAGGCCTCCTGGTTTGGATTTGCCTGCAAAACTCTTGCAAAATTTTCAATATTTTTTTCTGCCTCTTGCACTAGTGGCATGTAAGAAAATGGAAAATAGAGATGAATAAAATAATGGAGAATTCCTGAGTTACAGCCATAAGTTGTTTTGTTTCTTCTCTTACTCTTTGTTCCCCAGACTGTAAGTTCTGGAAAAGTCCATGGACAATACCTCTTACTTGGTATCAGTTTGGTCTTGCGTGTGATGATACACAAATCTCAGGTGATGTTTATACTGCAGTAGTAGAGGACCTAACTCATACTTTCTTCCGTATATTCAGCTTGTTGATGCCCTTTGATTTCCAATCATTTTAAAGCCTTTTTTTGGGGGGAGACTTTCTAGATTTGCACATACTTCAAAAATTTCTATATTTTTAAATATTTTTTTCCTCCTGGTCTTCCTTTTCATTTTTCAAATTCTGGTTAGAGGTATTGAATCTTAGCATTAGCATTGTATATTGTCCTATTTACTCTAGGAGCACTGAAGAATCCGAGCCAAAATGTAACAGCACAAATCTGTCAGAAAAAGATATGAACAAATATCAGGAGACCTTTTCCCCAAGAGCACAGTGGCCTCTGTGCCAGTTGGATGAAGGTGCTGCCTTCTTTGACACCGATGTTGCCAACCAATAACACCTTAGGTAACTGTAGTGACCCGGTCCTGCAGAAACTCCCAAATTCTGCTCTCAGTTTCATGTTGTCCTCATTCTGGCATGAGCTTCACCTGTTCACCAACCATGTACTGCATGCCCAGGCTTCCCTACCTGCACGCAGGGGACATGGGCATTCACATTGCCCTGCTGCTGCTAGCCCACTTCATAACCATGGGGCAAGTCATTCTGGATCTCGCTTAAATTGGCCATCCATGAGCTGGGTATCTAATCTGAGAGGCAGATCTCTCTGTAGCCAACAGAGAGATGGAAGAGAAGGAAGGGATGGGAAGTTGTCATAGGATAGTACGCTTCATCTGAAGAGACATGTCTGAGGTAGGTAAAATAAATTGCCTCTGCAAGAGTTTCTTTCTTTCCACTATGCTTTGGAGGAGCCCAAACAACTATCTCAGATTGCAGTCCTCATTTTTACATGGCTAGAGTTACATGAGATAAATCCCATCTTTTGTTTATTTTATTATCTCAGATGGTAAATTCTTCATGAGGGAAGTAGTGCTTCCTACCCACTGGGGCAGTAACTAGCATAATGGCATCTGATTTCAGCTGAGGCCTATAAATGACTGTAATAAAATAAAATTACTTTGCTGCTTTTTGTTCTTTCATTACTGATTCTTCAAGGTTTTCATCAGCTTTACAATGTGGATTTTAAAATATCATGTTTCTGTGGGGTACCAAACATAAACATTTACACAACCAACAGCCATTGTTTTTGGGAAGACTGCTAGTATTTGAAATAACTTATAGGTCCAGGTGGCTGCTCAGATAACTGAATTCAAAATACTTGATTTATCCCTGAGGCCAATTGGCTTTCATAATTTATTTCAGGTGTTTTATATACAGCAATGCCAGTTGCAGAATAGTCAGACCTGTATACATTTATTGGTAGAAATATTCCATCGCAATTACAAAATTGGGCAGCCCGAGAATGGTAAATTTACATGTGGGGTTGTCTCTAGCTATTGTTGGAGAACGAACCTCACAGTCCCTCCAACTTCCCCTGTTTTCCTTCTTTTCCCTTCCTCTACTGGAGGATTCTGCTCTGAAGGCTTTAGTCACTTTTACTGGTTTATTGTTTTTTTACTGAAGTTGAAAAAGACTGGAAACTCTTCTTTCCCCGCTGCCCTCATCCTAGCCCTGGTAGTGAAGCACTGTTTGGGCCTGGGATCCTTGTTTTTCTATTTCCAGCATTACAGAATAGAACAGAATCATAGAACAGTCCAGGTTGGAAGGGACCTCCAAAGATCATCTGTTTCAATGTTTCTTGGGAAAGTGAGCCTAGATGAGATCATCTAGCACCCTGTCCAACCGCACCTTGAAAACCTCCAGCAATGGGGACTCTACCATGTCCCTGCAGAGGTTGTTCCAGTGACTGATTGTTCTCACTGTAAAAAAATTCTTTACTATGTCTAGATGAAACCTCTCCCAGTGCAATTTGTACCCATTGTCTCTTATCTTCTCCATCTGGCACCTTGTGAAGAGAGAGCTTCCATCCTATTTGTAGCTGCCCTTTAACTACTGGAAAACTGTGATGAGGTCCCCCCTGAGCCTTCTCTTCTCCACAGAGTAAAGACCTAACTCCTTCAATCTTTCTTCATAGGGCAGGTTCTCCAGCTCTTTGATCGTCTTTGTGGCCCTCCTTTGGACCTCCCTCAGACTGTCCCCATCTTTCTGGATTGTGGGGACCAAAACTGGACACAGTACTGGATATAGTAGGATGATCACATCTCTATCCTGCTAGCAATGTCCTTGCAGATGCAGCCCAGGAACCAATTTGCCTTCATTGCTGCAGTGGTGGACTGCTGACTCATGTTCAGCTTGTTGTCCACCATGAACCCCAGGTCTCTTTCAGCACGGTGCTCCCCAGCCACACAGATCCCAGCTGGTACTGGGCTCATTGGTTATTTTGTCCCAGGCGCAGGACTTTGCACTTGTCTTTGTTAAGCTTCATACAGTTCTTGCTAGCACTCTTCCAGCCTGTCCAGGTCTCTTTGTAAGATGGCTCTCCCTTCCGATGTCTTCACATGGCTGCTCAGTTTGGGTCATCGGCAAACTCGGTGGGGGTACAGCAAACTGCTGGAAGGCTGCTTCCTATACTGCCTGAATTTTCAGCTTCTTATTTCTAGTTGATCCCACATATTTTCTAACATAGAAATGTCTCCAGAGAGTCTTTGCCTCCTCTGTTCACCAGTGCAAAATCTTTCAATACCAGTGGGTGGATAGGACAAAGCGGGGCATCCTGGGTGTCCTGGGAGCCTCCTGGAGTTACACGGGTGACAGCTGTACTACCTGCACTCTGTGCGCAACAGAGACGGCTGAATGTAGATGCTGATCATTATTGTCACTTTATTTCTATACCCTATGTCGTCATGAGCTGCATAAAAAATGTTACGTTTTCTTTTTTTCAAGTAGAAGAGGATACTTGCTCCTTACGATGCTCTTCAGCCATTCCAAACCTTCCCTTTTTCACATGGCTGTGATTCTTCCTTCCACCTTAGCTTCCTGGTCCTCAAGCACATGCAACACTTAGTCGCAGGAGCAGACACTGTTCTTAACAGTTTTTCTTCTTTTTTATTCCCTGATTTTCTTCCTTTTCAGTGGAGCCCAATATGATGTTTAATCTTCTCTTTATTCTTCCTGAATCTTCAGTCCTTGCTTTTCACATTCCTATCTTCCATCCATGTATCAGCATTACATAGTGAACAAAAGTATTTTATGCAAATATGAATCCACCCAACCATTTAGTTTCAGATGCTACAGTGCAGGCTGTATACAGTTACTGAATTATGTGCTATTCTTCAAATCAATGGAATGTTCTTATATTTTTCTATTCAATATTGTTTAAGATTTCCTTCAATCAAGAGGAAACATATGTACAAAAAAAAGAGAAGAGATTTTTGAACACACAAGTGAAGCGGGCATCATCTATGGTAATCAGAGATCTGTTAAATATAATCATACAAATAATCAGTTTTAATAAACAGGGTGGATATGCATTTTTTTTCACACATAAATTGTACTGGCATTCAGCCATAAGGAATTTCATTCTCCCACATGATCATCCCTTTATTTATTGTAAAGTGCTGTTGGTGCTGGCATGTGGCTATAACAGGCAAAGGGCAGAATAACTTCAGAAAACAGGCTGCTAGGGAGACAGCTGCAGACGCTTTTCATTAGTGTGTGTTCAGGAAGCAGGAGTCCTAGGTGGCCCAAGGGACATGCGTGATGTAGAGCACCTGGTCACATTGCAAAGAAGTCAGAAACTGAATGCAGTGTCGTAATATATTGAGCCATTATAACTCTCATACACACAAAGGCAATCTGCTGCTTGCATGAAAGGTGGCAGCACTCGGTACAAGGGAAGGGAAGGGAAAGGAAGGGAAGGGAAGGGAAGGGAAGGTGCTTCTGACCCAAGAAGTTGAAAACAATGGGAAATTTGTCTTCAGCTTTAAGGGATGCACAATGTTTTTACTGCAGAAAACAGCTGAGCTTGAGGAGGTCACAGAATGGCTGTTAAAATGAAATTCCACATTTACTAGTTGCATCTATAATGCTTTTACAGTGGTATTTATAGAACTCTTGACAGAAGACTTAACAGCATGCTCACCCTCAGCTTTGTATGTTTCTGTTAGAGCACCATTGATGAAACCAGTTTCTGCATCTGCTGGGCATGCAGGCATTTCTCTACATGGGGACATGGAACTGGCAAAATAAGAGCAAAAGGTCTGTCCTCATTACCAGGGCTCAAGAGTGTTTGCCCAGTACTGTGAAAGCTGCCAGCCTGCCCACTTCCCCTTGACGTTGTCCTTCTCTGGATGGCTCTTGATGCCTATGCAGCGGCTGGAGCCTGTGAGGCACACTCAACACTTGCCATCACCACCTTTCGCAAAAGCAGCCTTCTGCAGGTGACATGGCAATCTGGAAATCCATCCTTCCACCATACTCAAAGCCACAGGCAAGGGAGGATTTGAACCGAGAGCTGATGCCCAGCTGATGTGCTGAGTCCGAAATATATTTTAGCTTGGAAAATCTCAGTCTCAATGCTTATTAAATCCATCTGTTGATCAATTGGTGTTTCTATTTCCACTGCTCCTTGGCAGCTCAGATACACTGTGATTGACTGGTTCAGACAGCTAGGAGAGGACAAATTGTACTAATTGCACACAACCATTCTACTTCTAAACTTCTGCCCATGCAAGAAAATCCTAGAGCTGATCTTAGGTATAGCACCTATTTGATTATTTCCCTAATTAAACACAGGTGACTGCATGTTAGAACATTGGCTTCAGATGATATTTTATTTCGGGGTGGGGGGGGGTTAATGACTGGGCCTCCACCGTTCCCCCACTCACAGGGTGCTCTGGAGGCTGCTCTATTGCCTGTGCTTCAGGCTGTCTTCCCCGGCAGCATCAATGGAGTCAGCATCATTTAGCATCTTTGCCAGGTGCTCTCAGGCCTGCCCCAGGATAGGGAAGAGACAGCAGTGAGCTGAGCAAGGCTCTGCACTTTCCCAATTTGGCACTTTTCCCCGGGGAGAGCAGGGGAGTAGAGAGAGGACAGGCAGCAAGCACAGCAAGGCATCCACTCCTGCTTTTCTCAGTCGATTTGCTGGGGGACCTTCCTAGCACAGCAGGCCCGGTGCCTCGCTGCTCCCAGGAGAGCTGTCATTAGCGGGTTACTAAACCACACAGTGTGCCTGTCTGCCGGCTCCATTTATTAACAATGCCATTTTGAGGCTCCTGAAGATCAGTCCTCTGCTCTCTCAGGAATACCTCGCATGGCTGTACAGGAAAAAAACCCCACCTTTCAGTTAAGAAAGCTATTAAGTGGCAACTGTAAGAAAATGTATTAAGCTACATAATTTGGAAGCCTTTCCAGGAACAGTCCCTCCCCGCCGGTTTCCAGTGAGTATGTTAGTGGCAGGGAGGTAGAAACTCTTTCAGCTGTGGTGTTGAAAAAATTAATAGCTTCCTTAAGGAGCTGTGACATTTTGAAAAACCAGAGCTCTGACATCCTGCAGAGCAGCATGTTCTGGAAAGCCTGAAGCTGTCCCTGTCTCCATACCCTCATGGATGCAGAATGCACCGGTGGGAGAGTTGTTTCTCCTGATTTAGGTATAAAAATTGCTCCCTTAATTCCAAAGACTTAAGAGATCACTCAACGACCTTACGAGGACTGGCTCATGAAAGTGACATTTGGGGTCAGCAGAAACAGTCACCTCCTGGGATGGCTCCTGAGACTTACTTGTCACAGAGGGAAGCCCAGAGGGATTCCTCGCCCACTCTTTTGAAGTTTACATGCACACTACACAGTCCTGAGTCACTGAGCTTCCTGGTTGCGTATTCAGATGTGGAAGTACCACCAAATAAAAAAATATAGCCTTGAAGAACACAATTTAAAGTAAAACCACTGATAAAGCTTTGACTATAAAGGTGTGAAGAATAGCATGGTAATCATAAACTCCAGCCTTAAAAATAAATCGCATAAACCAGACGTAGCAATTTATGTGGTTGAGCCATTATAGAATAGTTCTGTATTCTGTACTGTGGTGCTCAAAGAACACTAAATCTGGAGTACATTATTTTCTAGCAAACTCATTTAACCTGTAAAATCCTGCATCTTTAACATACTGCAAGAATTTGATCAGTATAAAACCTCAAAGGTTAAAAAATGCCACATGTCATATTAAAATCTCCTCAGATTATTAGAACCCAAAGGTCACCATGTTAGTTGGAGATTTAGAGTTTCACAGTTCAGTTTTCCCTCTTTTGCAGAGAGCTCCTCTTCTGTACAGCAGAAGTCATTCCTTTCCTAAAGGTTAATTTGTGAGTCTAGGTTTGATTCAAAGCTTTCCATGGATTAGCTGCCTTCTAATTCAAGAGCAATATCAATACTGAGCTCTTCCTCACCAGTGATACGCAGGCACTTTATTGGAGTGGAGAGACAGCACTGGGCTCTATAGTCAGTTGTGCTGTAAGTTACAGCTCTTCTGTAAATTTATGGGGTTATTGGTGCTTGCCAGTACATCTGGAATTCATCCTCTCTTGTTACAGCCCTTCAGTATTTAACATCAGAGCACACCACCTGGGATAAATGTGTAGGCTCGTCCTCTAATCAGGGGAGATGGGTAGGCTTGTTGTATGGGATGTAAACTGGCTCCTAAATGTCTGTCTTTCTCCATTCACCAAAGAATGACTCTAAATGACTAACTCGGATTAGATTAATCCTGCCCCTTTTTCTTTCTAGCCAAATTTTTCTGCAGCTAGATGCCTGCAGGAAGTTTATGGTCTGCCTTTTTAGGAGACCAAGTATTCCCCATGCAGATCTCCTTCCCCATGAAAAATACTAGTAATTAAAGTCCAGGAAGGAAAGTGCTTGTCATGGGTAGGAAAAAGAACACAGAAAAGAAATGTTTGTGAAGTGGTCAGATACTGAGGTGGGTATCGTCAAGTTAAGCAATCGGATAATAAATCCAGGGGTTTTTTTAATAGAATGGTCTTCCTAGAGAAAAAAAACAATTCTGCTGATTTAAGAATGCTTTATAGGATAGTGCTGATTTTTGAAAATTTTTAATGGGAAAAAGTCAGAGATTTTATCTTTTTGTGGCAATAATATGCTTATATTACATTTTGTATATCTATACATAATTTCATATATGCTTATTTCACTTGAGGTAAAAAAATAGCTGAACAGCACAACTGATATATAGCATTCTGAGTGTCTCAGAGCATTTTGGAGGTCACAAATGATTTTTTTTTTTCCAGAAGCCTGAATTATCTGTGAGATTCTAATGAACCTTTAGTTTTGAGGAAGAATTTAAAAAAGTGTGACTAATAAGTCCTTGTTGTCAGTCAGCCCTAACACATTATCTAACTTTCCCCTTCTCAGGTGGTGGTCCTAGCTGGTGCTCCTAGTGAGCACCAGAGTCCATGCATCTGTATGCCTGTTTCCTACTAACTAGCAGTTTTGTCTTTAAGGATAGAGAATGCATAGGTGAACAGAACTGTACAAACACAGGTGCATGCTATAACAGTAAATGCCTTGTTGATTACTTAAATTAAGACCAATTTCAGAACACAGCTGCTTGGTACACTAACATGTCTCCCTTAGCTGTTGTTTTTAACAAGTCGTGAAACCTGCTCAAGGAGCTTTTTGTCACATCTGCTAGTAAATATTGAGCATGTGATAGAGCAGTTGTATGCAGAATAATGAGAATTTTTGTTAAAAATATCCAAATTTCAGAATGATTTTTTTTTTTTTAAATATGTGAGGGCTTTGAGCTTGACTAACAGTGGTGTATCAATGTTCAGCTTTTTACAAGACAAAAATACCTCAACCTGTTCTTGGATTCAGCCGTAGGGATATTTAAGATACATGTGTACTTCCAAATCATAGTCCAAAAGCAATGATCTAAGCATTAGTAATTTCCAATATACAAATGATCTTTATGTAGTAGAAAAGAACAGAGCAGGTGGTTTAGGGGGTTTCCTTTTGTCAAAATCTGGCATTTGATGTACAGATTCATAAGACATTAGGATGGAGGAATAGAAGATCGCTAAGTTATACCTAATTTAGCCACCAGGATCTCACTGACTCCCAGTTTTTAAAAAGAGTGCCAAGCAGCAACGAGGCTGATGCCCAACCGCTGCACAGGGGAAATTAATGCAAAATACATAAGGATCAGAATTAGTGGACATTTTGGATAAGTCCCATCTACTTCAGAAGCATCAATGTGGCCTCAGTAAGGAGAGGTTTTGCCTTATAGATACCTGCTGAAGTTCCTTAGGGGAGACAATGGGAATGTGGATGTGATGGTCTGGTTGACAGACCCCACTTAGAGCCCTGAAAGGTTTTCAACAGATTCTCTCACAAAAAAACATTTAAGGAAACTAAGTCATGGAATAAAAAAGATAGTCCTTGTATTGCTGATTAATTGTTTGAAACTGGAAGTTTGAGTAATGGTTGGAGGGAGTGAGGGCAGTGGAGGAAGGTCACCACTGGATTCCTGTTGAGGTCTGAGTTGGATGTGTGGGCTGTTCAACATATTCATGAACAATCTGGAGGAAGGTATGAACAATTGTGTGACAAAGGTTGCTGATGATGCAAAATTATTCATAGCAGGACTAAGAACAAGGGCAAGGGCTGAATGTGAAGACTGGCAGAAAGATGGGACTGAGTGACTGGAGAATAAAATGGCAGGTAGAATTCAGTGTAGATAAATGAAAGCAATGCACAGAGGAAAAAACGCTAACTTGCATATGAAATGATGGCCTCTTAGCTGACCATTACCTCTCAAGAGTAAGATCTTGATGTTATAATAAATGTTTCCATGAAAATGTCAGTCTCGATGCTCAGTAGTGGTCAAAGAAGCAGATGCAAATGTTAAGCAACATTAGAAGACAATAGAGAAAAAAACAGAAAACATCATAATGCCATTGCATGAATTCATGGTTTGCTCATATCATAAGTATTGCATAAAGCACAGGTCCCCTCATCTTCAAAAGGAGATGTCAGAACTGAAAAAGGTTCTGTGAAGGGCAACAAAAATGATTATGGGTATTGACTAACTTCCATGTGAGTACCAACTAAGTAAACCAGGACTCTTCTGTACTGGCAAAGCCCATACAGGAGGGGGTAAGACAGAGGCATGAAACATCATGACTGGTGTAGGACAGGGGTTGATATATTCACTGTGTCTTCCAATACAAATATAGAGGCATTTAACAGAGATTGAATGAGGCAGGTTAAAAACAAACAAAAAGATGTGTTTCACCCAGTGAGTAGTCAGCCTGTGAACAAAGTGCGTGTGGCTATTGTGGGTTATAAAGCCACAGGCTTAAAGGAGAGACTGGGCCAGTCCATGGAAGAGAAATACATTGACAATTCCTAAATACCTACCACATCCAGCTCAGGGATCTCCTAAGGTGAAAATAAGTGAAGGCTCAGATTGTGTTAGATGAAGGCATCACTTTATGACAAAGACCCTGCTACCACTGGTTAGTACAATTCCATCAGTTAAAACATATCTTTCATAAAGGCATCTAGTTTTGATTAGGGTACATCCAGGAAGTGGAAAAAGAACTAAGTCCCAGCAGAGGTAGTACCGTGCCAGGGGTGTGCCAGTGCAGTGGTGCAGGAAATAAAGCAATACAGATCTTCAAAAGGAANGGGGAAGGTAAAGTTTTTGGGGAGGAAATAAATTATTTACAAGCTGAGGTGATGGGGTGTGGGACAGAAGGAGTTAGATCTGTTGGAGTGCAGGGGCAGACAGGACTGATTTGTGATTTGCAAAGGACGGTTAAATACAAGGCTGATGTGAAGACTCCTGTTTTTTCAAGCTACTTTTAAGCAGTTGAATGATATCCCATAGTTCTCTTTGAATTTTCCTGTCTCCATCTTCCAGGAAGTTTTTCATTCTCTTTTCCTTCACTGGATAAAAAAGATCTTTAATTCATGTTATTCTGTTCCTGCTAAGGTACACCAATAAAGGTCAACCTGGGCATGTCTATTTTGCATAAAACACACATAGCAAGGTCAGAAGCACGGAACAGAATTTCCAAAGAGTGTGACTTTTATATTACGCCAAATATCTTTTACTTTGGGATAAAGAAATAGTTCAACATTATATGCTGGTATATTTGGCATAACTAAACACTTCTCTTCCACAATACCAAATTAAAATGAAATCTGGAGATCTAAGGACTTCAGTAGGTCTGCCTATGTCCATGAACTAAGTAAAATTTGATTGATAATGTGAGAGAGAATTGCTAAGCCACCTTACTACACTACTTTAAAAGTACTAATTTTCCCAAACAAGCAAAATATTTTTTTTTCATCATTCATGTTTAATTAAGATGTGTACCTTTCACCTCCATGAACTTGGTGTTATTATGGTTTTCCATAAACGCAGTGCTGGAATTTTTTATGGTGCGTAAGAAAACCTTTGGTTCAGGTTGTCAAAGTTACTAGTATGTGAAAAAAGAATCTGCAATTAAATTATCAGAGAGGTTACAGTAGATATTTGGAATACAATAGTCAGGAGGCTTCCCTATTATTTGACGTGCAATTAAATGGGCTTATATGCTGAAAAGCAGAAAGGTGACAGTGCTGGGAAATATTGCAAGTCATATTTTTGGCCTTAATTAGTTCAAACTTTATATCTGTTT
>VYZV01005033.1:213941-229077 GCA_013401275.1 Pandion haliaetus | reverse complement strand
GGCGCTATCACCGTCACTCCCCGCCTAGAGGCGGGTCCGACATTTTGGCGCGCGGGTCCGACATTTTGGGGCAGCGAATTCTTCCAGCAACTTGTTAAAGGGGCCGCCTCTGTAGCCCCCCTCCCCTGCCACCAAGGGAAAACCGCGCCACACAAACCCATAACAATGGTGTAGCTGTATACATTTGCTAGATGTTTACTGCTAATAGAAACATGGAAAACAATATTTTACAAACAACTATCAAGAGAGGGAGGAAAATCTTTATGAAGATGGAGATTTAGAAGACATTGTTCTCCTGTCCTCTGGGAAACTTTCCTAAACATGTGTAAGAGAGGGGCACTTGGGCTTTTTATGTGACTGTCGACCATACATCTTAGCAGTGAAATTCCTGGAAGGTACTAAATTCCCCTCCTTTGCTAGGGATTAGTACCTTGAGGTACACTAAAGTGATACGAGGCAGTAGTTTATACTTACACTGCCATTGCTTTTATCTTAATATGGAAGGAGGAAAGAGGGCAATAAATAATAATAAAGTAAGTACCTATGATCATGCTTTAGCAAAAGTCTCAACTGGATTAAGGAAAGGCGCTGGCCTGGGGCCCCTCGGCTGGTACAGGTAGGGCTGCGAGGTAGCAGGGTTGCAGCTCCAGCCAGGTCCCGTGGCTGCGCCTGAGCTGAAAGTGGCTCCCAGGGGCATGAGCTAGCCCTGGTGGCAGGGTCAGTCATGAGTCAGTGGATGTCACTGGAGTAGCTGACGCCGAACATCTGCAAAGGGAGGTTTAGAGGAAGACTACTAAAATGGAGACCAAATGGCATCATGGAAATCTTATGGCTACCCTGCACTGCAATGAGCTGAAATCCATCCTAAGCTCAGGACAGCTCGTGAAATGTTTTTGTGGCCCAGCGTCTTGTGTCCAGAAGTAGTTAATAGCATCTGTCCAGAAGGGAGTGTGAAGCAGGCCAAGTGTGCCAATCTTGTCTTCAGAGATGTGTCACACAAGGTCTTGCTTAAACTGGGTGTTGATATTCCTCTACACAACAAGCTGTAAAGCAAAGAAGAAAAATACTATAGTGTGTGGGAAGGAAAGAAGGAAAAGTGTGCCTATGCTGAGCAAACCATGACTCTGTGGGCAGCCTGAGGTGTTCCTTGGCTGGGGGGATTTTTAAAAGTGTATGTTTTCCATGTAACTGTTGTGTGAACTGATAAATCCAGTAGCATGTGGTAGTGAAATGGTTTGCAGACCCCAAAGATAAGTAAGATAAATGCTGTGCACTTTTCCAGTGAAGATCTTCATAAAAACACAAAGTTACTCAAGCTGTGATCTGGGCCTCTTCCTTCAGAAGAGCTGCTGTATTTTCCCATCTGGTGCATAAGAGCAAGGTTTAATTGTAAAACTTGAGAGCTTGGGGAAGGGAGGTAGTAGATCACGCAGTGTCTATAGTAAAAGTGGTAAGTGTACTGCTAATAGACATTATTACAACTGGTGTGAACCTGGCTAGATCTACCTCTTGTAAGGATGCCAGCTTTCCAGAGAAGGCTTAAGGCAGCTCCAAGTAGCATAGGTCTTATTTTTTCCCAAACCCTCAGCAGAAAGACTCATGCAGTGTTGGACCTGGCACTGCTATGCCAGGAGAAAGAAAATAAAAGGGAAACCAGCAGTCGGCATACAGCTCCATCTTCACCAGGCATTGCTGCTTATGCCTGTCAAGCTCCAGGTTACTCTAATTATTCAAGCGGGGAACAAAGTGCAGAAAGATCCTTTCTTTTTCCTAAAACATATGTGAGGGTGGGCTTGCCCTGGTAGTGGGGTGTCTAGACATCAGCCCAGGGAAATATACTGCTACCAGGGCTGAGGCTTCTAGGGAACTTAAGCCAAGACTTAATGTCTTCAGTTTTGACAGTATAATTCAGTATTGAGCGTGGATGCCTGCAAGCCTGGGCTGGTATCAGCCATACTAGTACAAGTGATGGCTGGTATTTATAGAAAGGACAGGTCTGTGGTTGCCACAGTTTACAGAGTGTGGCAAAAAAATGATCGTCACCTTTGCCTTCTGCTTCCTGACCTGTCCTGTTCTATGCTTTGTGTCTGTGTATGCTGCACTACACTATCCATGCTGTGCTATGCTATGCTATCTGTGCTGTGCTGTCTATTCTTGGGACACACCTCCCCAGCTATGGTACTGTGAACGAGGCTCTGCCATTTTCTGAATCACAGTGGTAGGGCAGCACAGAGAAGACAAAGACCTGATCTCTTCAATCCACTGTACCGCAGCAGGTAGACAATTCATTTTCTGAGGCTGCCAGTATTTTCACGGACACTAAGTTTTACATAAGGAGGTGAAGAAAATTAATTAAACTGAAGTAGAGCATTGAAAGTGGGCTGAAGATACATAATTCTGTGTTTGTTACATCCGTTCAGGCAGTGTTTTAAAGAAATCATGCCCTCTTCACCGGATAGATTTTCGGTAAATGCTTTATCTACTGGTCTGTGTAATTTTAACATTTCATTTTGTAACTCACATTGCTATATAACAAAATTATAACCGTGCCTCAATGAAAAGATGCCAACTTGTTATTGCAGTGGTTTAAGCTCCAATTCATTTGGAAAAAAAAAAGTTTCAAAATTATATATGATTGATGCCATTCAGCTACAAAATAGGTAGAGATTTATGATTCTCCTCTTTTACTATTAAACTTATTTGAAATACAAGGTAAAGTACATTAGTTAACCTATTACTTAAAGAGCATAAAACTGTCATCTTTCTGGCACTATAGAAACTGCCTCCAGAATGTGAACAAATGCCTGCTTTTTCCAGCTGTAATCTGTGCTTTAATTTCACTGCTGTGTTATTATGCTGTCCTGTGTGCTACCTCTTTACACATTCCGGGGACCACGAAATAGTGTAACAGGGTTTGCTTTTCTTCTGCTTACTAAGAGAAATACAACCTCCCAGTCACTCTCTGAGTTGCATAAGCATTTCCCAGGCTTGTTTTCCAAAGAAGAATCTGTCAGAAGTCCACAAAGCCTGTTGTTGAGTCATTTATTATATTTGAACTGCAGTTGAGTTTGGAGCCCCTAGCTGAGATCAAGACTCCATCAATCTAGGCAATGTATAGCCATGCTGTAAAAGACAGTCTTTACCTAATGATTGGTCAGAGTGGGCAGAAAATACAGCATTTCAGGGGCATGTGTGGTGGGTTGACCCTGGCTGGGTGCCAGGTGCCCACCAAAGCCGTTCTATCACTCCCCCCCACTTCAGCTGGACAGGGGAGAGAAAATAACAAAGGGCTCCTGGGTTGAGATGAGGACAGGGAGGGATCACTCAACCAATTACCATTACGGGCAAAACAGATTCAACTTGGAGAAAATGAACTTAATTTATTGCCAATCAACCAGAGTAGGGTAATGAGAAATAAAACCAGATCTCAGAACACATTCCCTCCACCCCTCCCTTCTTCCCGGGCACAGCTTCACTCCTGGATTCTCTACCTACCCCCCTCAGCAGTGCAGGGTGATGGAGAATGGGGGTTATGGTCAGTTCATCACACGTTTCTGCCACTTCATCCTCCTCAGGGGCAGGACTCATCACACTCTTCCCCTGCTCCAGTGTGGTGTCCCTCCCACAGAAGACAGTCCTCCACGAACTGCTCCAACTTGGGACCCTTCCATGGACTGCAGTCCTTCAGGAGCAAACTGCTCCAGCGTGGGTCCCCTGCAGGGTCACAAGTCCTGCCAGAAAACCTGCTCTGTGGGCTCCTCTCTCCATAGATCCGCAGGTGCTGCCAGGAGCCTGCTCCAGCATGGGCTTCCCACGCGGTCACAGCCTCCTTTGGGCACCCACCTGCTCCGGCGTGGGGTGCTCCCCGGGCTGCAGCTGGATATCTGCTCCACTGTGGACCTCCCTGGGCTTCAGGGGGACAGCCTGCCTCACCATGGTCTTCACCACAGGCTGCAGGGGAATCTCTGCTCCGGCGCCTGGAGCACCTCCTCCCCCTCCTTCTTCACTGACCTGGGGGTCTACAGGGTTGTTTCTCTCACATGTTCTCACTCTTCTCTCCGGCTGCCTTTTCTGAGCCCCACAGCTTTTTTTTCCTTCTTAAATATGTTATCACAGAGGAGCTACCACTATCACTGATTGGCTTGGCCTTGGCTGGTGGTGGGTCCACCTTAGGGCCAGATGGTATTGGCTCTGTTAGACAAAGGGGAAGCTTCTAGCATCTTCTCATCAGAAGCCACCCCTGCAAACCGCCCCCGCTACCAAAACCTTGCCACAGAAACCCAATATAGCGTGCTATGCCTCTACTATCAGCTAGCCCTGGGAGAAGTCACTGATGGCTCACAGCTGACACTTCCAGGCTGAAGGTCAGCTGCTCCCTCACCCAGCTCCCAGCATCCCATCACTCTGAGAGCACAGGGAGACTGCATCCTCCTTGCCTGTGCTGAGCCCACCGAGGTGTCACAGAGAAGAAGGACATGGGGAACAGGGTAGTGCATGCATCCTGAGCTGCACTGCTGCACCTGCTCTATTTCAGGCAGGCGAGATTTACAGACGACTCAAGGTTTGGCTGTGGTTCTAACAGCAAATTCCCTCAAAAGAGACTGGGTCTCTTTTAGCACAGCCCTGGGCACCAGGAGATGGCATGGTGTGCCCAGAACCACTGGGTAAGACCACTTGCTGCTGTCAGCATGGGATAAGGCTTCCTCTGTCAGGCAGCAAGGAGAGTTTCACATCCCCGTGCCATAACAACCCTTCTGAGATGCCTTGCATGGCACAGCCAGACACATTATCCGTGGCCCTGGCACAGCAGAGTGAAGACAAAAGGGGCTGTCAAATGGCACTGTTTAGCCTGTGTAGTGAGTAATGACAAAGGCCAGGAGTTTGTGGGGAGCAAAGGGGTTGTGTCCCTGGACATGGGAACTGAGCTCAAAGAGCAGAGAAGACATTGTCCTAGGTGCCTCCTTCTTACATGTCCTTTGAGTGGGAGAAGGAATTAGGGTTCCTCAACTGTAGCCCCAAAAGCAAGTCATCATGCCTTCCAGTATAAATGACTTGGTCATGTACCCAGCAGGCCTGTCTGGGCATATCAGTAATGGTTTGCAGCATCTATAACAAGCACAAATAGGAAAACTACTGTCTTTCACTATATGCAGCGGCTGTGCCTGAGTAATTACATAGAGGAAACTGTATTATAATGGAACTATCTCATAAAGGCTTCTTCACTGTGCCAGACCACATTACTTTTCCCCACCACCTTTGCCATTTGAAGGTGTATTTCTGATTGTAATCCAATTTACAATAAGAGAGATGTGAAATATGAAGCCTTGATACCTTCAGTTCAGTCTTTGGTAGATCTAATTTTTTTTCTTGGAGATGAAGTTGCTAACTTTCATAGCTAGGTTTGACCTAAATCTATGAAAGTTAGAGATAGCCCTTTAGAGTCTCCATTTTAATCTATATTTTTTCACTAGCTGTGGTATAACATGCTTTGTTCTATAAAAAAAGACAATGAATGAAATATTTTGGCTAGTTAAGAGTGACCTTGGAAGTAATTAACAAGTGTTGAGCACAGTTACACAGCTGCACAGGCAGATTGTGTAAAACTATAGCCATTAAGCAAAAAAAATCTCAGAAAGAAACCATGCACTGAAACACTCTGGTCAGTACATGCAAAATAGTGAATCTTTAAAAAATTCCCACCAGTAACAGGGGAATTCTTCATGATTGTTGGGCTTTGCCTGTGTCCCAGCTGATTTAAAGTCAATGGTCATTCAGTCGTGCTGTACTGTATATGATCTAAAAGGCAATTTTCCCTCCATTTGCAGGAAAGCTTCAGATTTGATGTATTACATTGCTTTTTGCTTGAATTTTACCTGTACAGATTGATGACTACCATACTATACATGTAGTATCTGAGAAAATAAACTAATTTTCCTATCGTTTTATTTATGGGGCACCTTCAAGAGATATTTACATTCTTTCTATAATATTTACATTGTGATACATTTGGTTTTGACAAATGGTTTTCCTTCAGGATGTTTACTCAGTTGTGTGGCTTGGCAAATATGATTTCACTAAGCAAGGAGCAATTTTGTTTGTTTGCCCCAGGCTGCTTCATTTGCCAATTGAAAGAATGCCTCCCATGAAAGGCCGGGTGCTCTCTGATGGAGTACGGCCAATAATTTATGTCAGAAGTGGAAAATTATGCCAGAGTTGACATAATGGCTTCTTTTTACTCTCTTACACCCAGTTTAAGTTAATTGACTTACAGTAAGTTGTACTATGTCTGCACTGCTGCAAGGGGACACCCTGAGCCGTAGCACCTCTTTTCCTGACTTGCTGTGTGACCTTGTTTGTTGGGATGGAGCATCAGAGAAGGATACAGATGCCTCCACAGGTAGGAGGTAAATCAGGAGAGGACGTATTCCTGACCCCCCCACTAGAAATCATCTGTTCCATCAGCCACCTAAGAACTTCTAGGAATCTAAAGCTTCATACTTTAATTTCCCAAAGATGAATGAAAGACTTTGTTAATCACGTAGGGTTGAACGCTAGAGTCAAGCAAATAAATAAGGTGGCTGCAAGTTAGGTAATGTAATGGTTTCAAGCTAAATACTGGCATTTTGGGATGACCCAGGGTGTGCTGGTGTCTGTTGGGCATGCTCTGAGGATGCAGACCAGATCAAGTAGCTGGAGTTAGGCAGAGGGTACCAAACCGACCTGGGCACTGAATATGCAGGTAGGGTACCAGGGAATCCAATTGCCTCACAGTAGCAGCTGACTCAAATCCATATGGTCTGTGTGCAGGAGCTTTCTGGGAATGAAAAGAAGAAGCTGTGCTACGTACATCGCTAGGAAGCCACAGTAACCCTTAATAAGTCAGACTAAGCGGATAACCTGGGACTTTGGATTTTGTGTGTGTGTCTGTGGTTCACTTCTTGTTTTTCTGGTTTGCTTTAAATTTGGTCTTGTGTTTTTTGGTTTTTTTTTTTTTTTTTTAAGGTGAGAAGCTCACTCAGGAAATACAAGAAGCAGCTACCGAGAGGGGGTTTTACCCCGTGGGAAAGCATTCAGCATCAATAATTTTCTTGTTTGTAGGTAGCACACCATCAAGGTGGGAGGAATGAGGCACAGGTGCTCAGCAAACCCTAATGCTTCCTTGAAGATCCTGCAAGCAGTCTGGCTCCACAGCTACTGCAGGATCAGATCCCTGAGACCCACTTACTGTTCCTTGCTCTGAGCAATGCTTTTATTTCCTTGCTACGTTTGTTCAGAGAGCAAGAATGGAGGAGCAGGAATTACAGCCCACTTCTACTGCTGGTACATGCTTTTTTTGTGACAGCCCCACTGGCAGCACAAGGCTGCACTCTTCCTTGGCAAACCTTCCTCAGAGCCCTCAGAAACATTCATATCACAAGGGTTTGACTGGCTGATGCTTCAGAATAAATCAAGCTTTTATTTTATTTTAAAGTAAAAATTTCAGATAAATCTGCTTGTGAATGGAGATCAGTATAAATAAGAACCAAAAGCTGAACATCCCGCCTAGTATATCCCAATTAGCACTGGATTATTAGTCTGCCGGGGTGCCAGCCTAGAAGTAGCAGGCTGCTTTGTAACACAGCTGGGCAACTCCTTAATTGTTTTTATTAATGAAGAAAGCTTCCCTTCCTCAGCTATTTCTTAATGAAATTGTGGGTTCTTCCTTGGTTAGTAAATCAAATCAAACCACATTTGCACACATTTTTGTAACCAGCAGATTGCAGTTTGGATAAGAACAGCATCTGAGTTTCAAATACAGCTCATAGATAATTAATGCACATTCACTGGTAATAATTAAAATTATTAGCACATGAAATACTGCATCTGACTGAGAGAGATTTTTTACGTTAAGAATACTGGATCCAATACAGAAAGAGAAATATTAGGAAATAACCTTTGACATCAACTTAGATTGTATTTATCTTGGGAAAAAAAAAGAAAAAGGATTTATAGTTCAAATAGATATTTCAACAGCTCTTTATGGAATGATGTGATGTAATTTGTAATAAGTGTGTGACACACCAAAGTGCTACTAAGAGACTGTTATTTCTTGCCCCAGTCACTTGATGCAGGTGATTGTTTTGTGAGATTAATACTCCTGTCACATAACACTTGCCTCTCTCTAGTGTTTTATCTTTGCTTTTATTGTGTCTGTGAATCAAATGCAAATAAAATTATGGTGCCAACTAAATTTCACAAGAATAAAATAGCATCCTTAGTCAATTTTGTGATGCCTCTGAAAGGCCAACAGGGACTTTTTTTTTCTTTTTTCCCATTTTACTCATCCTATTTAGTGATGGAATAAAAAGCCATTCCCCCACAAGACCCTGTGCTGGCTAGGGCTGGGGCAGACAGCAGCCTCCCCTGCTCTGCTCTTCTGGCTGCTACTTCTGGACGGTGGTGATGCAAGTGTACTGCAGCAAACTTGCAGCAGCTGAACAAAGAGTACGTGTTTGTTAGCGGTTTCTAACATTTTCTTGTGGTAACAGGGAAGGCTGTGAACTGTGCACTAAATTAAGACTGTTGGTCCCTGAAGTACACACTTGGAAAGCCGTGGTAATTGGGACACTGGGTCATGAGAGTGTTGACAACTGGAACAACTTTTCCAAATGTAAGGAAGAATACGAAACACAGTATGTAGGATCCCATCCTGTGCGATTATAGTGCTAGCGCTGGAGTAGGAGGGATTGTGGAAAGCTGTATCCACTGTTGGTCCCATGACCTACTGCCCCACTTACGTGCACCCAAAGGATGCACTCCACAAGCTGACGCAGTACTCAGATTATAGCATGGACCACCTTGCTACAGCAGTCTGTCACCCCTGACTCTCCACTAAGCCCTGTCACTGATCTCCTTTCCCTTTCACCTTTTCTCTCAAAATTGCTGGTATGCTGGCTTCTCTGAGATGCTGGAGAAGCAGCTCTCTACAAGGAGAAATTAATAAAGGAGAACAAAAAATGAAAAGGCATTGAGATGACAAGGAGAAGAGGGAATTCCTGAAGTTCATTATAGGGTCAGACTGTGAGGTTCTTAATTTTCTGACAAGAAGGTGGCTCGTTATTTCAGTCCAGGATGACTCTAACAAGAGGATCTGATTTTTTCAAGGACTATATTCCTTGAGAAATGCAGTTACCTTGGGACAATTCATGTGAGATTTTAAGCAGGAAGGGAGGTGATGGGGAAGGAAAACTCCCAGGAGGAAGTATTGTTACCTTCCCTCTCACCTTTTCCTTGTCCACAAAGATGGGGACACTCTGTGGAGTGAGAGGAGACCCAGGTTCAATGCAACACTTGCATCCTCTTTAGTGACGTAATGGTGGACTTAAATCCAAATACACAGCCAGAGCAGCTTTAGGAGGCAGAAGTGAGAGCCCAGGAGTATTTTGCAGGGTGAGGACCTGAGGAACTTGATAGTGCTATTTTCTTTCTGCTGAGAGTGTAACCTCTTTGTGACTATTCAGTGCATGTCTGCCTCCACATCAAACAACATGCTGTTTCCCTGACTGTTCCCATGATTAAAAGACCATTTAGTTGTTTGCAAATCTGCCCCGTGACTTCTCTGCTTTTTGTTTTTTACCTCCATCCTGGGCCAAAGTTTCAAAGGAGGAGCATATGGCTAAGCAAAGAAGAGCTGTTAAGAACCAGTGACTTGTTCTTGGTGATAACTTGGGAAATGGTGTCACCAAATCAGGCAAGAAACTGCTTTCCTGAAGGTTGAACTCCAATTAGAGTGGTAGGGGAGAAATAACAAAGCCACTCATCTCCAGATGGAGACCTCAAGAACCACTTCATCCTGGGCCCTCATGAGGAGGTCCTGGAAGCTGCTTGAGGGCCAGATCCCTTTTTTACAGGGATCATAGGCAGGACCTGTCTGTGCTGATTTCAATCCTTTTAGCCACAGGTTTGCTTGTCTCTTGTGATCTAGCTATGTGTTACATGCGTTTGGACCTTCCAGACACATCTGTGGATAGTTTGCATCTACCCTCACATATTCCTGCAGGTGTCAGATCTAACAGAGTGGGTTTTTTTTGAAAAAGATGACCTTGATTACTGCAGCAAGAGAGAGAGGGGAGAGAGGAAGGTGTTCGGCACTGATCCCAGGACAGCTAGGCATGGGGGTGCTGTCCTTTAGGAAAGGCCCAGATATCATCTGAGGCCAGGGAGGGCGACCACTCTGACTCAAGCCATGTGTGGCCAGGGGATGTAAGGGCAGGTGGCATTTCTAAAGAAGAGTTCAGCCTGGATGGCAGCTGTAGTACTGAGTGAGGATATGCAAAAATCTTAAACAAGTTTCTAACATTTAGAAAACAGAACATGTTTCTCGAGCAGAATCCCTCCCCTCAAATGATGTATGAAGTGAGGAAGATTCGATGTTCCACTTTTTCCAAATGTACAATAAATAATATGCTGGCTGCTGCTAGAAAAGGCTGAAAAAAGTTCTCTTTAAATAGTTATCTAACCTGTAACTTTTCCTTTCAACTGCTGTAATTTCTCTGCCACTCAGCAGCCCAGAGAGCAATGCTCAGCATGTTTTACAAGTACTTTATGTAACTTGCAGGGAAGAATAAAAAGGTCATCTTTCTAATGCTGTGTAATCCTGCACACTATTAAGTACCAAAGGTGCTTCTCTTTTGTACCAATTGTACAGAAAAAACAAGAGTGGAAGTCATGAGCATTTAGAAAGTATTCTGTTGGACATACACATGATCAAAGTCAGGAACAGTCCTTTGCTGAGAGAGACATACTATACATTTTCAAGTTGTAGCATGTCTGTAATCTTGCCCAAGTGTTACAGCATATATCCTCAGCTGTGTCCAGTGGAGTTATGCTATGGATTTGCCTTCATTTCTGTATGTCTGCTGTGTGTATTGATTATCTGAGCAAATGGTGCTAAAGCAGCTAAATGATGTTTACCCAAATTGAAAAGATAATTGGCCAGATACAACCCTGATGTAACTGTTCCAATCAGTGGAGTTCTCTCAAGGACAAATTTGTCTCAAGAGTAGGAGAATTCCCCATGACATGCCTGTTAAACCAAAGCAGTTGCCAAAAATATATTAGGAAAAATAACGCAGCTTTCTCAGAAAAAGCACATCTTATCCAAATCTGTGCTTCCCTGCTGGGATCCAGAAAGATGTTGTTAGAAGACATGTTCCTACAGCAGGGTCCTACTGCAGAGCTCTCGTGTCCAGTCTTTGCCCAAGTGGTTGGGCTGCAGAGACTGCTGTAATCAGGTACCCAAAAGGCTTGGCCTCNAGGGGGGAGCTGGTGGAGGGCTCTTTACCTCTTCCACAGCTATACCTCTAAATAAAGCCGGAGCACACATCTGGGTCTGATAGCCCCAGCAGGCTTGTGCCCACTACGCCCATGGCTAGTACTGCTTAGAGTGGATGTGAATGGGAGACAGCTAGTGAGTGAGGTCAAAGCAAAGCCCGTTTTATTTATCAGCATAAACATCCCCAGGGGGCTGGATTAAATGTTCGCATGCTGGGGAAAGCAGACTGTGCCAGCAGAAAGGATGAATCAGTCCTAAAGACAGATGCATCTTGCATTCAGCTTCTGCATCTGCCAAGGTGCCCTGCACCCTATTACTGGGGAGGCTCAAGCCTGTGGTGTGATTTTCTAGTACTAGTGGATATTTTTAGTCAAGTTTTCTCTCATGTTCACTCTCCTTAAATGCTAGCCATTAACGCAATGCACATTCTCTTTGTGGCATTTTGTGTTTAGAGTTTCCTGGATGGATGGATTGTTCTGTAACGCAGGTAACCCTAATGAATAAATAAATGTCAACTTGATATTTCATAAAGTAAAATACTATAGCTGTTCTCAGTAATATGCTAAAGTAATTTTACCTTTACAGCAATTCTGATCTCAATTTCAGTGTGTTTTCAAATCTATCCAATATAAATCTGAACGAACAATTCATTATGAGTAATTTATGCAGCAGATTTGACCCACTTTTCTGTTTGCAAATTACTATAATTCCTATGTAATGGTTGTGTTTTCCCCTCCAGTTTTTGCCCTCCAAACCTAGACTGGGGCCAAGTAAGGCTATTCTAAAATAAATGGTAATTTAACTCTACCTACTGCTTGCTTCCAGGCTGTGGATACAACTCTTCTATGAGCAAATATGATATCAAAACCACACTGTGATTATTTAAATTTTGTATCATTCCTCTTTGAGGAGAAAGGATAGAGGGAATTGGTTGTTTGCTGAGAGTTTTATGCAATTATCACTGGCACATTTATAGAGTTTTCATCTTGTGAATGGTCATCTCTGTATTATTAGTGCTGTTAATTAGTTAACAAAGTTAATTTTGCAAAGAATCTCTGAAAAAAAAATCAGTAAAGGGCATAGAAAGATCAGTGGAAATTGCAGAATACTTTATTTTCCTCCTCTTCCCAGAGCTTTGTCTTTGAGCCTCAGTTCTAAAAAAGACCTGGCTTCATTCTTGGTTGATGAAATACAAAGACATGGCAAGCACATTTATCTGTGGCTGTTCAGAAGACTTTACATTCTTCTTTTTCCTGACATACTTTAAACAATGAAATTGTATTTGCACAGACTTTCTCATGAACTATGTAGTGATAATTTTTCCTCTATTTTTGATTAATTATTATAGCACCTAAGTACTTTCCTGAGACACTGGGGAGCTTGTGCCTGTTGTACTCTGTATACAGTTCAGGGAAGGAGTTTCTAATTGCACATGGGGGAATGAAACCATATGCATTTACCTTTAATAATCCCAGTGGTTCTGATACAGAGAGATGTTTTACCTGCTGAACAGCTCTTTTGAAATCTTACAGCTCTTCAATTCATTCTTTTGTTTGCTTTTCAGAATACAGTGTGGCAGCCTGTATTTCAACATCAACAAAGCACAGCATTTGGCACTCATTCTCTTTAAAAGGATTCTTAGCCCTTTATAAAGATGGATAGCTTGGTCATGGAAAGCAGAATATACCCTCTGAAAGAAATGGGAAGAATGTACAAATGAGGCAGTAAAAATAAATGACACATTAGATTCACTAGCCAAGCAAGATGCTACAGTCTACATAAAGGCAAAGATGCTGACTTCACAGGACCCTGCAAGCAGAGCTTCTGTAGGCAGCAGCAATTTACAATTACTGGTACATTAATGATAGTATGTGATAAATGAATTACTGGGATGTCGGTAAATGCTATTCTCATTAAAAGTCAATCTATTGTTGGCACTAAACTCAGTTTTCAGAGATGCCTACATATTGAACCATAAAAAAAAAAATTAATTCTGAGCTATCATCTGGCAAGAAGAGTGTCAGCTGAGGAGTGAAACCTTATTTTAGTAGGTGCTGTAGAGGAAATCCTTTTAAGCCATTGAAAAGACGTACACGTGTAACATACTGGAAGACACCTTTCTATTAATTTCCTGCAGAAAGCCAGAGGAAGTAGGTCAACGATCTTTGAGTTACAGGTTCATCAAATTTGTCAAAGTGCAACTAATTTTGAAAAATGAAGAAGTGCCCTGGCAAAAGGGTTTGGGGGCATTTTATATTTCAGTTGTTGGAAGGAGATTCTCTCCAAGATCTGACTTCCTCTGTCATGGAGTGGATTGCCTTTAGCTATTATCCCCATGGTGTTCTTGGTTACTTATATTCAAGTTGGTAAATGGGGTTAGCCTTGCATTTGATTTAGGTGACCTGTGATGGTTGCCGGGGGGAGTATCTTTCTAAAAGACAGAGCCTGGGGAAGGGGACTGATAGGATGCCTCTTTTAGAAGATATTGACCTAACAAAAATGTGGGGAAAATGGGGAAATACCTGTGAATGGGAATGGTTGAGCTTCCCTCCTCACATTCAGCTGAAGAGCTAGGCATGAACTCCTAGATTTTTTGTGGTTTTAGACAATTGTGTGGAAGGTTACTGTACTTCTTCTCAAGGGGTGCAGTCTAGGAAGTCCAATTAGGCAAGCAGACCACTTAGTTTTCAAAGATTGTAGCTGAACAAGGCTTCTAACTTGCAGTGACCCTTTCGAAAGCATCCTATGACCAAACAATGGATCAAAACATATTCTGTTTGACTTCTTCCTTATGCATGCACCTGCCAGTAAAGGTTTGTCTCAGCAACTTGACTGGAGTGCTGTCTCCATGAAATGTGAAGGGTCCCCAGGAGATGTGAATAGGGACACTAAGATGTGTAAAATGCAGAAAAGGGATTTGTGACTGGGGAAGAGATCAGCGGGACATGCAGAACAACAGGAAGGAAGACTTTGCTGAGTCAGCCAAGAGGTTCCATTCACTTTATTCCAGCTATTTTGTTCTTAGTCATCAGGGTCCATAGATAGCAAACATAATTAGCCTCATTCAGCCTTAGTCTTGTTCACTCTGCCTCTTAAATAGCTATGGACTGTGATAATATCCCTGCTTCCTTACTGGTTATGACATATTTGCATGACTGTTTTCTTATTAGGTGGCTCTTGGGGCACACGACATTTTTGGGTAAAGATCCTTCCTGATTCCCAAACTGATCTGCACTAAGATCAGACCTGACTGAAGGGAAGTTATTAAAGTGGTAGTGTGGTACAGTAAAGCACTCAGAAGCCTACTAGCTGCACAAGCATTCCTGAGAAACTCCTAGGTCCAAGTAAAAGGACAATAGTATTTATATGACTGTTATCTTGAGGTGATGTGTAAATGCATTGCATTCCTTAAGGCATTATACTAAAGAAATGGGTGCTGTGCCTCTGATGAAAGGCCGTAAAAAGAGGCTGTGCTACTGCTCAAATCTCAGTGTCTTATGATGAAGCTGATTAGACCTAAAGGCTTCCTCCTTGTCATGGTTTCAACCCAGCCGGTAACAAAGCACCATGCAGCCGCTCGTTCACTCTCCCCCTCCTCAGCCATGGTGGAATGAGGAGAAAATCCAAAGGCAGGCTCGTGGGTCAAGATAAGGACTGGGAGGGATCACTCCCCACTTATGGTCACGGGCTAAAGACAGGCTCAACTTGGGGAAGAAACAAAATCCATTTAATTTACTACAAATCAAATCAAAAACAAGGGTATTAGGAAGGAAAACCCAACCGCAGAACACCCCCCCCCACCCCTCCCACCTTCCCGCCTCA
>VYZV01005033.1:151953-207942 GCA_013401275.1 Pandion haliaetus | reverse complement strand
GACCCCATGGTGGAGCAGGGGAGAGTGAGGAATCCTCCCCCTGAGGAGGAAGGAGCGGCAGAGACGATGTGTGGTGAGCTGACCGCAACCCCCATCCCCTGTTCCCCTGTTCCCCTGCGCCGCTGGGGAGAGGAAGGAGAGAGAACTGGGAGTGGAGTTGAGGCGGGAAGGTGGGAGGGGTGGGGGGAGGTGTTCTGCGGTTGGGTTTTCCTTCCTAATACCCTTGTTTTTGATTTGATTTGTAGTAAATTAAATGGATTTTGTTTCTTCCCCAAGTTGAGCCTGTCTTTTGCCCGTGACCATAAGTGGGGAGTGATCCCTCCCAGTCCTTGTCTCGACCCATGAGCCTGCCTTTGGATTTTCTCCTCATCCCAACGTGGCCAGGGGCGGGGGTGGGGAGTGAGCGAGCGGCTTCGTGGTGCTTTGTTACCGGCTGAGCTGAAACCGAAACCACGACAACAGGTCTGCCATGTGAAAGCTTCACCTTTTACCACCTGCTGCCTCCACAGCCTCTGCTTCTCTCCCCAAAACATTCCAGTTCTGGGGATCAAATGGCAAACACTGTGTGGTAGCCATAGGCTCCCTGGCGAGTTAGTTAGATCAGAGCAAAGATTCAGTGATCCTAGTTTAAGACAGTGAAGTAGCTGGTATTTTTGGATAGACTAAAGCAAAGCTGCCAGTAAGATCGGGTGTCATGGTCTGGCCTCTCATTGTCCAGGAAAGCAAGCTCTGACTGGCTCTGGAATAGGTTTAGGAAAGAGCTGACAACTCTAGAGGAGATATAAAATTACCATAGCCAAATTAGTAATTAGAGAAACAAGATTGTTGGGATTCATCATGACACCCTCGGACCTGCAGATATCTTAAGTCATTGAGATAAATGAGTCTAGCATCTGCAGTAATTCACTGTGGTGGGTTGACCCTGGCTGGATGCCAGGTACCCACCAAAGCTGCTCTATCACTCCCCTCCTCAGCTGGACAGGGGAGAGAAAATATAACGAAAGGCTCATGGGTCCAGATAAGGGCAGGGAGAGATCACTCAGCAATTACCATCACAGGCAAAACAGACTCGACTTGGGGAAATTAGCTTAAGTTATTAGCAGTCAAAACAGAGTAGGATACTAAGAAATAAAACCAAATCTTAAAACACCTTCCTCCACCCCTCCCTCCTTCCCGGCTCAACTCCACTGCTGATTTTCTCTACCTCCTCCCCACAGCAGAGCAGGGGGACAGGGAACGGGGGTTAGGGTCAGTTCATCACACGTTATCTCTGGGGCTCCTTCCTTCTCAGGGGGAGGACTCCTCACTCATCCCCTGCTCCACTGTGGGGTCCCTCCCACAGGAGACAGTCCTCCATGAACTTCTCCAATGTGGGTCCTTCCCACAGGCTGCACTTCTTCATGAGCTGCTCCAGCGTGGGTCCCTTCCATGGACTGCAGTCCTTCAGTCACACACTGCTCCAGCATGGGTCCCCTACAGGGCCACGGGTCCTGCCAGCAAACCTGCTCCAGCATGGGCTCCTCTCTCCATGGGGCTATAGGTTCTGCCAGGAGCCTGCTCCAGCATGGGCTTCCCATGGGGTCACAGCCTCCTTCGGGGACCCACCTGCTCCAGCATGGGGTCCTCCCCGGGCTGCAGGTGGATATCTGCTGCACCATGGACCTCCCTGGGCTGCAGGGGGACGGCCTGCCTCACCATGGTCTTCCCCATGGGCTGCAGGGGGATCTCTGCTCCGGTGCCTGGAGCACCTCCTCCCCCTCCTTCTTCACTGACCTGGGGGTCTGCAGGGTTGTTTCTCTGACATATTCCCACTCCTCTCTCCAGCTGCAATTACAGCTGCACAATTTCCCCCCCCCCCCTTCCTAAATACAGTATCCCAGAGGCACTGCCACCGTTGCTGATGGTTTTGGCCTTGGCCAGCGGCATGTCTGCCTTGGAGTCGGCTGGCATTGGCTCTGTCAGACATGGGGGAAGCATCTAGCAGCTTTTAACAGGAGCTGCCCCTGTAGCACCCCTGCTACCAAAACTTTGCCATGCTAACCCAGTACACTCAGTTTCAGCAGGTACAAATTCTTTATGATTATATCCAGCAGCACAGAGTGCCAGGGGATGGATCATATAGAGCTTAACACAATTAGAAAACTGTATCTATTAAACACACTTTCTGGCCAGCTCAGCCATTAACAGTTAAACTGTAAAAGCATTGGCCTGAAATGCTGAATCTAAACAAAGTGCAACAGATGAAACACATTACTTTATGGGATTATTAGAGTCCTAAATTGAAGACTATGGAGCCAAATCTCAAAGTTTTTTCTCCCTTAGTGATTTGCTGCTCAACGACAGGAAGGTTTCCATAACACTGACCAAAGGTAATGCTTTAAGTACACTGACCACACCAACTACTGAAAATAATTGTGATCTACAGCTTACATGATAGCAGCATACTTCCTCCATTGCTTGTTTTAATTCAAACCGATAGAGTCATAGAACTAGCTGAGTTTTGCATAAATCACCAATGGTAATACTCTTGCAAGGGTAATCACAACATTAATATCCCAGGCAGGGCAAGAAATAATTAAAATGTAGTAGATCCCATATAGAGATTTCCAATATTAATGCGAAGAACCTTTAGTCAATAAAAATGAACAGTATCTTTAGTTCATAGAAATTAATATTTAAAAACAATACTGTAATGCATTTTCTTTCAATTGCTTTTTTTTCCTTGCGATCTTCATTCCTCTTGGTAATAATGGTATTTTTTTCTCCAACTAATATCTTTCATTTTTCTTTTATAAGAGCTGAAATGATGACACATCTACCACAGCCCTCCCCCATCGCTGGGCAGCAATATGTAGCTCCATAGATACATCTCAAATGTATTAGGTACCAGATTGCTCTTTTCACAAAAGGAATCCAACTTCAAACCCTTTTATTACGGGCCCAGCTCAGCTCTCCCTGTTCATGCTGAAGAGTTTGTATAAGAAAACTGAGACTAGAGTCCCTGCAGAATGTGGCAATGTCTGGTACACGTCTGCAGCTGTCAAATAGAGCAGCACTTCAGAGAAATGCTTTCACATACTCCAATATTTTTTTTTTCTGATTAGCTTTGATATATAGCCATCTCTGAGCCTGACCCTATTCATGCACAAGTTACTGTGACATTTCTTTACTGTTTACAGGCATTCACAATAGATTTGCAAACGCAAAAGCGGACTAGGGTATTCCTTAGTCTTTACAGTCCTTACAGATTGAGGTATTTGGTTTCAATAACAGGATTAGTGATTTAGAGTACTAAGGAAGTAGCTAATTAACCATGTAATATTTGATCTGTCCTAGGATAATAAAAAAAAGGATGCAGTTACAGATTCTTGGCTACTTCTTGGAATTTTCTGTGGGTAGAAAATGGCTATTTTGCAAATAATTGAATTGAATGCAGAGAGACAATGAAGCTAACCCAACAGCTTTGCCATTTTAAAATAAGTAATGGACTGCCCATGAATAAGGCAAAGGCATAGCGAAATGCCAGCCTTGGAGAGTTACAGTCAAAGCCAGGCTTTGACTTCTGGCCCCTGTGATTGCCAAGTTCATTCAATGAGGGACTGCAATGCATGACTGTGTCAAAAAAGAGATTGTGCAAGCTGAGTAGGGATGCAAAATGACCACTTTTCCCTCCCATCTCTCCTCCTCCTCCTCCTCCATATGTCACAGTGCTAGTGAAAAGAATGATACCCTATCAAATTAACAGTTCAATCCCATGTCTGCAACAACATTTTTGGAGTGCAAAAGCTGTTCTAAAACCTAAGCTTGTATCAAAGTCTAATCTGTGACCTGCGAGATAGACTGTTTGGAGTGGAGCTCAGCAAACTGGCCGTTTCAATCCCTACAGAATCAGGTCATCCAAATTCAGTGTGAACATGCTGCTTTAAAAGTGGTATTTTCCACCACTCTGTTATCTCACAACTGTGTTGTGTCAGCAGACTGCTGGTGAAGCAGGGCGTACCTAATGATACTGGCTGTCATTAATGGCTGATTGAGAACTGCTACATTTCATCTTGTAGTTCTCTGGCAACTGAAGTTGACTTTTTTATTTTTTAAAGAGTATTCTTAATCCATTCTTAAGGGCTTAGGCGCTATAGCAAATAACTACCATTTAGAGCCTGCCTGTGTTTTGGTGCTGAGGAAAAATGATCTGAATTAATTATAGTGATTTTGAAATTGATTATTGAAGTTACATTAATCCCCCATGCCAGTGAAAACTATTATGCAAAATGAAACTTACTTTCAGTCACTATAATTTACTTCCCTTTGGACTTTAGAAGTGACGTAGATGAAATTGAATTTCACCCTGTTTCTTTCTGAATAACAGTGTCCATATAAGAGGTTTAATCTGGTTTTGCAGCTATTTAGATTAACTTTATTGAGAAAGATGATAGAAATTACATGGGGGAAGGTAAATAGAGACTACAGAAAAGCCCTTTAGACTATGTAAATTCTTTCTTGTTTCCCAAGCCTTATTTTAGCGTTTCAACAGAAACTGCAGATTCAGTGGCCATTTTCTCTAATTAAACTGTCATGGGAATATTGAAATAACTTGAGTGTAGGCCTTAGTCATGCTAAAACATGCACATATGCATTGTTACCTTTGAAATCAGTGGATTACTCAAAGTATGACAGCTAGCCACCTATGCTAATGTTCACAAGATACAGACCTTGAAGTACAAAGAAGGAAATGTCAGGAGAGGCCCAGTAACCCTGTTGTTTATCCATTTCTGGGCTCGCAAGAGTCTAAAGAGTAACAACCTTTTTTTCAGCTTCACCCAGGGATGTATGCCACAATTTCCCTACTGCGGACTTCAGTGACTAGCTGTGGACAACTACGGGGTGGACATCTGTATCAAAGTTTACAATCTAGAGCTTCTTTGTGGTCAATGGAAAGAAACAAGAGCTTCTAAGGTGCTCTTCATCTCATCCTGAGGTAGCTACCAAGTCATGCTCTAAAAGCATCTATTTCCCTCCTTACCAAAGGAGCGAGGTCAGACGCTGCTGTCTACTGCTTGGATGTCTAAAGTTAGGAGAGTTCAGTTTGTCTTCCCAGAGACTCAGAAGGATATTAGAGTGCAGTTCCTATCCTCTGGTCCTGCAAATGCTTTCTCTGTCCAACATGGACAGGTGTGTTTCTGAGAAAAGTCATACAAAAAAAGGTGCTGTTGTTTTCAGTTAAAAGTTTCTAGGTATGTTAATGAGCAGTGTCACATTTCAGGAAATCTGGGTAGCTTGTTATTCTCTCCAGGAAAAGGGAAGATGTGGAGAGAGAAAGCAGGTTTTATTTGCACCTCTTCTGTCTGCTCTCTTGGTACAAACTACTTCAGGAACTTTAATATTCTGTTGAAGAGCATTTTACTTTCACATACCCAAGGTAAATGGTTTTTCTCCAGCTGCTTAATTAATAAGCTGTACTGAGCAGATTTCTTCATTCAGTAGATCATTATAATTCACCATTTGGTTTTAAGCTTTATTTATAACTTTATTCTTTCATCAGAAACTCATTTAAAATCATTTTACTTTGCATATAAAATTAGTAGATGAACAATATCAGGTATTTTAAAATAAGTTTATTCCAGCCACCTGCTTAAATGCATTTCACTCACTTAACAGTGTGTCTTTGTGAGGCACACAGATGAGGCTGTCTCCCACTGGCCATATCAGAGGGTTGTTTAAGGATATCTTCATATTAATCTGACTCTCTTCCACAATTTTTGCAAAGGCTTTGCAGAGGACAGCTGTAATGGGCTTGCTCCTTGTTTGTGGAGGACTATGGAAACTTCCACGTATAAGTGTCCTCTGCTGCCCGATTATCACAAATGCCCCAGAAATGATGCATGCACTCCTGCAGAATGAGTGGTGATTCCACCATGCTTCAACCAGCCCTTGGTTTTAAGGGAAGAAAAAGGATAGTGCTGTGGCCTGAAGCACCACCTTTTATCTTCTCCCCTTTTAAAAGGACTGAAACAAAGCGCAAGCTGCACTTTTTTTCACATAAAACAGGTAGGAATTTGATTAGCTCCAAGCAGTGCCTGGAGCTGAAGCCAAGTGTGTGCTGCCAGTTCAGGCCTTGACCCTTCCAAACATGAAACCCAGTTCTCCAAGCTGGTCATTCAGTAACAGACTACTGCAGAAACCCTAAGTGAAGCCATTCCAGGTGATATCTCGGCCAGACTTGAGTACAGCTCTGAGATCGACGGGGTGACCAATTTGGGTAACTGCCCATGTGTTCGCCATCTGCGTTGTACAAAGATGCAAGATTTCAAATCAACTGTGCTCAGTACCACTGCACTTTAATTCCTGGAGGAATTTATTAAGCTTGTCATCGAGTTGTGCTGTGGTGCATCATTAAGTGGAACTGTTCAGAAGCCATGTGGGGATTCCCTCTCTGAAAATGCAGTACCACAGCATTTTGAAGAGCATCTTAGTCCCTCCAACGGAGAAAGGGCCAGATACAGTTCTCCATGGAGCATCACTGCCAGACAGTCTGGCAGTCTAGCCTGACCCCCTGAGTGTAGTTCAACTCTTGCAGTGACAGCCAAAAGAGGAACTGGACTCAGGGCCAAGATTAGAGCCAACTGGAAAAAATGAAAGTGTGGTGAAGGTAGGGCAGCAAGAAGAGAATCACCTCTATAGCTCTACAGACAGCTCCAGTTTTAAAGCATTTTATTGCATTACCAACATCACACTTTTATTCTGTCCAAGTAATCAGCCTGGCAGAGTTCGTGCAGTACCTAGGGAGTTGTTGTCCCCATACCCAGATATGCTCATATGTCACTAGATTGGAAACACCTGGAACCGGTGTGAGCTGTATCCTTATATCCCAGAAGCTGATGGCTGATGATCACAGCCTGGGATCAATTTTTTCTGGCCTTCCTGCTGGGGATTTGCTCGGCAGAATTTAGGCTGGGTCTGGAACAGGACATTATCGTGTAAAAGAAGATCAAGGCACAGCTGAGAAGTTCCTGAATGGTGATTGCAAAAGTCTCATGCTGCTGCTCTCTACCCAGTTTCACTTTCAAGGACTTTGGGAACAAAACAGTATTTAAGAACTTTGGATGCAGGCTACATGTAATTTGGTACAAGAGAGCACTTCTCCTTTCTGTCCCCATGGTGCCTATCTTGCTGAAGCAGCTGAAAGACCTGAGTTTTACTGACAAAATGTTCTCAAGTGCCCAAAGTTATGCTCCAGTGCAAGGCTGGAAATGTTACCACTTATTCTGAACTGAGCATCCAGCTGTTTATTTCTCCCAGAAAACTTGATAATTCACTTTCAAACATACAGCTGATGAAGGAAGGTCCTCCTCTGCACAGTGATGGCTGGTGCAGTCTCTCAGGACACCAGGGCCACCAGCACTCCCACTCAGCATGTTTGGCTCTGCCTGAGCCCTGTGTGGCTCTGCAGGTGGTGGGCAAGGCTGTTGTGCCAGGACCTGTAGGGACAAAAATGCAAGCTTCATAAGCCAGAAGGACAGGAACAGGGATCAGTCTTCCTCTGTAATGATGGTACCCTCTGGAGGGCAGGGCAGATGTGGTATCAGTTATCTGGCTGTTTATTCATTTGGATAAAGCCCCAGAAAGGATCCTGGATAATAATATCGGAGTCTGAGTCTTCTGTTTTGCAACTAAGTGCCCTGACTACGACACTTTCCAAAATGCACATGGTCTCTGATTTTGCTCAGTCTGAAGAGTTTTGCTGTGTAGTGTGATCAAGTCAAGAGAGGCATGGACACTGACCACATCCAGATTAGGTTTCTTGCCTGTAGACTTAGAACAAGCTACTAGAAAGTGGTGTTTGCAACACGCAGGCTGAAGAAGGAAGTGGCCTTGGTTTCCTGCTTTCTACAGCACCACCTTGACTTTTTCAACTCTGCTTACTGCGAAGAAGGGACTGTCTCCATCCTTGCAAGGTCCGACTGTAGGCTTTCTGTCCAGTAAGCAGGACACTGTGCTGTGGATCCAGACTGTATGCATACATATATATATGTGTGTGTGTGTGTGTGTGTGTATGCATGTATATATATGAAAATATATATGAAGGTATATTCCTTCAGTTAAACTCTGTTGAGGAACAGGGTTTAAGACCTTTCATTGTGCTTAGTGTTTCCTAATGACAAGACTTGGATGACTACTACTGAAGCTATCATGTCTTTTTTTAAGTGCCCTTTTGAAGCCAAATCTCAGCTCTGGGTTTCACCCCAAGAGCCAGGAGCCCTGGCAGATGCCTTGCAGAGCTTTATTTTCAAGTACCCATATCTTTTATTGGATCCAGACCTCAGATATCAAAACAGACTTGTTGTCTGCTTCCCTGGTAACCTAATGCTATGAAGAACATGAAGTTAATTCATGTATAATGTGACACAGGGAATCAGTTATATATACCAAAAGGTCAAAGGAAAGATGTGTTTAAAGTTTTGCACGGTGTTATTGTGTGCACCTGCATTTGGTGTGTGTGTGTGTGTGTGTGTGTGATTAAATGTTTCTCACAGTTGGGCCACATTCTTTCCATGATTATTTAAGCATTACTTGAAGCAGATTCTAGCTCACACAAATATCCGATTAGCGCAGCTAAGACTGGCATGGAGCAGGCGTTCAGTGTGTGAGGTCAGATTTGTTTTGCTGGAATCAAATGTACTTATGAAAAGCATTCTGGTCCACCAGGGGAAGCTTTAGGTACTTTGATTCCTTCCTGGATTTTTTTCTTGGTTCAGAATGGTGTAGACTTGATAGAGTTTATGAAATGACTAAACGAAAAATTCTTGCTAAATTAGCTATATTAGCACAGAGTGTGGAAAGTGCTGTCTTGTAGGGAGTTTATTCTGGTAGAAGATGCCAATATAAAGGCCGATGTTTAGAAATATGGTGTAATACTGCCTATAAAATATTTCCTTTTTCGGGTATGACCTGCATGTCCGTTAGGTGGCTTTAACATCTAATTTCAGTAGTACAGACTAAGCCACAGAGAGTCAACTGCCCAGCCATGCAGTTTTTGTTTGCCAGCAAGTTGTTGAAAACAATGCCCGGTGAATCTAGATCACTGCTTTATTGACTAAGGATAAATTTTGAAGAAAATCTCCCATTTGTCCCTGTGTACCTTGCTCTGGGTCATGGAGCAGACTCTAAGCATGCAAGCTGGAATACTCTTGCTTGAACTAAACAAAATTATGGGCTTCAGGAGAGCCTTTAGTGTGTTCCAGCCAGTCATGGGTATTCAGTCCATGGGACGAGACTAGAGCTACCTGAAGTACTGCTCCCTGAAACAGGGATAGTGTGACATGCAGGTCCTTAGCACCAGCTGTCCCACCCTGCAGATTCACTCCTATTGCACATCACTTCTTACTAATGCAGACATGAACCAGTTTTTGAAACCAAGACTTTGGAACAGAAGGGGAAAACAAGGCGTATTAAAGCATTTCTATTTCTCATCCCCACTTGGCTTCAGTGTTGGGTTTTGTCACTGAGCAGCACAGGCATTTTTGCCGCTTGGGATCGAGATTTGCAGAGTGATTACACTGGCATTAAGTCTTTCATACTGCATTTATTACTTCATAACAGAATTTAGTTTCCTTTGCATGAGTAAGCAGAACAGCATGACTCCTAGTCTCCCTTCAGGACTCATGGCATGAGCTAGAGAAAGGCTGATGCAACTGAACCAACAATATTTTGACTTTACTGAAGAGTCCTCTCTGTGTGGGAACAGGTATCTGTGTTGTATGTGGTTTGCAATTTCAGTGCTGGTCTTCTCTTGTGGCTAGCACAGCCTGTCCCCTAAAAATAAATGCAGAGTGAATGCTGAAGGTCTCCCCAGAGGAGACTACAGAGCAGAATGGTCTAACCTGCTAGCTTTCCGGCCAGGGGAAGACATTTTATTTTGATTATGCTCAAGAACATTTGCTTCTTCTGTGAAATGGCATATTGTATCCTGATTAGCAAAATAGTTTTGGTTTAAAAATGGAACACAGTGGCCAGTTTTGACATGGTTACTGCTTCGTTTTTTTGGAGGTAAACTGCCTGGAGAAATAACCTAGGTTGCACAAGCAAGGCAACCCAATGGGTAGGTACTCCCATGGTCACCTCGGAAGTAGCAGTACTAAACGTAAGACTTCAAGGCTTCAGCTGTCAGAAGACTGCCTGACCAGGCTGGCTGAGCTCCTGTCAGGCTCAGTGGGGAGAGACATCTTCAGAGGGCAGCATGCCCCAGCCATCTGTCTTAGTGTGTGATGTGCTGTGCTCAGGAAATGTCTCTCTTGCTCTCTCAGAGATGATTTTAGAGTGGATAGTTAACGTTTGAAGTGCTGAGATGAGTTCCACCCTAAATTTCCATTCCCTGTTCTGCCTTCTCCTCCCCTGTGTGCTGCAGCAAGATTTATGTCCGTTTGTCTGCAAGACAGACTCCCATTTATAAAATCAAGATAAAATACCTTCTCTGTGTCACAGAACCATTTTTGCAGTTAATGTCAATAAACATTGTTGGTGATCAGGTTCTTTGGTATTGAAGACAGAAGATCTTAAAAGATCCTAAAAATTGTCATCATGAATTACATAATTGAAAGTGTTTTCCTATCTCATACAGCTGACCCTATACTGAAAACATGATTTTGATAATTCAATGACAATAATTTCTTAAGTATGTTCTTGTACATGTCTTAAAAAGTCTGGCAAACATAAATTACACCTAACAGCTTTTCTGTGAGGTACTCAAAAACCCGTATCTCTGGGCTGATTTTACACAAGGGTTAACTATCTCACAGGGCATTAAATGACTTTCTTAGAGAGAGGCCAGACTACAATGCAACATGAGGCATCCTGATTACAAAAGCTATTGCTGGTCAGATTGCTTGTTTTGACCAGCGTGGTAGGTGAGAGAATGTCCCAGTGCAAAGAGCACTGTGGCATCCTCAGCCTGTCCTTTTCTCTCCATCTTCTCTTTGTTTTTCTCTTGAAACTGAGTTTGCAGTGAATTGCTTCTGAAAAATTAAAGATCTGCAGAAGACTATAAGCTGAGGGGAGCAATTCGTGCTGGAAATGGAAAAGGATCTGATAAGTGCAGTGCATTTTCTATTTGAAAAACCCAGGGAGCTGAAAAACAGGATTCTTGGGTGCATTATATCTGTGCTTGATGGGACTGTCTCAGATCTTAGAGGTAGTTCTTATACCATCCAGAATAAGTTTTCTGATGCTAATCACACTGTTTTGCTCTATAGTGAACTAACTACTCACAGCAAGAGCAAATCCAGTCAGCATATGAAATAGTTCTGTTCTGAGCTGCTAGGAGATTGAGAGCTCTTCTTTTTTTTTTCTGCAGGGTTGTTTCTGTACAAGATCTAGCTTAAATATTTACGTCCATTCATTTGTACATGTACTGCCATAATATCAATAAGGATAGCATCTGAGAACCTTCACCTTAATTTAGGTGTGTTTGCTTTCAGTGCAAACTGTGTTTTTACCACTCTAGATATGTGCTTTAGCAATGCACAAATGAGACAGACCCTTGAATATTGAAATAAAGGTGTCTGATGGATTTCAACATTTGTTCTGAAAAAGAGTAAAGCAGGGAGGATTATTACCATCAAAGACATCTGATAGGTGAGTGGCACAGCCAACATTCAGCACTGCATAACTATGGTGAAGCCAAAGTTCAAAGAGAAAGATGATGGCCGCTGCCATCCCATTTCCCAACCTGTCTCTAGCTGATGGAATTGCCTGGGACTCCTATAGATATCTAGGACCAATAATCCTAACTTTTTCCAATCTGAGGTAGTGAATGAAGCCTTGAGAAGCTAAATAGGCTCAAATAAGATGTAATCAGCTAAAAATTGTCAGCCTGAAATTCCTTATTCCCTGGACAACCCAGAGAGAGAACATCCAACAATTTGATTGCCTCCAGGATCTCCAAATGTGTATGATGTTGAGTGATTCTTGGAAAAATAAGACTGGTTCTGGATGGGGCTGACAAATAAATAGGAATTGTATTTCTATATAATGTTTTCACTGCTGTTCTTAGTATCCTTTGGTTGATATTATTATCTTTTTAGTTTTGTTTTGGACATTACCAATACAAATAATAAGTTTTGTTTGGAGAAAGGACACAGACAGATCCTGAGCATGACACTGATCTTCTTCAGTTGGTGCCTTCTGGAAGAGAACAGCCTTGTCATCGAGGCCACTGTCAGAGGTACAATTCTTGGATGCTTGTTGAAACTTTCCCTGACTGTTGCTTATTGCAAGAGCCTTGGCTTCTCCTTGCTCTGGAGCTGGCATTCAGACATGAGTAATGACAGTCCGGCATTTGCTTTTCAGGTGAACATCCATATATCTCAGTCAGGGCATGAAAGAGCAGCTGAGGGAAACGGGTTGTGTGAATATTTACAGGCACATAGAACACATGAATTCCTCTTTAATGCTAATCACAGGCTTGAAAAAACCAGACAGGGTTGGCAAAGGATAAGCATTAGTCCAGGTTTAGTATTTGGCTGACAAACAAATAGGAGATGTATTTCCATTCTAATGTTTTCACTGACATTTTTAGTATCATCTATTTGGTGTTATCCTATTTTGTTTCATAAATACTTGCTGACATATATTTGAGCTGCAAAATATACTCTCTGTGTATTTTTAGAACAAAGTGACCCCTACCCTATTTTTTCCACAGGGGAACAGCAAAATGTAGAACAGTAATTGAGCTTTGAGTTTTGTATTTACAGGGAGCTTTGCATATATTAATGTGTTTAAAATTAATGGTCCTTTAATTAGTACAATAAACCAGAAAACTAAAGGAAATATAGGATGACCAACTCTTCCTTTAAAATTGTCAGAACCTGTGAACCATGCTGATCTGAGAACTATCAATGTTTAAAATATGTATTAATGAACATTACAGAAGCCTGCTTACGACTAAAAAAAAATCTACTTAGTAAAATAAAAATAGCTTTTTGGAAGTTTTTAAGAAGTATTTGCATATCAGAGAAAGGAATCCTGTTTGGAAATACTCTCATAGCACAGTTTACTAGCTGGTTTGCCTGAGATTAGACTAATCAGCTGGCACCAAAAGAGCTGGCATTTGGTCTTACTGATGCATTACAGAAGTACACTGTTGCATTCCCTGCTCCTGTAAGCTTTGATTAAGGTTTGACACTGCTGTTAGAAAAATGCCTTGTTGCAGCAGTGAGGAAATTTACATTCTCCAGGTCCATGTGGTTGGATGTTATGAATGAGAACGGATGGTGTAAGAAGGAGTGTGATCTGGATTAAAACAGAGAGACTTCTGCTTGACAGCTCTAACAGCAGAGCAGAGTGCAATTTAGCTTGGGCTTAGCAAGCAGTTAAGATAGAAACAAAAGGGATCTAGGAAAAAGGAGGTGGAGAACAGAGAGAAGAGACTACCTAGAGAAACTGGAGGAAGATTTACAGCTGACACCCAAGTGTGGGTGCAGTCAACATGTTCAAGGGCAGGGCTGTGTTCAGAGGCACCAGGGCAGCCTGGAGGAACATCCAACAGCAACCTCACGAAATTCAATAAGGAAAAATGCAAAGTCCTGGCCCTAGGCAAGGAGAACCAATGGCAGCAACACAGGCTGGGGATGGACTAGCTCTGCTGTGGGGCAGCTCTGCTGTAGGTGCTCTTTGGGTTTGGTAGATGGTGAGCTGGGCATGAGCCAGCAGTGGGCCTGGCAGCAATGAGAGCAGCGGTATCCTGGGCTGTATGAATAGAAGCAGAGCCAACAGAGCAAAGGAAGTGATTCCTCCCTCTGCTCAGCACTTGTTATGCTACGTCTGGGCTACTGGATCCAGTTTTGGGCTCCCCAGTTCAAGAAAGACATCAACAAACTTGAGGGAGTTCAGGGGAGGCCACTACAATGGGAGGGGGAAGATCACTTGCCTTATGAGGAGAAGCTGAGGCACCTGGACTTGTTCATCCTGGAGAGGACACAGCTTTGGGGGCACCCAACAGCATCCTTCCAGCACCTACAGTGAGGATGGAGCCAGACTCTTCAAAGTGGTGCGTGGCGGGAGGATGCTGAGCTCGAAGGTGACCCTGGTAGGGGCAGGAGGTTGTGCTAGAAATATGAAGTCCCTTGCAAACTGAGCTATCCTGTGGTCCTATAAATAGCAAGAAAGGGGAGTAAGTCGGGCAGCTAAAATGTTGGAGCAATTTGTCTGCCAGAGATTTGCATGCAGAAAGGTCTTTCCTACCCTGCATCACAATTTCTTTTTATGCACCAGTTTAGCAGCACAAAGAGGCAGCACAGTAGATCAGCAGCTAGATTTCCTGGTGGATAAGCATTCAAAAAATACTGCCATTCCACTCTGCAAGGAAAGCAAGGCTTCTGAAGTCTCAAAAGTGAAGCAAAAACTGGAGAGAAAAAGTGAGAGACTCTGAAACAGTTGACTTTGCAGGGCAGTTGGTGAGGCTATGAGAGGTGCTCAGGCAGGCACAAGTACTCTGTCCGGGGCTGTACTCTGGGTCTCTGAGTCACGATGAATAATGTGAAATGAAACCAACCAAAAGAGCCTTAGAAACATGCCAGTTGGTTTTATTTGGGAGTGACTGAGCAATTTGTGGGCAAAAAGTAAATCAGAATAAAAGATAAAATGCATAATTCAAAGTTATAAGAGAACATGAGTCACATGCTGAATGCCATAAAATCAAGTCTCAGGCTCAGAGATACCATTAAAATACAGTAGTTAAAAATCAGCATTCTGTTTCTGAAGGAAGTTGCAGCCAATTTGCTGATTAATCCTCCTTCAATCCTGTAGAACAAGTACTCTTTGGCCTACATAAAAAGCATCAGAGGCTAAAACTCCAGGGCCCTTGAATACATTTTTTAATGAAGCTATTTTAATCAGTGTTGAAGAATTACATATATTCAGGGAGACTGTACGTTTTGGGTGATTGGTAATGGGTGACTGAGCTTTTCATTTTGTGTCACTGACTTGAATACTGCCCAGCACTGAAGTGGTTGGAAATCATGACTACTATCTGCTGTTTTTAGTCCAGTTTCTAGTGGACAGGTGTCTATACTATGAAAAAACATCATCACCATTGACGCTAATTTGTATCTTTATTGAGAATCACAGTAGAGAGGCAAATATTCAAATGTGCATGACTGCTGAAGAGCTTTCTCAGACACAGAAATGGAGTACTAGAACAAGATGGAAGTATCACTGGAAAATACTCATGACCTATATTTATATATATATACACTCATAATCCACCAAGAGAAATACAGTGTCCAATCCTTTAAATTTTACTGTTCTCCAAAAATTCACTTTGAAAAAAAGGCCCCATAAAGTTTACCTTCCAATCAGACTGCCTATCTAAAGTTCACTTCATCAAAGCCTCTGGTTTATCTAGTGTTAAACTATTTTCTTGCACAGGATCTTTTCCAAAGCAAAATCAGAGTGGAGAACTGCATCCCCACCCCTTAATTCACCTCCCTGCAGTCACAGAAGGTGGCACCTCCAGAGTCCCACTGACGCTCAACAGCTTCTCCCATCAGCTGGCTGCTGCTTTGCATAAGGAGGGTGTTTCAGAAGGTCATTGAGTAGGCGCCTCGTTACTGGATTAATTTCAGGCTTTGGCAGCCTTTCTGTATCTGAAACTGCAGGGATATATCTGCCTCCTGGATTAGCAATAGAAAGGGAAGCCGGATCTTTGCACACCCCATTCCCAAGTGAACTCCCAGCTGGCCTCCCAGCTTCAGGTAGAGCAACTGGCAGATGGGGTTATGAGAAGGACAAGAAAGCCTTATGGCAAAGAGTTATAAGGATAGATATCTTCCTCTTCTAAATGAAGAAGTACAGCAGTTGTTGGGACATTAGAATGAATGATGCAGCCAAACATTTTGTGATGTTGTCCATGCCAGCAATAGAAATGTTTCCTTTGGTTTTCTCATCTCCATGAAAGTGATACACTCACCTACCCAATGCACTTGTCACAATACGGCCTTTTGGTTGTGATCGTAAAAATTGTTTATATGTTCTGATGCTAACAAAGAGATAGTTGGCAGAGGAGGTAGTAGAGAAGTACTTAGCTAAAATCTGGGGACATGTAGCCAGAGGGGCCCATGTAGCACTACCTATGTAAAAATGTTTGGGTTTGGTTTTTGTTTTGTTTTTTTTTTTTTTTCTGAAGGTGCAAAGATTCCATTAGAATTGATAGAACTTCTTAATGATTTTACATTAATTACTGTAATAAGAATGTATCCAATTAAGACAATAAATATAAGTATCTCCAGCCTAAGGACATGAGTGACCTTATCCTTTTCTTTTTTTGGCAGACTTTCTTTCTGTGGTTACCTTCTAAATGTGACACTTAAGGGTGCCTAAAGCTGACGGACCCTGAAGAAATCTCTTGTAGAATTCAATTTCTAACTGCTACTGGATGTTGATTGAATGAAAACAATTTAATATTTAGCCTTTCAGGCTCAGCCAAGTCTGTGGGAAATGAAGCTTGTACTCTTTCTGCTTTGTCATCTGCCATAAACACCTAATTCTCATCAATTCGTGCAACAGGAGCACTGTTGCCTGGCTTTGTCATTTGCTGTTAAAAACATGGCTTGGAAAACAAATGCATTGTTACATTTTCTTCATCATTATATCAGTTGATTCCCAAATGAATGAGAAGTGTATTCAAAATTGTTCTGAGCTGGTTTAACAGCTGTCAAGAAATTTAATTGGACTTTTGTTGAGTAGTTTTGAAGACCGGCTCCCTTGTGTCTCTATAAACACTCTCACTGTCCTTATACCAGTGTCAAAAATCCTGCATGAAATGGTTGTGCTGCCAAGGTGACAGGGATTAGAAATAGTGCAAGAGTGTGAACACTTCTTTTTTGCTGGTGTTGCTCATTATTCCTTTTGGCCGTTCTGAATGTCTGTGTTGTAAAAAGTCATGGACTTGGGAGAGTTCTAGAAAAGTAACTAAGACAGCTCATATGTAGTCCTCACAACTTGTGAAAGTTAGGCACCTCAAAGAAATCCACAATTTCCAGGACAGCATAGAGTGAGGCACCAGCCCTCCTCACTGGTAAAGCTGGGTCATTTTCATTCATAAGTGCAGGAGCTCTGGGCCAGAAGACAAGACAAGTGAAAATTCATTTTATAGCCTGGTCATGAGTGTGCCCAGAGAGCAAAAGGGAAGACCCTGACTTCCATGGTTACTGACATTCTCAACATTTTCGAACAATTGCATGATATTTGTCTTTTCTTTTTTAAAATAAAAATGTATCTCAGATTGTTTTAAAATTATTGCTACATTTTAACAGTGAGAAACCATAACACCAAAATCACATAATCAGCAAAAAACATTTTAGGAATGAAGGGTTTTATTTGTATGTCCTGGAAAGTCTTCCCAGTCAGCTATAATACATGGAAAGGAGAGTTCTGTCTAGAAACCTAGAAGAAACTTCCTTTATGTGGACAAGGAGAGAGATACAAGACAGTTTTTCAAGGTTTACCCATTTCTACTTTGTAATAGCTGTAGACAGAGCAGTGTTATTTTCCTTGCTCATGTAGTTTAAGTAATGAATTTACAAACCTGGGGTTGTAAAAATTCTGTACCCCTAATAAGTCATACCCCGTGCTTGATGAGAATGTAATCTATCACCCCTAGAATTAAATGGAAAGACCCATGGTCTACTGGGCTCTGCTTCAAGCCATGCCACCACAAGACTAAGCAGATGCTTAACCCCAAGTCACAGTGAGAATCAAATTCAGCAAAGGGTCCTTTCTCATTCAGTATAAGACTTTTATGCCCTCTGTTCTTTGTGTTAGTCCAGTCTCCCACATTCTCTGCCTTTTTCTTTAAATACTTGAGTTACGATTCACCCTGAACAGCACTTCCCAGTGGTTTCATCAAAGTGAAAGGCATTATGAATCAAATCACTTTTATATTCTGCAAGTACAGAAGATCATTGTAATTGTGACACCTTTGGGGTTGCTTAGAGCTCCAAAACCTCAGAACAAAATTCCTTATTTAAGCGGGGGCAAAGAACTCCCTCTACAAAATAAAGACCTTCCCATATGCTGACTTTTTGTAGAGAATAACTTTCTTACTGTTAAAATGACAAACAGAAAGCATCATGAAAAAGGACCTGACAATCACTTGATTACAGCATCACTTGGTTGCCACTTTAATGAAAGTGGCATTAAAATAATATTGGATATAAAACTGTAAGATGAAAATAAATGGGACTTTTGGACACTAGTATTTTTTTTTTTTTTAATAACATTGAGTTACTTTGCAACGTTCATGTCTTTATGTGCTGATATGATTCAAAGGGTGATCACAGCTTAGTTCCAGGAATAATGTTGAATGGAGAAAGGAAAGACATATTGCATGTAAGAAGAAAGATTCCTCCCCAGTGTAAATACAGTTTTGCCCAGACTTCTGTTTTGCAAAAAAATACAACCATGCCAGCGTTAGGAGAGTATTAGTGGGCCCAAAGTTGTCAATTAAAGCATTTGTTTACTACTCACAATCCTGGTCTTCCCTGAGAGGGTTTTTTAAATATCTTTATGGAAAGGACGGAAGTATCTCAACACAGTGAAATATTTATAGTACCTTTTATTATGAATGTCCACAGGCATTAAAAAGAAATAGTACAAATGGCGGTTTTGGGGCTTTGTTTCAGAATCCAAAGGCCTCTTAAAGCCCAAAGCTGGCCAGTGAGTACTAGGCAAAAGACACAGAGATTTAAGAAAGATTAGGCTGTGTGAGTCTGGGGTTTATTGTGCTCAGCCAGCCCTCTCTCACCCGTTATTCCTTGTAATCTCCTGTTAGTTTTCAGTCTTCCCACACCATTAAAGGAATTCTTCCCTGTATTTATGTCTCACAAACTTGCATCAGCATTCACCTACTCTGAGTCTCTCAGGTTTTCCTAATGCATTACCTGAAGGAAAGTTGCTAGGACAATGGGCAGGGCAGCAAAAACAGTGCCAGAGGTGTCACTGATTTCCAGCTGCTCCACGACTATGTGTGTATCTCTGTAAGTTCACCAAAAGGAGCAGGGAAGAAAGAGAGGTTTGGAAAGACCTTCAGAAAAAAGACATCATGTTGCATAGAGGAGATTTTGAAATCCAAAACTTCGTCCCAGATCGAGTCCCCAGAGGAAAGCACCAGTTCATATGGACTTTTCAGTGTGTCACTTAAAATGCAAAGCTGTTCCAATTCTTCTGAAAAGAAAAATCACTCAAAGTGTGAAGTGCTGTGATAGTGCTGCATCCTATACCTTAAGGTCTTCCCAATGTTCTAGTGGTAAAAACTTATGACAGTTTTCAGCATTGTAGATCCAACCTAATTCTGGAAAGCTAGTCTCCTTTTTACCACTTTATCATAACTTACACTATCCAAATCATGACTTCCCTGAGAACACCATCGTCTGTAAATAAATCTTACCCTGAAATTTGCTCATCTACTGCTTCCAGTAGCTTTGTGGATCTCAGATTGTAATTAGAAATTGCAGATTAGAAATGGCAATTGGCTCGATGACTTAATGTTAATAAATAGATCTTGCACAGCTGAGAAGAAATAAATGTAGTCCAATCCTTTAGCTGTATTGGCTCCATAGAGTTAACACAGGCAAAAAGTAGTAAAAACTTACTTTTGTCATTAAAGTGATCACATCTGCTTCTGAACACATTAAAGTGACAAATCTGATGAGTTAGAAGGCGACATTTTTACATAGTTACTTTTCAGATAGAGCTGCACTTTAAAACATGATGTTAAAAGTGAAGGTTGCTTGTGCTGATCGGGAACATATTCCACCCAAGAAGAAGATGGGGCCACAATCACAGTGCAAAGGGGATGAGGGGAGCCAAGCAGTGTCATTGAGATGGTGGCTTTTGGGAGTGCAAAACTCAGTTCCCTGAATAATAAAAATCCTTCCCTGTTTTGGTGTAAGATCACCAGCAGCTCTTGCTAAAAACTTCCCTGGCAGCAACATTTTCCCCTCCCTTTAGCAGGGCAGGACTGTACCATCTAGAGAAACTGTAATACCCAGAAGTATTAAGGAATAATGGTTTGCATGTGATTAATGGATGGCATTTTCTTATGAGGCAGAAGGGAGCAAGATTAGTGCCATGAATTTACAGTGAACGTGTGTTATGCTGTAAATACATGTCCGTGTGTGGATGTCTGGGGTTGTACTGTACCCCTCTCCCCTCCCATCACCTTGCTTCATCCTGAGCCTAAGGTACATTCCAGGAAATGCTGATGAGAGATCCTCCCTTCCTATGCCACATATTGCAGCTGCATCCAGTCCTCTGGCCTCCTATTTTTCAAACAGACTTCCCATCTGTTAAAATTGTTTTCCCACAGGAAAATGTACATAAGTCCCCACTTAGCATACAAATGGAGTAAAGAAGTGCAAGGTCACAATAAAAGTCATTGAAATAATGCTTTGAAATCACATGAATACTTTAAATTGCATTTTGGAGAAGTTGTATGCACAAGTTGAAGGTTTTCACCAGCTAAAATGTCTCTCCTCTTGAAGGAACTGTTGACATCTCCTCTTGCACCTCAAAAACATCCAGACAAGTTGAATAGAACTAAGAATTAAATTGATTTTAGCATCTCACATGCAACATTTGCAGAAAATGAGGAACAGAAAAGCTGAGCACAGTTCATGTGTGGCAGTCACAAAGGTAGCTAAGGATGTTCAAGACAGAATTACCAGAAGATACCCATAGGGACAAATCCAGTTTGCCATCTTCATGACAATAATCCTGTTGATAGGAACTGTAAATCAACACACAGCAAGCAATGCGTTTTTCTTAGAAACTGTTTATTGCATACCTGATATACCTGCAGGAGAAAGAGGCCTAATATCATGTGCTCTTAGGTACCATGACTGTTCATTATCAGATCAGAAATTTATTTCATAGGCCAAACTTCATCTGAAACAAATCACTTTAGCTTCATAGGCTCTCCTGGGGGAAGATCGATTTACACCAGCCAAGGATGTTGCAGGATATCCGCAATCTTCAGAAATATTGCCTGATGCGGGAGTGCCAGTTTCTCATTCTCCCAAATGCCAAATTGATATTTCGAAAAAGAAACAATACCCAACAAATTACTGAAACTAAATGAGGACTATCAGACCTGATTTCTCATTATGTTGCTTCAGTCGGCTGATGTGCAATAACGTGGAGGTGAATGAGGCCCTCAAAGCATGCTACAGTACAGTGTGAGTTTATAAGCACATTTACAAGGCAGTCTTGTTTTTTTGGACAAACTGACAAATCTAAGTAGGGAAATGCAGTAGATATGTGGATCTGACTCATGCACGCTTCATACAGAATTTCATTAAACTTTATTTTTTAAAATGTATTCACACTCTCAGGACTCGCAATCCATATGATTGTGCTATCATGTAGAAAGCAAGCTAACTAAACACGATTTGAAAGAGAAATATTAAGTAGGACAGTATCTTGAGGGCTAATTATTTGGTGAGGTAAGAGCTGGAAGAGAAAATAAACAGCACTAATGAAACTAACACATGATACTCTATAAGAAGTTCAGCGCACTTGGGTGAATGGAAAAATCATTACTTGAAGAGTTCAGGACAAAAGTAGAATATAGTAACATAGGATCCACTTCAGACAGATAGGGAAAAATGCCAAAGACAGAAATTTCAGTCTGAGAGAAAACTGAAAAATAATAGCGGTAAAATAAGGTTGGGAATGACTTATAATTATCTATTTATTAGCTGACCTCCAACAATGTGTTCTTCATTGTACTAAACCAGTGTATTCAGTCAGTCACCTATGGTCTTGAAGACATGTACACTCACATGGCAACATACCTGTGGACACACAGCCTTTGGAATTGCTCATCTGTCCTGAGCCATGCTGTAGCTATTTAACTTAAGGTTGGTTTTTTTTTTTTTCTGCCGCTGTACCCTCCTTTTATGATCTGTGGATAGAGACTGGCCACTTCAGGGGACATTTCACCTCATCCTAAAATGCTTATCTAAGTGGGATAATCTGGGCAGAAAGTCTAGTTGGAGACCAGTAACTAGCAGTTTACCCCAGGGGTCAATACTAGGCCCAGTTCTGTTTAACATCTTTATTAATGACCCAGATGATGGAGCAGAGTGTACCTTCAGCAAGTTTGCTGATGACACAAAACCAGGAGGAGTGGCTGATACTCCAGATGGTCATGCTGCCATCCAGAGGAACCTTGACAGGCTGGAGAAATGAGCTGACAGGAACAACATGAAGTTCAACAAGTGCAAAGTTCTGCGCCTGAAGACAAACAATCTGAGGCATCATTATACACTGGGGGCCACCTGGCTGGAAAGCAGCTTTTCAGAAAAGGGCCTGGGGGTTCTGGTGGACACCAAGTTGAACATGAACCAGCAATGTGCCCTTGCAGCAAAGAATGTGAATGTTAACCTGGGCAGCATTAGGCAAAGTAATACTAGCAGGTCAAGGGAGTTGATCCTTCTCTACTCAGCGCTGGTGAGGCCACACCTGGAGTACTGTGTCCTGTGCTAAGCTCCCCAGTACAAGAAGGACATGGATGTACTGGAAAGGCCAGGATGATTATTAAGGGATTGGAGTACATCACATTGTCCAGAAGAGGGCAAAAAGCTGGTGAAAGGGCTGGAAGGCATGTGCTATGAGAAGTGGTTATGGACATTGGGTTTGTCTAGTTTGGAGAGAAGGAGGCTGAAGGGTGACCTCATTGCTCTCTACAGCTTCCTGAGAGGGGACACGGAGAGGGAGGTGCTGAGCACTTCTCCCTGGGATCCAGTGACAGGACACGTGGGAATGGATCAACGCTGCATCAAGGGAGGTTCAGACCGGACATTAGGAAGCAGTGCTTTACTAAGAGTGTGGCCAAACACTGGAACAGGCTTCCTGGAGAGGTGGTTGATGCCCCAAGCCTGTCAGAGTTGAAGAGGCATTTGGACAATGCCCTTAACAACATGCTGTAACTTCTGTTCAACCCAGAATTTGACAGGCAAGGTACGCTGCAGTACTGAAAGATATACTTCATATGTGTGTTTAGGTGACTGAATCCCATTCAGGTGAGGGCTTTCCCATCCCTTGTTCACATAGCAAATGTGATACTGGCTTGCTGTGCAATATGGCAGCAATTGGCCTGTGTGATTTTGACTTATGCATTCCGAGGCATTGTACAATGAGTGGTGTTTAGCTCCAGATTCAGCGAAATGTAGATGTCTACATGTAAGCCATTTATCTAAGCTCCCATTACAGTGAATGAAGATCTAGACACTACATTCAATAGTGTCTTGGCACCGTTGACTGGAAACTTGCATTTGGGCAGCTGAATAACTCTTGAGGCTCCACTGTCTCATGAAGGCAGAAATGATTGCTACAAGCATTGCTTTGAGCTTTGGGAACCACAGACATGTTCAAAGCAGTGCAGTGAAGGCTGCAAAAACTGTCAAGGAAGTATTGGGGAGGCAATGAAACTCAGAGATAGGGGAAAGATCCTGACTCCACTCAGTGTCTGAGATGAAGCACTTGAGTGGGCCACAATATGGTCAGGACTCAAAAGGTCTTTATCCTGAACAAGTCCCAGCAACAACCAAGTCATAAGTCACTCCAGAAGCTGTCTATCAACAACAGATGTAATGGCTGAAAGAGAAAGCAGAGAACAGTAATTAGCTCCTCTCCACTCTGAGAAAGACACAATATATTGTATATCTTCAACCAGGGATGAGAAACTATTAAACTGTTATGAATATTCATGCTAATCTTTAATTCTTGAGAAGAATTTTCCAGGGACAAAGGACAATGTGATGTGGGCCTTCAGGCTTATTGGCTTGAAAATGAGTGGAAAAATAAAGTTCAAGTAATGAATTATAGCTACAGGTCTATTTTAAAAAATGGCAAGCCAGAAGAATGTGCCCTCTGATACTTGGAGGAAGCCAAGCAGACAATAGGAAGCAGACACCTTCCAAAGCTTGCACTGTACTCCTGGAGACAACTTTCTCTTTTGTCTCATTAGCATTCTAAGAACAAAGCAGCACTTTATTGAAAAAGTGACAAGGTCACTACCTACATCATAATCATGAAGTGCAGTAATATCCCCCCAAAGTCTTCACCCTGATGTTAAATGAATATATGTTAAGTAACAGGAAGATACTTAGCAGCATTTTGTCTTAGTGTCTGATCCTTGTAATATATTGAGTGTGGATGGTGGGGGGAGATATTTTGTAACATGTAAATTATTTCAGTGCAATCTACCTTAGGCTGAGGGTTGCACTATTCAAACCCATATTTTTCCCCTTTGTACTTATTTAGCCCATTCATGATCATTTTCACATACTCCATTTTTGAAAAATTTGTAGAAATGTCTCCTATCATATGCATCTTCCCACTTCAGGAGAGTAGCTTATCAGAAACAAGAAACTTTTTTGAATTTGGGAAATCCTTACCAACCTTTTTAAAACCTCCCTTGACTATGCTCATAGGTTGCCTGCAAATGCTTTTTTGCCTAAATACTCATTTGATATCTAAGGATATTCTCCAAAGACGTTTTGCTCATGATATTCCTGTATTGTCTGTTGTACTTTACAGGATTATCACATTCCGTATATTGCAGACTGTTTACTTTCAAGGCAAGGCAAGATACAGTGATAGAAATTTATCATCCTGATCTCCTGTGTGCTGATATGTCATTAATAGGAAGAATTTCCTAGATCAGAGCTGTGTCTCCACCCCCCTTTTTTTTTTTTTTTTTTTTTTTCTGGACCCCCATGCTGCAATGCAAAAGAGCATTTTACCACTAGGAAAGAAAAGTTTTCTGGCTTCTGTTTTCTCATCCATTGAATTATCCATTTTCCCATTTTAAATGGGGTCCTAATGACACAATTACAAGTTTTGAAATACTGGTGGATAGATTTCTATCACCCCAAAGGGAAAATGTCAATGCCCTAATTAAAAGTTTATTGATGCATTTCCTTATATTCAGAATTATTCCACATAAACTTTCAGAATGTTTTTCTTTATAAAAGCACATAAAGAATATTTCCTGAGGGCATTTATTAGTCAGGAAATAGAATGTTTCAGGGCACACTTCTGGAGTATGAGATTCTATGCAGTTTTTCTTTTTTCTGCAATGTCTCTAGGTTAATTNAGATTCTATGCAGTTTTTCTTTTTTCTGCAATGTCTCTAGGTTAATTGGAATGTGCCAGGGCTATATGGTAGACTTGATCTTACACTATTTTACACCTTGTATAGTATTTAAACAGCAGTCAAAATGGGCTGATATGTCATATGGACTGTATGTCATAATGACACTTCTCCAAACATCAAAGGTACATATTGAAGTTTTCCAGGCATGGGCTGCAAGAAGAATAGGCTTCAGGACTTCTAGGCTTCCAATTTGGCAGTTGTATTTGAATCTGTACAAACTGAGCTTCACGCATATCACCAAGGCTAAGTACATTATGAATTCTCACTTGCTAACATTTTGTGTCCAACTTAAACAGCTTTAAGTTTTCGGTGACCATCAGAAACATCCAGTTAGAGAAGAAAAATAGATTCACAAAATGTAAAAGACTTAAATTTTATTATACAACTTGTTCCATAAATACTGGAGTTTAAGCTTAATTATGCCCCACCTCCTTGCTCCCTTTTTTTATTCATTACTTCTCATGATTTATTTTGTCTTCATTTTATTCAAATGTCTGATCCATAACCTATCATCATCAGAGAAATTCCTGAATACAACTTGAAGGACAAGCCAGCTGGAGAGTACATGTAGATCTGACACTAGACTTACAGGAAAAATGTGACTTCAGGATGAGCAACTGGCGGCCAACTAAATTCCCTGAAGACATCTCAAATGGTTTCTCAACTTCCATGTCTAGAATCAAGCCATGTCTTCTTTCATCTACTGCACAAGAGGTGGGATTAATCTGCCTAATGTAGCTGCTTTTACCATTTTATCTGCCCTAAAGCAACCTGACTAGCCTCTAGTTCCCATGGAGGAACATGGGTGTCCCGTAATGCCTTTGTCAAGCCTGCAAGTCCCAGGAAGATGTCTCAGTTTCCACAAGATATCTGTAAAGTCATTAAATACTTGTTTAGGCAATCTAATGCTGCCCTAGGGAGTCTAATGAGACTGGTCCCTTGCCATAGGCATCTCTGATAGGTGTCGAAAACTAGGCGGTAAAAATCCCATGAACTCAGTTCTGTTGCCCAGCGGTAGCTTTATGTCAGCGTCATACATCTGGTTCTTTTGAGATGCCTCCAGGAATCCCCACTTGCCTCTAGCAACTGTTCCAAATGAACATCAGTCTCTCACGGGGCCAGTGTTGTGGTGGATGTCTTGCAGACACCCTAGGGCATCTCAAGTGGCAGTGGATACTTCAGTCTAAGCAAATGAATCAAACTCTCTTCTCCAGTAGGTCTGGAAGAAGCCACAATGTTCGCAGTATCTCAAAGGGTGTCTTGTATATGTCAAGCTAGTGCCATAAGCCATGCTTAACATGGCAGAACGGCCTTTGCTACACCCACAAGGACCAGAATTATGGTGGTCAGAGCTGAGTGGCACCTGAAGTATCGAAGTGTGGGAAAAGGTGATGTTTTAACATCTTTTCATGTTCTGAATTAGAACAGAAACATCTTTATGAAAATGGCCATATAAAATAATACAGAATATAAGGAATACATTCATAAAAATGATAAAAAAGTTCCTTTAAACACTTTTGGTTTGCTGAACTGTAGACAGTTTGGGGTTTTTTCTTTTTTTTTAGTGTGTGCAGTTCAGAGTGCAGCTGCATTCACTGTCACTATTCCTCCTGGGAGATGTAGCTGTAATGCCTTTATTCCCTTTATGTTAAGTGCTCTAGACCCCCTGACAGGTAGTGCGGTCTACTTTCATAGCATCTGCTGAACCTAATGTGTAAAGTTCTGCTTGAAAATGGTAAATTGGTTGTACATATTTTGTCCTCATTAAATCTTTAAGTTAACATGTAGAGTGATACTTAGGAAAAATTAGGAAGTTTATAAAAATCTTGACAGACATGAAATAATGGAGTGAATGGAGGAGGAAAAGANGGAAAGAAAAATAACAAGTTAAATACTCCACCAAAGAGTATTCAAATAATGCAATCATGGATAATAGTATTAATTCATACGTTGTCTTCTGAGAAAGAAAAGCACCCTTTGACTACATCCTCACTCTTCTTAGATTCATGCAATGCACCCTGTTTGCCTTTCATACCAGCATAATCATTTGGTAATCACTAGAGTTGATAATCTTCTGGACCACCAGTTAGGTGCTATACCGTGTACAATGTTTGAACTTAGAAGAAACTTTACAAGAGTTTCAAAAACACATGGACCATGGGCAAATGTCAGTGATGTGGAGCCTGGTAGAAGTAGCTGAGTAACAAGAAAAAGAGGAATGTGTGCTTAAAGCACTGCTGCTCAACACTGCTCATATCAAGCTTCTGCTTCCTTTCCCAAAAGTAGTTACAAATCCCTATGCCATTTTTCCCAGTTGTCGGAAGACATCTCCTTGAGTTAGAGCAAGGAAGTAATTCCTCTCGCCCAGCTGAGAACAGCTGGTTTAGGATTTTTCTCAGGCTAACATGCTACTTTGCAATCTTAAACAAGAATAGAGACCATGTGTTCAGAAACATGGAAAAACTTCTGGCAAACATAGTTCCATAGAAATCAGACTACAGTAGCTGGCATGTCATCTTGAAGACCAAAGAAGCTAAATCCCCACTGTAACCCCCCCATTGACTTTGGTGTGACCAAGTAGGTAAAGTCCCACCACACATAATATGTATTTCTTCCACATCTAGGCGAAGATTTCTGCCTGTCTGAACTTCAAGTCATGCTCTTTCACTAGTGAAAATAGTAATACAACAGAGGTCTGCATTACTATGACAAGTGAAGAAAAAAATTGATGAAGATTTGTAATAACTGAAAAGAAATTTCATACATCACTGAAGACAAAGAAAACTGAAAATAAAAGAGATTGGGGTTATATTTCTTTTTAATAATGTCAGTCAAAAATGTTCCAGTCACTGGTGTGAACACCACAGATGAGGACAGATTTACCACTTCACTTCACTGAATAACAATTCCAAAGCTTAGAAAAATCTTTGTAAGAGAAGATGGGGAAACTTAAACTTCCTGGCAACAAAACACCCCAGACAAATGATGTATTTTGATAAAATAACTGCATGATCCTTCAACTGGACCATCTGAATGAGAGAAACAGTCCTAAAGAAAGGATGAAAGGAATTTGTAGATCATCAGTGACACTAAACAGACTCATGTCCAGTTTTGCTGTCATGTAAAAGCAGTGGCAATGCTGGGTGACACAGCCTTGTAAACTCTGTGTAATGGGCATAGTGTTAGAAGAGATGTGGGTACTTCTGACTTGCAAAAAAAAGACAAGAGAGTGCAATCAACACTATAACCTCACTCGATGCCGAAATGATTGTTTAGAAATGAATTAGAGTAATATTGAGACTGTAATATGGGCCTAATTTCTTTTAATTCAGGGTGAGGGTTTATGGTTAGCTTATGCAAAACTACTAAAGCTTATGCTGCTACTGAAAGGGGGATCCTGCTTTCCTCCATTCCCATACTTGATCATACCTGCACCACATTACGCTGTCAGGTGTCAATCAGTTCCACTCAGTTCCTTGATCCTACTTACAACCAGTCCTACAGAAAAAAATGACCCACTGTCTCATGGGTCTACCATCCAATCTGATATGCTGAATAGCTTTGTAATTGCTGGGGAGAACATGGGAACGCACAACAGCGTGAATGGGAATGTGGTCTCTAACTGTGAAACTACACCTTATTTCAGTACTAATTTATCATCAATAAGTATATGCTGCAACATTCCACATTTGGATTCTTAATGTTATGCTGGATTTGATTGCTTTTCTTTCACCCCAATTGATAACTCATTGGCTAGGTGCGTTACTGAATACTATTTCTGTTTTCAGATTGAACAAAAAATCTTTTAAAGAGGGAGGTACCCAAGATACAATGTTGACAAAAGCATTTTATATTAGATTTCTGAATTTTTTAGGTTTTACAAACATTTTCATAAGAAAAGGTAACTATTTGTGAATTAACAGTATTATGATAGAGCAGAATGAATGCCATTTCATTTATTTGTGTTCATTTATTTGTCCATTCTCCTTATTTTTTCACATTGTCCTTACTGTTCATGTTACACAAACATGCTCTGCAGAAATATGAAATGACTAAGTAGTTAGTGGCAATGCCAGGGATGAAGTTTTACATCAGCTGCAGGCTGCAGAAACAAATAAAAATAAGCATGGGAACAGAATTCTAAAACAAAATTGAATTTAAAAAAGCATACGGTATGGTCATTCTTGTAATTTTTAAGGATACCTCAACTAACATATTGTACAATTCTGCTAAGGTAGAAGGTCAAAAGTGTGCTTAATGCTGGGTATCATAGGGATTTACATGGAAATGCTACAAGAAAAGGACACCTATGACAATAAAAATACTGTAAATAACAATAGATTATTGATATTTGGAGTCGTTCTTTCAAAACTGGATGCACAAGGTCACCTTGCAGAACTTGCACAATATTTGTTGAGTGCTTCAAACTTTCAATGGCATTCAGAGAGCCATTTGTGCTGCAAAAAAGTATTGTGAGGTATCTGGTTTGGAATGCTACACCCTTCTTAAATGTAAATATGGTGTCAGATAGTGCAGTAAAGTCTTCCGTTGTATGAATGAGAACCAGAGCCTGCCTCTTTGAACAACAAAGGAAGTTCTAAAATATCTCCCAATGGTACATGATGCAATAAATTTTGATTAATATTTTAATTCTGTTTTTCATCTGTTTTGAATTCATAGCAATATAAATTTGAGTGTCTGAAGCCAGCAGAGCTATCCCAGTGTGAGACCAGCTTGAGTTTTGTCGTTAACCCATTTTAACTCTTATTTCCTCATTTCATTTATTTGCTTTCAGTAATTTTCCTTGGCTGGATAGGACTTTCAGATGTTCAAGGACATACTTCTTGCCCCATCAACACCTTCCCATCTATGGAAGTGTATGCACAGACATGCATTCATGTCTATGTGCATATGTGTAGGAGAGATGAAGTTGAGAAATGAAGATAAGAGATGAAGATGGTTCACTTTGACTGTTGGGAATAATCAGGTCTATGAAAGTTTATTTATGTACCTGGGAGACCTGGTGAGATTAAGTGAGAAGGTTCATCTCAAAGGTTATCATCCTAAAAATAACCTTTGAAAGGCTGAACAGTTGCAATAACAGAGAAAACCCTCACTGCTGGTGCCACAGAGCAGCAACAGTAGTCTTTTTGAAAGCTAAAGATAGCTGCACTGACCGTGGCAGCAAGCTGCCTCAGGTCTCAAGCTTGGAATGAGGGCAGCTCCAGAGGTGGCCACGGGCAGCGGTAGTACCACTGGTGCTAAAAAATATTAAAACATTCTTTATTAAAGTTCTTGCTTAAAAGCCAGACTCTTAAAAGGGTCAGCTTAACAGGAAAATAGCAGAAAGAGGTCATGGTACATCTGGGAAAAGGAAGTAGACGCCAGGGTTTCTTTTTTTTAAATGAGAATGAAATACATAGAATTGCATTAGACACTCTGTCAGAGAAATAGTCCTCAGGATAGCCTCGGGCACTGGCAGTACAGACAAATAGCAATGGGTCAGGTGTGCGGGTGGGCGCGCTTTAATGGAGTCATACCTGGTAGTGGTGACTCCCAGAGAGGCTAATAAGACCAGGTGTAGAGAGGGAAAGGGGGGAAAAAAATGAAACTCCTTTCTATTGCTGTGAGAGAGCAAAGGAGAAAGTTGCTGCTGGAGGCATATCATGCATTATGCAAGTGCTCACAGCTGTCCAGCTCCTCCGTATGGTTAGCACCAGTGTAACTAACGATGCCAAATGTATAATGAGTGGGTGAGGGACGAGGAGCAGGCGTAGTCACTGAGAGATCTAGACTTTAAAGAGCTTTTCCACAGGATCAAAATGGGTAACCAGAGAAGGACCTCCATGCACACTGAAAGGTGCACACCTGCTCCCTGGAACTGTCAGCCAGGAGCTCCAGGGCACCCTCTCCCTGCTGGATCCCAGCACTGATGTGAGCCGAGCGATGCTCGGGGAGCCGCTGAGGGCCAGAGGTGGGAGTGATGGCAGGGCGGTGGGGGAGCGGTGCCCAGCACACAGCTGTATGGTGACACTGGGCTGTGAAGTTTCGGAAGGGCAGTCATGGGGTGCCGAGGAGGGCTTGGACTCCTGTGGTAAAGCCTGGTGCTGAAACCATGTGCATTTCCCAAAAAGCCTGTAGGGTGGTCCCCGGCCACTTCTGCTCCCTGGGGATATTCGAGGAACTGCATCGAGCTATATGGCCCAGTGGACAATTCCTCTAACTCTTCTCTATCCCTCCTCGAGCCCAGGCTCATAAATCCTCACCCGCAGTGGGAGGAAAGGTCCTGACAACACCATGCTCCTGCCCCTGAAGCAGCCTCTACACTCTCCGGCTCTCCTCATCCTACCTCCCAAAACCATGATTGATTTCCTGTGTCCCTGTGCCCCCAAAGTCACTCTGACAGAACAGCAAGGCATCAGTGCTAAATGCCACAAGGGCTTGAGAGCTCTAACTGGTACTACAAAGAGTGATGCTTTTGACAGACAGAAGTCTCCTTTGGTATCAATAAAAACAGAATCTTACCAAGGTAAACAGGAATCTGCTAGCAGGCATTCACCTTATCTGCAGCTGATGATATAGCTCAAGAGCGATACCTTCTATGTTATCTTTTTTTCCATATAAATACTGAAAATGCATTATGATAAACATGTTCTGTTAGCAAAAAAACTGCTTCAGATTAAGAACTTGCTTTTCCACAGCTCTAATCGCACGAAACAGCACCAGGCAATATATGTAAGTGGGACAGTTTGGGAAGAAATGGCCACAGCAGCATCTCTGCCATTGCCCAATTTCTCCACTACTAGCAGCTTCCTGCTCTAAAGTACTTCTGCTCCATTGTCTTTCTCAGCAGCCCCCCAAGCTTCCATGATGCCAAAATAATCTGCCAGATGACAACTAGCCATTTCAAAGACATGAAAAAAAGACAATTTTTTCCATCCCCGCAAACCTATTGCCTTTATAGCTCTGATTTCTGTGGTGATCGAAGTGGACTTGGTGCCTCAGAGCAAAGTAAACACATATGTTTGGGAAGGCTTTTAAACTACTTGGCACCAAATCACCTTGTGCCACCTAGAGAATATTTTTTCAGCCTTAGGGGCTTCTGATGTGTATGAAGCACTGGCTTTCAGATTCCATGTGTCTCTTTGAGATACAGTTGGTGGTGTGGTGGTACGTGTGACCTCAGACATCTGGACTAGCTGTCAGCCAGAACCTTTAGTGTTTGCAGCACCATACTGAGGCTCTTTCACATCAGATGGAGAGGAAAATATTCCCAGATATTGGCTCTCTCCCAAAAACAGTACTTCCCTTGGATCACACCTCATGTGAAGCTCTGTATGAACTGAAGAGAGAGATGGGTTATTGGCATATTTTGCACAGGCTGTCTTTTGGCTTTATTGTAACTGATGACAGCTCCAGCCCGGAGGAGGCATGACTGCATGTTGCTTTGTGCATATATATACTATTTTGCCTGCTGTTTCAATTTGATTTTGTATTTTCTCATTGAAGATGATAAGACAAATAAAAACTATCTCACTTCTATAGCAAAAAGAATATGCCAGTTGCAGGTACTCCTGCAAAAAAGATAAAAGTGTGCACATAGAACAAAAAAGTAATACTTTTTCATATATATACTAGCAAACCAGAATACTATTTGAAGGTAAAATCTATTTAATCTCTCTTCCATCCACCGCTTCTGGAAAAAGAAGCCACAAATTGGTGCTAACACTGAACAGTATCACTGAGATTACTCTACAAAGTGTCCGCATTAGAAATTTGCATCCAGCTCCTGTGGACTTTTGAAGGCATTGCTGCAGAAGTGAGACAGGGCTATTGTTCGTCAAGTAATTATCTCGGATAAAATTCTCAGATTCCAGCTGATTTAAACCAAGCAGAGAGCAATATCCCAAGCTAAGTGGCTCACTAGTGAGCCCTTTAATGGTTCTGCTGAGCAGCCGCAAAGGATCCCAATGAGAAGGACTGCAAAAGTTAAGCAGGTGTCAAGCAGAAACCGAGTACTTGGATGGGAGCAAACCACAAAACTTGTAGTGTCCCATCCGTCACTGTGCCATGGCAGGGAGAGAGAGGGCTTTTCCTGCGGTGGAGCTCAGCCGTGGCAGAGCGAGTGTGGCACCCACGTCTCTCTGTTGAAGAGCCAGTGGGAACCTGGGGCAGCAGGAGTGCCAAGTCACTAATCACAAATCAGTCCTAGTCTTTAACACCGCTGGAAGGTTCAAATCTGTCTTATGCACCCTGGTGAACTTTGTAAGCGTTTCTGGACAGAAGACCAAAAGTCAGTGTCCTGAGCAGCTAAGAGTAGTCCTGTAACCCAATAGATAGAAATTGTCATGGTTAGTAACACACCAGAAGCTTCACATTAACTCTCTGAGGCCTCCAGACTTCTGAGGCTTTGACTGGGTTTGTCCTGAACTGCCCACAGCTTTGCTTTACCTTGGGTTAGCTGTTAACAGCAGTTTCCTAATGATGAGGTGACTATTGCCTAATTTGTTTTACTTCTGCTTGGCTTTGTATAATCATCTGGTATAACCATGATTTTTATACAGATAGCATTTGACAAGCTGTTACTTTGTGTGGAACTAAATATTTTTGACCCTAGCAAAATGATGCGGTGTAAAGGAATGGTGTCACAGCAGAAGCCTTTACTGAGGCTGATGGAGAGTGCAGTGGGGAGTAGTATAGGCATGGGATGATGACAGAAGTAAACGACTGTAAACAGGGTATCAGTGGTCAGCCACTGGTAGTTAATGAAATGCAGTCCTGAGAACTGGGTAAACAGGTTTTAGGGTTAACAAAGAAAACAAGGAAGAAGTATCCAGCACATATAAAATCTCACGTTTATGAAATCTCACATTTCCAATAGAAAAAAAGAGCAAATAGTACAGTGCGATATATAAGATATGTAACAATAGCCCCATGTGGTGTGCAAGGAGAAAGAAATGCCCGTCATCAGCATCATACTCGTCTTGGCAAAGGACCTGGGATGCCCATGACCTGCGACACTGAAGCACAGAACCTTTGCACACAGCGGGAGCATAGCAGTGAAAAAGGGGCAGGCATTAGGAAGGGAGTATAAAACAATTTAAACTGTGTCATTATTGAAATCCATTTTATAATAGTATACCATTCTCTATTTTTTTCAGTAATAATTAGATCAAGATTAATAATAACTGTCTGATTAGATAAGACTTTAATTAAACTAAAAAGAAATCCTAGGCTTTGTTTAAAATTTGTGTTTTTTTCTGCCCATAGCAAGATTTTGAGTGTAACAGTGACTATACTTAGTGCAGGATTGGAGCTGGTACGTAGTTGTTGATAAGTGAAGAATTAGATTGGGCATCAAAGAAGGACTGTGGGTGGGATTTGTGCCCACAAAGGTGCAAATCTAGGTGGGTTTAAAAAAAAAGTGATTATAAATGGGACTTCAAATAGTAAAAGTGTTTGAAGTACAATGGCTTGGTGCAGCTTAACAATGGAAATGGAGCCTTTTTCCTACAAGACTTTCAGGAGATAGCTCTGAAGAATTACCACCTTGTGTCCCATAAGTCTGAGAGCAACATTGCTCAGTGCAGTATGGTTTGGTAATGGAGGGCAATGCAAATTAAATTAAGAAAAAGAGGAACTATGGAGCAGGAATACAACAAAATTACCTTGATTGTGCTGTTCATTTCCTGTCCATTGTCTGCACAGACAATTGCATCAGGGTCTAGAGAAACAACTACTACCAGCACAGCCCAAAGCCCCTAATCAACAGCCTCACTAGTTCTAGGATTGCTCTAAGAGGTGAAATTAGAAAGGGATCTTTCCCATCTCAGGTGAGTGCTGTGACCCCAGACTATTGGCTGTTCTTGAATAACTCTCTTACTTTTCCATAATTCTTTTGTTTGTTTGTTTGTGGCTTTTTTTGGTCTCAGTTTCATTCAACATCAGAAAAAAATCAGATTTCAAGACTTCAGAAAGTTTTCAGTTTTCCATCCTTACTGAAATCCAGTGCCAACTTCAATTTTCTGTCACAGGTTGACTAATTCACACTGGGGAACAGAATTGTAGAAATGTGACATTATGATGGGAGGAGCAGCATACAATGGAAGAGCTTTAATTTCTTAGTCCAGGGACTCCACATCAGAAGTATATTGGCTATGAGGCCATTATTAGCAGCCTTTCTTCCCAACACAGTTTGCCCCGGGGTAGGAAACCCTTCCTCCAGAACCAGAAGCAGGTTGCTGCCTTTCGGGCTGATGGCATGGCATCATTAGTTGGCACATACGAAAAACCTATTGTTCAGGTGGAGACCTGCTCTAACAGCCAGCTGCAGTTTTGGTCTGGGCCTACAGCCTTTTTCTTCTCTTTTCCTCCTGTTTTGGTGATTGTACCAAAGACTCCATGCTATTGTTATATATACACACTAGCATAATTTGGCTGTGGTCAGAAGAGACAATGTGAATGACAACGTCAAACCTTTTTTGTCATGTACTTTAGTGTAGGCTTCATTACTGTTTCTTTGCTGGCAGTACCACTTAGCAGGAAGAAGAATACACAGGAGAATGACAACAACAGTCATCTCTGGCAAGGATAAGTGGCTCTAAAAATGTTCCTCAGGTAATGTATATTCAGATGGATTATTCTGTACTGCAAACAATGTGCTTGCAAGTACACTGCGATGATCACTCTTGCTACAAAGAATAGCTTTGCCGAGTGCCCTTCTTTGGCAGTGGCAGAAGGATGTACGAGGTCATGGATAATTACCACTCACCCCACTAGGTGTCCACTATCAACAATTCCAGTTGCACCCATGTGCACTACGCACAGTCTGTAACGTAACACATAGCAGAAAAATCTCATTGTCTTTTTTAAGTCTTTTACTTTGTGTGGCAACAGATGTCCAAGGTTTTAAATAAGTGCACTGTGAAAACAGAAAATGAAAACAGCTTGGATGACTTCATAAGAGGTTACAGGATGAAGTGTCTCTATTTCCTTTCATGTCAATGTATATATAGTAAGTCTATTAAGTATATTTCATAACGGGGTAATTATTAGCATATTGCTGTCCAGTAGGGACATTAAATTGCCAGTAACAAATCCTTGCATGCCTAGGACTGAAGCAAATAGAAATAATTATGATTGACTGGACAGTTATTGCTGTAATGAACCTAAAAATATTACAAATTGTCTTGGAGACAAATACCTGAAATATACTAAAAAAGGGGAAAAATAAGGGGAAGGTTTGGAAAATCTGGAAATCCATAGCATGATACTAAAACCCACCTAAGAACGAAAGGAGGGATTCCCCATGTGCAGAAGCCATCACCTCAGTTTGCCAGTGTTGTGGAATTCCAGGTTCAGCACCCATGGGCACATCTGCATGGGCAAGCACACAGCCCCAGCACAGTTTGTACAGGGATGTACCAGCCTCGATACTCAGAAAGCATGCTTGCATGGTCCCAGGTCCATCTTACAAACCCATAACTTGCCTTTTCAGCAGGGTGTATTAGCTCAGGCACAGCACAGCACTTCAGGACCCACTCTGAGCATGGGCAAAGTGAACTCAAATGTCTCTGCATGTACCCATTTATACATATCCTCATAGTTCTCAAACACATTTTTGCTGTGGTTGCCAAATTCCCAGTGGTGACAGTTTTGACATTCACAGTCAAAATACAACTGTGTAATAATAAGAATAAGCTTTCATGCGGCAGCTGCTCATAAAGTCCTTGGTGACTACATGTAAATACCAAGAGACATTTGGAACTGCTTCTTTAAGGATGGCATGACTGTGGTAAAAGCTTTCTGGATGTTAAAGTAACCAATAATATGTTATACAGTTCTGGAAGTCCACTACAGAGACAAGAATAATCTTTTCCTGTGCTCTGTTTCTTTTCTGTGAAAGATTAGGAAACTAATTTCCATGATGCTCCAAGCAGAGACCATGTAAACAAATTTAATGATGTTTGTCTTAGAACAGTTAAGAGGACTGCTCAAGAAAGGCTGATGCTTCCCCACCATGAAACGCTCCACTGCCAAAGAGCAAGGTAAAATCAGTGGAAGTTAAGAAATTATTTAAGTGTAATTCTCATAATTCTTTTTTAAATTAAGTTGTTAAAAACAATGGCTGCTACAATGGAAATAAGGTGTTGTCACACATTAATAGCTGCGAACCACAGTAAATGCTTTACATGTCATAATTCTCATCCTCACTTGGACCTGAGTCTCCCCTTATTGGCACAACAAGCCATGATCCGTGCTGAAAACATTGTGTTAACCTGATCTTCCTTTTCCTTCTTCTTCCTCAGTTGCTGCATATTCCTTCTTCTTCATTAGATGTTATCTATAGGCACTTGTTTGTCTCATCTACTTTTTGAAGAATAAGATGTCTTAGACCTCTATCATCACTGACTATTTTAAACTCAACAGTTAGCTGGCATTCAAGAGCTTTTTGGATGAAGAAACAGAAATATGAGTCACTGTGCTCTTTTATTCATGGTAAGTCCAGTTCTACAGAAGATTCCCCGATTAACTTACCAAACTGTTGCTGTCTTCCCTTCTGTTCATGTCAGCCTGAAATAGTACAGATCTGCATTTCCTCTGGAGGGGCAGCCACGTTGTACAAGGTGCTATTTATTCCAGTGTTGGAAAGGAGAAAACTATTTCACACTTTTACATCAAAACGAGGGAGGGAATAGGCCAAACCGTAATGCCTATCACTGCTTTCTTAAATAATTTTGCTTCTTGGGGGATGTAAGCCAAGGTAATGAGGCACCCTAGTACAGTTCTACAAAGGAGTCGTGCTGATACAGCTACTCTGATAAATAATGAGGGGACCAGGCAAATTGTCCTCATCTGGAAATTGGTATTTTGCTTCTTGTTTTTGTTGTGGATGTCTCCAACCAGCTCTCTCAAAACCAATGCTCAGGTACAGGTAGACAAGTACTTCAGTGCAGGGGCCAATCCCAAAAGCCAATATTGATGACCCTGTATGAGATCTGGCCCCCTCTATCCTGCACAGTCCTAGGTGTCCCAGAAGGCTCTTCATTCTCACAAACACCAACATGTTTGCATCTCAGTGCAGGCAACAAAAGCCTCAGTTTCTTCTTGATGGGCTGCAACACGGCACTCATATTATTTCTGAACTTAGAGCTGAGAAGAAAAACTCATGCAGTAAATAATTATATCCTAGATCCTGGACCAGTTGCTATGACACTCATGACAATGTTGCATTCTGATGTACTGTGATATAACTCTTATCTGAAGATCTGCTGCTATGCAACATCAATGTGTCCAGGTCAGGCTAGCCCTGAATGGTGTAAAGGCCCTCTCTACTCCCTCCACCAGTTGACCGTAGAGTCACGAACTATTCGCTGGAGTGGATGCATTTAATAGAACAAATGTGGCCCCTGTGAGGGTTGCAAGCAAGAGCTCAGGGCCATCTTTTGATGTCCTCCTCTGTTGCTATTGATTTAATAAAGGAGGTTGAGAGCAACTCTTTACCTAAAGCAAGCACCTCATACTCCTGTTCGGAGCTCTAAATTGGCCTTACTGCTGACATGAATGATATGCCGGCATCACCTCTAAACCCAGCAGTCACACAATTGATCTTTCCCATATTACAGCTGGCTCCTTCAGTGAAACTCTGTTTTGTTTAGGGGGAAGTTAAGATTGTAATTTTGAACATAATTTACTGATGTGGAAGGAGGAAAATATGCTACAAAAACCTGCAGAAAAGCAGGAAAACTAGTAGATAAAAACGTGCCAAACACTCAAGGATTTAGGGCAGTAGATTGCAGCATTTTTGGGTAGGCTGAGGTTGTCTTCTTTTTCATAAAAGTTATGAGCCCATTCAGTGGTATTTTTTGGCATTTTCTCATCTAGACTCTGTCAGGTTTTTTTTAACTGTGCAATTCTCCAACAGCTTGCAAATGTAAAAACTTTCATTTTCTATTAAGAAGTTCTTTTCAGTTGATCTTCTACGATAGAAAATGAAATTTCTATGTGAGCCAGCCACTAGAGAATCTGAGGGAAGCAATATCTGGGTTAACAGACTGTTTTAAACACATTCTCTCAGGACCTTTGTCGTCCCCTTCAGCATTTTCAGCCTGCCTGCCTCTTCTTTCTTGCTTGTTTCTTTAGTGTTCAGGCCAATTGTGATCTACTTGAAAAGGTAGACTGGATGTATTAAAGAATGGCTTTTCATACCACAAGAAGATTCAAAATAATCTGACAGTAACTGAAGAAGAGCACCCAGGTCAGGACTGGAGGAATGAATGGTGGGTAGATCAAGGCACATTCCACAGGACAAATAAAAAGCACACTAGCAAACAACTAACTTTTATCTCATTAGTTGCCCTTGAGGTAGCTGTGTTGCTTTGATCTTAATTTGCAACAGCAATAGCAAAAATAGAGAATTCTTTAATTTTGTAAGTGCAGTAGCCCCATATTTACTCACATTTGTCAGCCTCAGAGATATACTACCAGCATGTACATGAGTTGGACTGCCTCTATGCAGTCTGTGACATAAAGATGTAGGGACAGTTTGCACACTTGAAAAAGAACATTTTCTTCGAACCAAAACTATATGAGCATGCACATGTATTTTATTTTGCATATTACAGAAGAAAGTTTCCATAGATTGTTCTCCACTCTGAAACCTCCATACTTCCATTTGCAAACTTACAAACCTACATTATAAAATACCCAGGGCCTGAGTCAATGCTGTGCACTGCCTTTGATATCAGTAGCCTCTATTTTTCCTCCCAGCAGGAATGCTAGACTTCACTGCCAATGGCTTGGAGGTAGGCTGATGGTATCCAAACTGATGGAGTGTAGAAAGAATAGTTATTTTGTGCCTGAAAAGCATTAGCAGGTCCAGTGAAAAAGACATCTGAGTTACAACACCCTCAGGACTTTAAAATAACACTTATTGCATTGTATTCTGATGTATTATGATCTAACTTGTATCTGAAGAACAGGCATTTTGGAATCCACAGAGACAGAAGGTGGTACTTTGTAATGACATAATGATAGACTGAAGTCCTACAGGACTGTGTAAAGATCATCAGTTTCACTCAGAACTTTAGGCTAAATGACCAACCACAGCACAAATAACATGAAATTCCCTTCAGCTCAATTGAGTGGCTTAGTCTGGGAGATCAAGGCCTCCAATCCTTACTCCATATTTAACTGCCTTATGATGGATGTAACAATAGATGGTTTCCATCAAGATAATTTTGGAAAACACTTGAGGATCCATGTGTCAGTGTTTTCATATTAAATCCATTTAATCAATAAACATTAGACATTAGATTTCGTAAAAAAAAATTATTGTAATGCACTGAAACAGTGAAAATTATAAGAAAAAACATACCTCCATTTTGTTTCAGGAGCAGAAAAAAGTAAAGATTATGGTTTGTAGATATAAAATTATAGACTGTGATAATTTAGTAGAAATTAATTTTTTCAAGTTATCTTTTCTTTTCCAAAATAATAAACTGGTCACATCAATCTAGTCTTCAATCCCATATTAATCTGATCAAACTGATTTTTTTTCATTTCAGTATTACTCTGGTATTTTAAATGCAACTGAGATGTCAAGACAGCTTTGTTGGTAACCAGTAACAACATGAGAAGAGCAGCCATAATCTCCTATTAACCTAGTAGAGATATCATGTGATAAAAATGCTATACTGAAATTCTGGAAATTGGGAATTCTCTTTCAGAGGTTGAATGTGACTTTGAGTAATCACTTAGTGGATTACTCAGCCCTGAGAAATAATACCAGCCCAGTCTTACTTAACATATCAGTTTCTTACATGTATTCATAGTTATATCTACTTGTGTTAGAGGGAAAAACATGTTTCTGGTGTTGAGTCCTTTGAGGCAACACAGATAAATGACTGTAAGCTGGAGTCCATTCTTGCTTATGAAGTGCCAGTGCAACTCATATACTACATTTCCAGCGACCCATCAGTGCTGCAAAAACAAAAGAAGACTCCTGGACACTCCAGGTGAAGCCAGGAAATTAAGCAGGATAACTCAGGTCCTAAAATTGTCCTAAGGGATTTGTGCTGCTCTTTCTGCTGCACGTAATGGAAAGAGTCAAATTCACTGTGGGACCCCAGACTGAATTTGCAAGGGTGGCATTTGAGGAAAACAAAGCCGATACTCTAATCTATAACATTTGTGTTGGGAATCATTGAGAAAATATGGAACTATTATTATGGGCTTAGAGTTCAGAGTTAAGCCTGCATTGCAACTGTGAGTGACCTCAGCTCTGCAGAGACCACTAAATACTTTGATGTCCAAAGAAGAAAGGTGCAACAGACATTCAAAGTTACCTCTATTCGAGTGATACTATTGCTGAGCTCTAGCTCCTGTTGGAAAGATGTACTGAGTGTTGCACAAAAGCCACAATGTAGGAACAGGGCTGTGCTCAAAAGGAGAGTGGGCACATTTAGCAGTGAAAGCATCTTGTCTGGAAGGTTGCCACACTACACAATTCCCGCACACGAGTCAAGGTAGGGAGCTCTTGCTGGGGTAGAGGTGCTGGAGACCTTGGAAGCAGAGTGGACCCGCTTCGTCATGACAAATAGGTACATTCTTTGCCCTGAAAGAATGAGCCACAGGAAAGCTGACAAAATAGCAATGACAGATTTTACTGTGAAAAAGGATAACCTGGCCAATCTTGTGTCATGCTTCTTTCATGCAGAAAGACAGTTCTTGCATTAATTCTTGAAGAGCCATCAGGTAATGCAAGATCGGGTTCCTCAGGTAAAGGCAAAGACATGGCTGAGATTGTGAAATCCAGAGCTACATCCACAGAGATAGCCTGCCACGTCCAGGTGTCCTATTACCTGAAAGCCATTGGCTATGGGCCAGAACAAGCATAAGTAAATTAAGGCTCACACACTAAGCCATTCCAATGTAGATAATGGCATTATACCATGACAAAACCAGTTTCGGAGATTAGTCCCAAACCCTTTGGGTAAAGACACAGGAATACCCAAATATATTCATTTGCTTCACACATATTCATGCTGAAGAGTGTGTCAGCAACATGCAGTTTATCTCAACCCACAGAAATCTATCCATAAGGCATGTACGGAAACACATCCCAACATAGTGACTAATCCTGCACCAGCAGCACTGTTTTCTTAGTCACTTGGTGGCTTGGAAGATACCCACATTTAGAACTGAGCTGACAATTGGAAGTGAATAGTTTAATAGCTTAAATCAACCTTTCCCTAATTATTTATTTGCAATCTCATGAAAATTTCCTTCCATATTGTAATTTCCAAAACTAACCCCATTTTGTCAGTGTACACGTGTGGGATTATGGGTTTATTGAGAGGTGTATAACACAATATTCAACGTCTTTAAGTGACAACTGATTATACAAGTTCTGTCTCTTTTCACTCACTGGCTGAGCGTAACTGTTGACATTTGGACTTGAAGAAGCCAGTGAAGGGCTGAACACCCCAGAGGAGAGTGGTGTTTTACGGATAGGTTGTAGCTAAGAGAGATAAGAGCTACTTGAAACACTTATAAATTCATCCTTTTCAAACTACATAAGACATCATTTAGGCAGGATCCTAAAAAATCCACAACCTCCTACACTCTTTATTGGTACAAGTGCAGAATTTGAACTTAATTTTGGCTCACACTACTCATACAAATGAATCATCTGTGGAAATGCTCAGCGCGCTGGCAAAAATTATCAAAGCTTGATACTTCTTCTTTGGGTCTGGATGGTTCGACAGATCTAATATTGCCCCTGGTGATGGCATTTCTAAACTTCCCACTGTCACACTTGAGGCCATCGGTATGTCTTAGGCAACGGCAGGGGAGCACTTAATCCAGGGTATGACACAGAATAAATGTCTGCTATGCTTTTTTTAGTGCTGTCATTTATGCGGTTGATTAGTATCAGCCTTATGCAGGGACATAACTGGAACCCCAAGGATGGGGCTGTGAAGCTACGGTACAAAGCTGGACAGGAGCAAGAAGCTGCCCAAGTTGGCCTCGTTACCTCCTCCAGGCAGTCCCTGCCTCCTGCACTGTGCTGCCAAGGGTCAAATCAAAGTTCATGCAATTTGGCAGTACTTACCTAGTGTCCTCCTCTCTGCCTCCATTCTCTTTTACAGATAGATCGTTCAAATACACTCCACACATAAGGCAAGTTTGTCTCTCTTTTTTGGCAGGATATTGTGACCTTTGAACTTAAATATCCACAGCCTGCTATCATAACAGAGCTGCTGACATATCAGTATAACCCAGCTTGGCAGGCATCCCTGCAAATATTGTAAAAAGTTTTATGGCTTAAAAAATGCAGCTATTCCCTACCTTGCACTCTTTTAAGGGAGCAGGGCTCATATATACCATGAAGAAGGGAACTGCTGTGAGCATGTTGAGGCTGTTCTTTTGAGGCTACATCTCATTGCTCTCTCCTAAGGAACAAGAGAAGGGGAGGGGATGTAGACAGGCTCCAGGTAGAATAATGGATAGAGAAATGGTGAGACACTCTTAACCAAATTAAGAACGGGACTGGTGATGTTAAAGAAGATAGCACAGGATCTGTGCAGTTCTTCCTCAGGGAGAGGCACAAACACATAGGAAGCTGAGACAAATCAGAAAGAGAGCATATTGCCTGGAAAGATCACCCAGGTGGCTATAAGGTCCACATGTGAAATCAAAGGAGGGGTAAGGGATGGTTTCTGTTAGAGTATGTCAGTGTTATAATGAAAAGCTGATGGTAGCTAATCTAGGCATATATGAGTTAGCTGCAAATTAACTAACCCATGTCCTGAGGCCAGTGGACTTGATCAGCAATTACAAAAACGCAGAGTCCAGGGCAAGATGTCTAACTTGCGCTGAATTCTGTGTTACTGCAGTTAAGTATTGTCAACATGCATACCAGCAAGGTACTTAGCCTACATATCTTGGTTAACCTATATATCTTGAATATTTAACCTAAGTATTACAAGTATTTTTCTATTGACGAGCAGTCAGGGTCTCGTAGGTAGCATCGCACCATGCCATGGACCCTCTTCCAGCAAAGATGCTGACTGAACATTACCTCCTGATTGCCAAGTTCATATCTTAGATGTGGTAGAAAATATCTTAGCAATTTCAAATGGACGTGACTATCAGAACAGAAAAAAAGGATATGTTGCTAAGCAGTAGGACCAAGTGGGTTGCAAAGTATTGTGGGTTATGATGACAGGGAATCAGTTAGGAAGGCTCTGAATGTATTGGTCAGCAGTTCACTGTGACTTGGGAAGGCATTGCTAAAACATGCATCTGTATCTCTGCAGCCTTTGAGGGTCCCAACTACAGGTTAACAAGCTTTAGGTCACACTGGCTCTATAGGTCCTCAGTGAAGCCCTCCAGTTCAACCACTCTTGTACTGACTGTGTTTCAAACTCTCTTTTTACTAGTGCTGGCTTCTGGTTTCTGGCTGATCCAAGTGGGCTTGGTGATTATCCTTTTAAAGCTGCCAGGAGCAGCTGCTAACACTGATCCAAAACAACCTTCTGAAGCACAGTCTAGTACTTTTTTCTGTAAGTTTAACTAAGTGGGGAACACAGTTAAACTAGCACTCAGGTTTACCCGTACCTCAGCTTATTTTCTAGGTTTTATTACATTTTGCCTAATTTAGGCACCTATGACATTTTGACTGAGATGGACAGGATCTCCTACAGTGGCTGCCTCGCTGTCTCCCCACATTGCCTTCCCCCAGGTTCCTTTGGTCTCCACTTCTCCTCTCTAGAAAGACTTTTAAACAAATAGATGTCCTTTGATCTCAAGCCATAGAAGTGGGACAATAAACTTGTTAACCTTAGCCTGAACCAGGCAGGTAGGCACTTTCAGATTAATAGCCTACCTGTTGTTCTCTGAAGGACTCTTGATATCTCCCCTGGAGATATCTTATCTCTATCACTGAGCAAGCAGGAAATGAAACATAGATTCATAAGGTGTAAGCCCAGAAGGGACCATTAGAACAGCTATTCTGATCTTATATATATTAGAGGGCCTTTAATTTCACCCATTTATCCTTGTACTGAGTTCAATAACTTCCATTTGACTAAAGCAAATGCTCCTCTAACAGATGCTCCGGATTTAAATTCATGCACTCAAACAAAAATGTATCAAGCACATAAACTGAGACAGGTAAAATAGCCATTGAAAAATAATACAGATGTCTCCCTCATTCTCTGTAACACTGCCTGGCTGTGTTTTGATACAGACCTGACATGTTTTAGTACGTCTGCACAAGTCTCTCTAAAGTTCACCCATCCCCAGGATAAGAGATCCTGAAAATTTAGACATGTAGCACACAGGTTAGGCACCATTACAACCTTGTTAGGTAGATTGCACACTATCGTATATTGAGATCAACAACAAAGTAGCATAATACCCTGTGCAGGACTATGAATGTCATCGGTTTTTAGGTCTAGACTGACAAATAAAAGAGGGCAACCTTGACAACTCTCTGTTTATTTGTTAGCTCACTCCCCAGCTCAGTTTTTGCTCACACCAACTCTCTCTGTCTAGGACACATTTACTGCAAGGGAGTCTTATACTAAGCATCGCCAATGCAAGACAGTTAGTCCCACATGCTCCCAGGCTGAGAGCTCAGTCAGCTCCCAGCCCTCTTTTATTTAGCTGTGTAGACGTTGTCAGTGAGTCTAAGTAGCACAAAAAGAAAAGCTGAGGCCAGCAAGGAAGTCATTACTGTAAGTGCAAAAGAGTAATGTACTCTACGATGCTTTGCAGCGAGCAGAGAACACTCCAAGTCATCATTAACCAAATTAACCAAACCATCTAGCAAAACTGATCTTGTTGTCAAACATAAAACAATTCAATACAGTAATATCTTTGGACCTTTGTAAAATCTGCTGAGATGAGGAAGAGTTTTTTATCTCTATGTATTACAATCATGCACCTTCCTGAATGCACGATCATAACAGTGCTCCTTTGTGGTGTTTGCAAGCAGGCACTGAAAATGGCAGGTTTTGAATGATAACACACTCCTGGTGGGGCACCATCTCAAGGAAATTAATAAGGAACATAAATGTGGTTATAACATTCCTTTTTCTAAAGACACTCCAACATTTAAAGTTGACTTTTATACAAGAGATTGAGAAAGGTTGTATTTACATACCGTTATTCACTTGGTAGATTTTTATACAAATATTGACCTCCAAAAGTTATGAACACAGTTCTATCCAGGTCAGATAACTTCAGGACCATGTTAATCAGATATATTTTCTGGTGGGTGTAATCTGCAATATTCTCAGTCTTGCAACATTTCAGTCTGGGGCATACTTAACCATGTAAATCCAAAAGGCCAAATCTGAGGAGATTTTGAGCAGTCAGTTTGCATCACCTTCTGAATTTGAAATTATGCTCATATGAAATAATTCAATGAAGACTGGTTTCTTGCCTTCAGTGTATTCTATTTCTCTGTCTCTAGGAGCCAAGACAGAATATGGTATTATTCCTGTGGAATCTCTGCATTTCTTATTACTACCTAAATGAAATTATAAAACCCACAATGCTGTAAGGGAATGCAGTTAAGACAACATGTCCATCCAATGGGAATATTTTGCTGACACAGATCACAATTTCAGTACAACCCTGGTCTAACAAAGATTTTACTTCATCTGTACCTGTATAACTGTTGGAAGAGGAGTCTGCAAAGCCTGTGAACTAATTTATGGGACAAAACTAGGGAAGAACATGCCTAACAATGGAAGGTAAATGAGGAGACTATAAAAGTCAATCCATCTTCTGTGGGATTGCTTGAATTTCAAAAAGTTTACTCCATTAAGTTCTCATTTTAAAAAATTGACTAATTAATTAATTAAAACAGCAACATTTTACTAGACTGCATATGGTTTGATTCTAGGACTATAGATCAGCACAAGGAAAGAATTTGAAGGACATTGCACAATGTTCACCCTGACAAACAGAGATTTCAGTGATGTCTCTAATTTTAAACACCCCATCCAGGATTAAATCAGATGATACTTTGCATTTCTTATTTTATACTTAAAATTTTTTTAGAGTAGCTCCTGCTGATAAGAATGTCTTAATCTAGCTCAGCAACCAGTCTATCAGCATTAATAACTATCAACAGACTAATTAATGTGTGCCTGCTGTGTGTATTTCAACAATATGAGTGTCTTGCTACGCAAAAGGTGTTAGATAGTAAGGTAAATTTTGTAAGTGGGCTATGTATCCTGATTATCATAGAAAGCTGAAATATCTTATGAAAACATAGTTCAGGAAACAGAACAATATTTTCAACATTTTATTCTAAATGTAGTCTATAATTTTCAAAAAGGTAACTGACTTTCAAATTTATCTTTTTATGTATCTTGTTCTCCTTTGGTCCAGTACATATTGAGAATATGTACTTTTTGCAAGCAAGAGGCCTCATTCTTTTAATTTATGCTAGTTTTATGCTGAAATAGCTTCAATAACACTGTTTTTTACCAGTGTGGCTGAGAACAGAACGAGGTCCAGTGACAAAAGAAAAAAACATATAGAACTAAATTTCAGTTCTGCAGCCATCATAATAGACAGCCCAGCCATTTAGAGAATCTCATCTTGTCCATGATAGCCTCTTTACTCTACAACGGAGAGCCATTGAAGCTTTCACCTCATTACCAGTGTTTGGATACAAATGCAAATTCATGTTTTACTGTGAGTATGAAGGAATCAGTGGGGTAATGCCAGGCCTCCATTTGCTTTGCTGCATACATTTTTTGTCCTTATTGCTTATTTAATACAATCATATTCAACAATAAAGGTCATAACATCTTTAGCAACACTGCTCCTACTAGTCATGTGTGAGGAGTCGGAATAGGTTTTGAGAGAATGTTATTATGCATATATACAAAAAACCAATTGAGTCATTAAAATTGTATCTTATTCTCTTGTAATGTTCTCGCTGTAATATCCAATAAGCATTATGGAGTCAATTTGACTGACAAGAAAACAAACATGTTCTTATTAAGCATGGGGGTACTCGTAGACTCTTCCACATTTGGAAAACACTGCACACTCCTTCCCTTCACCATTTGCGTGATAAATGTTTACAGAAATATTTACGTTCCCAGTACTTCTTTGAAAATCTAAACTTTTTAATTGATGTAATTTGCTGGTCTTATTAGTGTGGTAAATGCTGTAATGATCTTCACTGGTAAGCAAACTGCCTAAAGGGGGAATACATGTGCTGTTTGCCACCATCGTCATGTATCTGCCTCCAGAGAGACCCCAATGGTCTTCTGACAACAAGCAGATAAGCCAGCCATTGAAGTACAATGTACTTCTCACAAAACACTTTCTGCAACAGCAGACTCTCCGAAGAAAGGGAGCCCTGCCATTGCAGCTGGACCACAGTAATAGTTTGTTCAGAACAGTCATCAGCATAAGCGTGAGTCTCAGCTCACCGAGAGCTCCCGACTCCTCCGTCCGGAGGCCCACAAGGAGGAGCGTTGCCTTCCCCAGGAGCCAGGGCCTCGGTATGGAGCTGGCAGGCTGCACCAAGAGAGACAGAGCAAGAGGAGGAGGACCCTCACTGCACATAGGGCACTGCCCTGAGCAGGCTCCCGGGGGATGAGCTATAAACTGCCCCTTTAGTTCCTTCTGGTGCTGAAGGCACTGTGGCAAAGGTCCTTTGGCATTTACAGCAGGTCTGAGGTATGGGGCTGTTGTTGTGAGGCTGCTGCTTGTGAGTGAGTGGTAAGGAGCTTGGCACTGAGGGTGCCTGTCCCCGTGCTCAGCAGCTTCCGAGCTGTGGTGGCCTCAGTCCTGCCCACAGCCCTGCCTGCCTGCACCTGTATGGCACCAGATGCTCCATTATATTTTGAACATCAGAGCAAAATAGAGCATGAGAACCTGGGCAACATTTTTTCACTGTGAGAGTGGTAAGGCAATGGAACAGGTTGCCCAGAGAGGTTGTGGGTGCCCCATCCCTGGAAGTGTTCAAGGTCAGGTTGGATGGGGCTTAGAACAACCTGGTCTAGCGGAAGGTGTCCCTGCCCATGGCAGAGGGGTTGGAACTAGATGATCTTTAAGGTCCCTTCCAACCCAAACCATCCTATGATTCTATCTCCCTCTCACTGGTGTTACTGGGGAGCGGAGTTAGGAAGAGTTCTTGCAGGAGCAGCGCTGGTGGCTGGGAAAGGTGGGTGAGCTGTCCTGCTGTGCTGGGAAGGTGACCTGGGGTGACTTGTGCAGTGGGGACTGTGCTGCCAGCACTGAGAAATTGCTGTCAAGGTCCCTGCTGTGATGCTGAGAAGAGTCAGTTCTGTACATGTAATTGATGGTTTTGAAATGTGACAGATATATTGATGCCCTGAGAGCCTACAGCCTCTGAGGGTGTTCATAGTTTACCTAATAATATCCTGAGTTGCTAAGACAGATGTTGTTGCTGCCAACAACAGGGAAAGAAATGGAGCCAATGATGAACGTAGTAACACTTCCCCACATTGGAGCAAGGCAGCTTCTATGCACTGCAGAACAGCATTTTTTTTCCCTAAAGGGTCTGATAAATACTTTCTGCACATTGCGGTGTTTGCTGATGCATTGTTAAAAAACCAAAGTCTCATGTTGCCACATTTCTAAGAGACTGGGAGCATCCTTACCAAATATATTAAACAGGCTTTGTGGCAGATTTGCATTATGATAACTGAATCAAGAGAAAGATACTGTCTGAACTTGGACCCCGCTTAGCTTTTCCTCATACTGTACTCAACAGCAGATCAGTGTGACTGTGGCACCTGTGTGAGGCTCATAATGTCTGCATCACCTTATCCAATGTATATAATGCCCCTGTGGCTGTGTGGTGTTTGTTATGACGGTTGTTTCCTTAAAGAGCTCTTTAAAAGTTTGATCTTTTTTCAACAGGATTAATAAATACTGGGAGTGATTAATTAATACAGTGCTCAGTGATGTTGCTTTGACTTCATTAATATGCTCCTCTGTACTCCACTTCATTCAAGCAGTGTTTGCAGTGTGCTCTCTTCCTGCCAGGCAATGAGCTGTATAGCCTCTCATTGTTTCGGTTGGTTTACCTGCACTAGAGCTAGCAAACCCTGTTTTGCAACAGCTCTTTTTTTTTTTTTTTTTTTTTTTAAGTAAACACCAGCATTAAAAAGCTTCTGTGGCACAAAGTTTTGATTACAAAGAATTATATCCACACCTTTAAAATCCTGGCTACAAATGCATTTAAATGCAATTTAAGCATCTCTGCCTTGACAGCAGTGCAGCATTGTGTAATGCTTGCTTGCTCAAAATCAATAGGCACCTTGCGGCTGACCTAAAAGCTTCCCAGGCACTGAAGTTAGACACTCTACATGCTAGCTTGAAATGTCAGAGAAGCTGGTATAGTGCACAACTTATGCACAACAGTCTTGCATTTGGAGCAATCATCCAGAGGCAAGGGACCAGAAGTGCAAGGCATGTTGCTTGAACAGAAAGCTTGCAGTTATACTTTTTTTTGCCTGCTTTTCTTTTAACCATGTGGATCTCACATGCCACACTGAGGTATGGCCAGACAAATACTCTCCCTCTGCCTTCCCTCCCACCACACCCTATGGGAAGGGTCTGTAATGTGCTCTACAGGGCAACCTCTGGGAATGTGGGTCAGAGCCCTCTCCATCTGAAGGAGGTTTCAAACCCAGATCACCCTCTTCTTGCACCAGTGCCCTAATACCAAATGGCATGAGCACAGCCAGCTGACAGCCTTCAAAAGGCAGGAGTTCAGACCACCTGGGCAGCTGTGCAGAAAGGCAAAATATTTTCAGCCTGAATCAGAAATTGAAGTGCCAGAGAGAGGGGGAAGGTTTCCCATCTCTGCAGATTTTCTGGCTATCCCTATGTGGTATCCTCTTCAGCGTCAGTTTTCAGGGGCAGTAGCTCTCTCTACAAACCTCTAGATGATCTAGATATCTAAAGTGTGTTGCGTGGGCCACCCTTTTGAAAGCAGGGGGAAGTGGCTAAAATCTCAAGTTTTGGATATCTCTGTTAAAAACTCAAACACTCAAGGTAAACCATTGTGCACATTTTTTTCCTTACATTAATTTCCCCCCCAGTCTCCAGAGCACTGTCTGCCAGGTGCAAAGGGACTGAGAGGTCAGTGCTGAAGTGGATCCCACCATGTTTTCCTGGGACTTCTGCATGGGAGTCAATGGAAAATAACTTTCCTGACAGCAAATCTGTCCAAATGAATTCTATTTCAGACAAAGTTTTAGTTTCAATTTAATATTGAATACCTTTGAGGATACTAAATTCCTTACCACAGCCAGGCTTTCAACCTCCAAATGCCAGGACTTCAAAGGCAATTTCAATATGTTTTTTAAAGATGGCAAATCTTAATCTTATATTCTGTACTGATGCTCTCATTTGCCTAAAGTTAAAAAAACTGCAAAAAGTCCTTATTAAACAAAGTTACATACTGCTTAGTGCCAAAAATATCAGCCTTTTCCTTCACTTAAGCAAACAAGATGACTACCCACCCCATCACAACAATGGATACACACAATATATACTGCCATAAAAAACCTTTGCTTGACAGTTTTTGAAGCATGAGGGCCATTTTACCATTTTTAGATAAAGTTAGAAATAAATATGCTTCTAACAGAAATTTGATCCAACTTTCTCCATCTCCTAGTGGTTCTTGGAAGATTTTCAGAAGTTTTTAAAACTCCAATGATTGTCTGTGCAATTTGTATTTTTGTTTCAGTTTATAAGGGAAGTATTGGCATTCTTCCTGACACTCCAAGGAGAAGTCTTGGCCCTGGTAATTTTATGGTGGTCAGGTTGTGATTCTGTAATATTGCCCCATAAAAATGCCACCCACTAAGAATAGGATGCAGCTCCAGACTCTTAACCTTAGGGTCTGCTGCAATGACCGTTCACAGACTTCTGTAGCCATTTGGGATGCTCTGATATGTAGTAGCTGGCCTCCATCGGCAGTTCCAGAGGGCAGACGTCTTCTCCAAGTTTTCTGCCATAGCCTCCAGCCCTGTGTGAATCTTAGATGCACTAGGCTGTTTCATATTGCAAAAGATACTATAAGCTATGTGTATAAGCTGCTGTTGTAGCCTAGAAAACTATTGAGCTCACCATAAGGTAGACACATTCGTTTGGTCAGCTGAATAGCTTTCCAGATTCCACTAACTCTTAACCCAAATAATTTATTTTTAATGTAACTGCAATTTTGTAGATTATCCTCACCAAAATGATCAATATCAACAGAGACGAAATGAAGAGAACTGCCATGCATGCCTAAAAAATCGAGTTCTGTCTGCCTTAAGCTCATAACTCTTGTGCATATGAATGGCTACATATGCCATGGCTTTGGAGCATTCATAGGGAGCAAATGCATGGATGTGGGTGCGCATCTGGGAGCTGAGAAAAGGTGTTTCCAAGACTGCGTTTTGATTCAGTATGTGACAAGCTGTAAGTTCCTACTGTTTATTCTCGATTAAAGTATGTTGATAACTATTTTTTCAGTCTCATAGATGCCTTACCTACTGACAGTGTAATGGGTTATAGCAAAAATAGTGGTTCCCCTCATTAATGATGGTCTGGTGGTTTCTAACTAGACTTTTACTGGAACATGTGGCTTCCCATTCTTTGCAGCCCTTACTATAGGAAAATACACTTTTAACTATATAATGCTTTGTATAGTATTTATAACTTTGTATCTAACTGATCGTATAGACCTCCTATTTATTTCCTTGTTAATCCAGGGCATTGTAGACAGGTAAAGTCAAAACCAGCAATACAGTCTTCTGGAAAATAACCTGAAAATTGGGAGATGCAAATCAGTCACTTATATGTATTTTGCTCTGCCTTATGGCAACTGATAAATCACATCATAGTACAATTTCAAGACTTGTCACAGCACTCCGCAAAAAATAAGTGTTTCCCTTGTCCTCAGGTTTGCAAAGGAGTCTGAAAATACTGTGGTCAGATATACAACTAGATGAAATCAGGCTAGAAGACAAAGGGTAACAACTTCTCCCTGGACAGCCAACGTCACACTGATCTCAGTGGGGAAAGGATTTTTTCCAAGGAGTCACATGTTCTTAGACAGACACTATAGTGCCTAAGTGAAGCTGCCACTGATAAGTTCCTATTGAAATGGACTCCTTGGAATGATAAGAAATATCAAATTAAGAGCCATAGCAACTGCCTAAACACACCCACCTCATGAATGAAACCACCTCAGTGATATGCTCCCATCATTCAATCTCTGCTTGATAAATCTGCACAGAACAGCCAAGGGACATTTGCACATTGCTGGAGGGAGAACGTGGGAGAAGTCAGGGCCAAATGCAGTAAATTTTCCTGCTACCTAGCCATCAAATTCCCCTAATTCTACTGAGAATCACAATGCAAAATATTGCTATCCTTGGCAGTGGTCACCCTGAAAACAAACCACACAGCTCACAATTGGCTCAATTCTGGCACTAGATAGTCTGGTTGGAATCTGCTGTTCAATTCACCTGATAGTGCCTGAACTCTGCTTTAGCATGTAATGATGTTTCCCTGTGGTAGTAAGATCTACCTGTACGTATGTATTTACAGAGATGTATGTATTTAGTCATTCATCTTCTCTATATTTATAGGTTTCTACTATTTCTAAAAAAATAAAAATAAAAACCCCACATTTATTTCTTTTAAGTGAGTATAACAGACAGTATTAGAGATGTAATGAATAACCTTTAGCTCAGGAAGTGAGATTTTCATTTTAGTTAATTGGAAATATTTTATAAAGGAATCTGACAGAATAACTACCCTTGCTCAATAAATCAGGAAAGTGAAGCATAAAAAGGTAAGGATCTGGCCGTGGTAATGGTGTTTCAGGTCACTGACAGAGCTGGAAAGCCAGTCTTCTGAGTTTTAGCCCAGCGCCAGCTCAGCTGGGTCGTGCCTCTCTCCAAGTAGGCAGGTCTAAGGGCTGACCTGAACAGCTCTAATAACCACCTGTCCTCTCTGCAAAACCTATCTGATATGGAGACAGGAAAGCTTTCAGTGACTCTCAATGACTGACTGTTTGGTGCTCTCAGAATACTTTGCTGTGCTTCTGTTAGTCCTCTCTGCTTCCTTTTAACAGCATTTCTTTAATTTGTTCCCTTCAGTTTTATTCCCACCCCCGGCCAAGAAGGTAACAGTTTCCAAAGACTCCATTTCATGATCAGCTGTCAGCAGCTATACTAACTCCTCCCAATACACGTTGCTTCATCGCTGCGTGTTTCTCAGGGTGTTGGTGGCCGAGACCTGCCCCATTCCCTTGTGCTCTCCAGCTGAGGTGCTGTGGCCATGCCTCTTGCCCTTTGAGCCCGGAGCTGTGGAGTGGCACCACCTCTCCAGCTCACTATTTGACTCCCCAGTGATAACTCATGTATGAAATCATCTCACCTAATTTTAGACATCTAAAAGGGAGCTGTTTGGTCGAAGGTTTGGTATCAAGTCTCCTTGTGCAGTCAATGAATACAGTCATTTCCAGAGGATAGTTCATCCCAAAGGTTGGAGCCCAGAAAATATATGATAAGTAGCCCTCTGGAGGTGCCTATGCCTCTTTCTATAGGCTAAAGACAGAACTTATCTAAGTAGAGGAGACAAGGTGTCTTGTATTTAGATAGCTGTCATTAGGTGAGGTAAAATCTACCTTTAATATCTTTACACCCTGTTTTCTCCATCTGTTAACTGGGACTAATACAGCTATCAGTGGAATGCCAGGTGTTCACATTTATTATTATCTGCAATTATGGGTAGATCTTTGAATGTATAACTCTGTGGAAGTATGAAGAACTCATTATTCACAACTGTGACAGATGGCAAAACTGTTTCTTGGGCACAGTTTACTGTAAATATTCTGTATATTATGTTTTGCTAGGAGGTTTAACTAGGCAGCGGGGAGGTAGGATAACAGCTTACGCTATCTTGTCTTGACTGCAGCACAGAGGGTCCAGTAGCTAGTCCCACAAGGAAGAGGAGACTGGTCTAGCTTTTCCCATGAGCAGCTGCGTAGGCTTGACTAGGAACAGCTCCCAGAGGGCTGCGTGGGTCAAGAGAGGAGCTAGAGATACTGTCAGCAAGAATGGCTGCAGTGGGACAACCTGTGGGCTCCCAAGAGGAGCAGGGGATGGGTTTGTAGAACAGGATAGAGACTACAAGCAATGCCTTTGGCTTTCCTGGGGAGCCAGAGAACAATGTATGGCAGTTGCAGTAGCCCAGAAAGGTGATGAAAATTACTGGTAGAAACCAAAATTGGAAGATGTCCCTTGGAAGGGCATGGTGGGAAGGGAGATTTATCTTCTAACCTTTTAATCTGTCTCACCCAGCAATGCTGAGTGCATTCCATTAAAAGAGATATTTTGTTCTTATTTATTGTTTTTGCATTCTCATAAATCTTGCTTTTGAGCCATTGCAATCTTTAGATGTCTTTCAGTGTGCATGCTCTAAAGAAAAAGCAAGGTAATTTCACTTCTGGCTCCCATGGAGTCAGGTTGCAACCATCTACTTTCCTCTCATGCTATTCACACCGGCATGTGTGGATCCCTACTACAACTGGGTACAACATCTGATTCAATTTTAATGAAGACCCACATGAAATAAGTATTTAGTCCTTTGTGGAGGGTATTGGGCCCGGGGTCTTGTCGTGGTTTAACCCCAGCCAGCAACTAAGCACCACGCAGCTGCTCACCCACTCCCCCCCCCCCCCACCCCGGAGCGCGGGGGAG
>VYZV01005033.1:138752-151940 GCA_013401275.1 Pandion haliaetus | reverse complement strand
GGATCGGGGAGAAAATCGGGAAAAGAACTAAAACTCGTGGGTTGAGATAAGAACGGTTTAATAGAACAGAAAAGAAGAAACTAATAATGATAATGATAACACTAATGAAATGACAACAGTAATAAGAAAAGGGTTGGAATGTACAAGTGATGCACAATGCAATTGCTCACCACCCGCTGACCGACGCACCTGGAAGTCCCCCGAATGGCGATGCCCCCCCAGTTCCTAAAACGTCACATGGTATGGAATACTCTGTTGGCCACTTTGTGTCAGCTGCCCTGTGTTCCCTCCCAGCTTCTTGTGCCCCTGCAGCTTTCTTGCTGGCTGGGCATCAAAGGCTGAAAAACCTTGACTTTAGACTGAACATTACTTAGCAACAACTGAAAACATCAGTGTGTTATCAACATTCTTCTCATACCTAGCTCAAAAACACAGCGCTGTACCTGCTACTAGGATGACAATTAACTCTATCCCAGCTGAAACCAGGACGGGTCTTTATATGAATTTACAATTTGTTTACGAGTTTGTTTACAATTTGATTTTACAAATGTAAAGTTACATTTAGAAGTAAACAAAGTTCTGTTGAAATAAGGCAGCTACAGAGCTGACTAAGCTACAGAGGCAGCTACCACAGAGTAAAGCATTTGCTGTAAATAAATACTCTCACTTAACTCACAGTAACTTCTTCAGAAATGTATGACTGATAGATGTGCATACAAGTGCCTTGAACATGATGGAACTGGAATGCCTTAGGCCAGTAGGGAATTTGGCCCATCACCTGCAATTAATATGAATTGCCTTGAAATAAGAGAGTATTTTCATAATCAAAAAGGTTCTTTGCCTGTTGTCAAATTACAGGCAGAAGGCCAGTTTTCCTGCTCTGTCATACCTAGCTCAAGCCACTTTTGACCTTGGCAAGACTGATAGAAAACTGAGTATTTGGGATGTAGTAGTGGCAGAAATAGATATCAGAGCAGCTGGAAATGTAGTTCATTAAAAGGTTCACATATATGCAGCGGGCCAGGCCAGGGAGCAAACTTAATAAAGACGTATTTTGCAGATTTACTTGGTCTGAAATGAGATACTGATGTGCTGAAATGAGACAACTCTTTGAACTTCAGGGATTTTGACAGGTATTTTAACTCTGCTTTTGCATTATATATTCATTTCAGTGGAATTTTTCAGCCTGGGGATTGTTTCTACACAGTGTAAAGCAGTGGAGAATAGGACTCACCATTGTACCATCCTACCGTCTTGAGTTCTTAGAAGTTTGATGAATTAAGTAGACTCACACCATTCTCTACTGTAGATTTTCTAATAAAACCCATTCATGCTCTTCTACCTGTATCGGATTCCCTCCACTTTATCTTGCAGGAATAGCACACCATTTGCAACATAATATATGGAAACTCACTGCTCACACTTCTGTTGCAAATGTCAGTGTAATGTGCAGCATCTGTTTACAGCTCTCATGAACAATTATGCTGAGGCACAGTCACAGTCTGGTGTTATGAATTATTAGGGTGTTCATAACAGTTTCTTTGACTGAACTGATGTCCTGTCACATACACACAGTGATCCACGATGAACTGAAATTTTCAATAAAAAGGTTAGTGTCAAGCAACTTCATTGCTTAATTTTTTGTTTTGGTTTGGGTTTTTTTTGTTACTGCAATATCTTCAAGCGGAGCAATTACTGAATATTCAAATTATTTGCCTAATAAAATTTAATGTAGGCAGATGTTTGCCCCCAGGAACCGCTCAAACAAAATTTCTGTAAGAAGCACACTTAAGACCATGAGAACCAGAAGCAGAGTACAGCTTGCATTAGTAAGCATTTTCTTTCTGAAGACAGATGACAGTACATTCATTTTTCTTACATATAACCATCTGAAAATTTAGAATCGACCTTTGACAAGAAGTATTTCACTGAAAGGACCTGAAAACCTCTAAAAAATTGTTCTGAAAATCCTCCTGAGAATATGCACTGTTTTAAAACATGTTAATTTATACAGATCTGAACCATTCAATTAAGCTCATGCTCAAAATGGTTTCCTCTGACAGGAGCTGCCTGCCATCTGTTAAGTCAACTATTTCTATTGCCAATGATCTTAAGTTCATCGTTTATGCTAGAGTGATTGAAATTCTTAATCACAAATATCATCTGTCCTTTTCCTTCCCTGTCCTCCCCCTCTTCATTTGGGTCATGTTTTTTTGGGGGGGCTTTCTTAATCAGCAGTTTCCAAAAGTGAAACCACAGGAAGAAAGAACAGCTTGGGAAGGGGAAATGGGGTGGTTGTTATTGTTGCCTGCTGGTTTACAGTGATTTTTTGTTGACCACAGTACTATCAGCTTGTGTACATTTTCCTTGCATTTGATACACGGCCACAATTAGGAGGGATGGTGACTACAGCTTCAGGTCATCTTCACTCCATTTCTGCATGTCAGTGTTTTCCCCACAGAGAAGAACCTTTTTAATTTTCATAAAAGGGTCAGGTCCCAGAGGAAATGTAAAAGACATCTGAATCAGCAATATTTGCTTCAATAACCCCCAGAAGTTTCCTTATACAGTTCCTGCTGGCCAATCCTTGTATCTGGGGGTCTCATATCATGAGAGTAGCATGGTTTTCCAGACGAACATTTATGTTTAACTGAAATTAAGGACCATTTCAAACAAATGAAGAAGAAAGTATTGTCATGGTGTCTTGTTAGTGCTTTTTGGAGACGTGCAGCAAAGTAGAAGACCAAAGATCTGCTGCTGTCTTGTTCAATTTAACAAATAATTTGCTGTTCCTGCATTTCTGGTACTCATATACCCTTATCTATTGCTTTTTCTGGCTGTTGTATCCCCAGGCCCATTCCCTCTCCCCTGTCTTTGGAAACGTATAGCTTTGCCAAAGCTCTGCTGTTCAGGAAGAAAGCAAGGAGAGGAGAAGTGAGGACCATCCCTTCTGAACCCCACCTTCCTGCACAGGTGCCAAACACATTCTTCATGCTCCATAACAGCATGGGGCATTGAAATTTATGCTTAAATTCGTTCTGATGATTCTAGAATCCACTGGGTCATATGTTCATCCTGAAAGTGTGTACGCATCGGCCGTGTGACGCTCATAAAGCCTAGCTGGTGCAGATTCTCCAGGGCTGCAGAGGAGTCAATGATCACCTGCCACCTGAGAGCTGTCATGCTTGCATGAACAGTGTGGATTATAAGAACTTCTCCTGGCTCATTCCACCCCCACCCTGTGACCTAATGGAGCAACTCAAGCTTTGTAGTGCAATAAAAGATATCAGGGAATAAGAATAAATTAAATATTGACTATTTAACCATATATTTCAGGGTTGTTCTATTTCTCTTTGCCTTTTTCACTGTGGCTAGCAGGCATCTTATCTGACTATATAAGGAGCTGAGTGAAATTCAGCATTGAAGACAAAAGGGTTTTATCAGCTGGGTAGCAGTGAGGGTGCTATTACTTTTGCACCACCAGCTGCTTACTACATGAATGATTTATGAAAGTGTGACTGTCTGACTTCACATTAGCTTATGCTATTTCAGCCCCCTATTAGCAAGGATATTAGCAAAAATTATCATTCCCCTGTGTTTGAACAAGAATTTAGACCCTTATCTTACTCTTGTAAAGCAAATAACAACAACAACAAAAACTCAAATAGATTGCATTAAGAACAAGATACAGAGATGTACTGAACTTCCACAACTCCCACTGAGACAATGGAGTGAAGGCACTCTGTGTTTCCTGGGATGGAGAAATCTAGTTCACTCAGTACTCTGATAAATTATAAATACACAGTTGATTTTACAAGTAGGTCTTGATGAAGAGTATATAGTGCTGGAACAATCAACGAGGAATCAGAGTGGACATTTAAATTGAGCAATATTCAGTTGATATGCAAAAATGAACCCACATGGTATGGTTTTCTAAGCTACTTGGAATCTGTTTTGAAGTGTGTTACCATTTGCATGCCATGTTACATTTTCAGGAAGAAATGCAGCCTTTTGATTGCACTATACAATATTCCACTGTCATTTCTTCACTGACACAGAGTTTATTTACTTAAAATATGTATTGAAGCTCCAAACCTAGATTCAAGTTCACTAGCAATGTGATTTGAACTCTGAAGAACCAAGACTTAACAGAGGAGATAAAGCTGTTGTTTTAACATGAAATGTGAATTCCATTGGCTAAAATGTGAATGTATTATTACTTTCCTGTTCTGACACCAGGAATTGCAATGTAATTAAACCTGATTTACTTTCTATTGCAAACCCTGCTATTTTATTTTGTATCTACTTTTTTACAAATTTTACATCAAAATAATATATCTTAAATCCCACAGATAGTAGGTCTTTAACCTGACCCTCCACAAGAAACTAGGCTGAATTCATGACATGCCATTACTAGAAGAAAAGTGCGTGTTATGACTTCCATGACAGAGATCGCAATGAAAACAGGTGACCTGTATCTTCATGAACAACCACATGCTACCATGAAATGGATGTTTTCTTCTCTCTAACTGTGGATCTCAAAAACTAGAATATGGTTATTAGCAATGCCTTTTTAAAGGAACTGGTAATCTACAACTCCCTTGGAGCTTGTGAGTGTGTTCATGTCAGTGACAGCCATTCCATGTGGTGGCAGGGGGAAGCTACAGCAGTATTTATTATTATGAGGAAAGAACTGCAATTGACGATCAGATTCCCATAACTATGTAGGCACCTAAGGCTAATGCTGGCACTTCCAAAGCTGTAGTGAGTTTCTGCTCTTCCTGAAGTTTCCCCCCTTCAGTGTCTGTAAAACTGACTAAAGCAGCAAAGCTGTTTCACTGCTGAGTAATTGCTCAGAGACCAAGGTCAAGCTGAGGCCCAGAAGATTTCCAGAACTGAAGTTATCGAGAAAATGTAAATTTGCTACCGAGAGGAAAATAGCTAAGGTTTTGTAGCCTTCCTTTCTTGTCCCTTTTGAGTCCTATTTCCCATGGGATGTGCTAGGAACACAGGTGGTACCTGTCCAGGTGAGGGGGAGGGCAATGAAGCTCTGCCCGTGGCTGTGGCCAACTGGGAAGGTGATGTCCTCTGTGGGGGATGTGGCAGGAGGGACAGAGTTGTGTATGTCAAACAGTGCACATCAGCAAGGCCAAGCCTGTGCTAATAGCAGTCCCACAGCTGGGGCTACCCTGCTGTCACTGGGCTGGTCATGTCTTGCTCCTCTCTAGCGACTTTTGTATGGAGATGGGAGTTGACAGCCCTAATTGGCAGACGAGGAGCAGAGCAATATCATCACTACGACCATCGGAGAAGCATCACATGTGGTTTGGCTGCCAGGTCTTGAGCTGTCTAAGGAGATGATTATATGTGTGACTGAAGTTAAGGGGGTTTGGTTGAGGACTGTGACCAGAGGACCCCCATCAGTCAACTGGCTCTACCATTTTCCTCACCTAGGCTGCCCCTTTCTCTTCCCCTCTCCTTGGCATTTTGCTCCTCGCCAGGTGGCTCCCTGCAGCACTTAGAAGTGGATGGGGAGCCTGACAGGTCAGCTTGTGGCTCTGAGCACTGAGAGCTTGGGAAGTGCAAGCCAAAGAAAAACAGGAGTTGGGCAGGAGGTAGAAATAAAGCAGTATCCCCATGTCAAAATCAGAGTGATCTTACTTGTGAAGTCTGGTAGTCCTATGAAATACTGAGTATCCTCAAGTCCCAGAGAACTCTAGCCACACAGCTTTCACTGTGTAAAGCTATTAAAATATGACTTTATTTCCCCCCCCCGCATTGTTATTGCTTACTGCCAGATGAAAACACCCAGTCCAAGTAAATAAGAATTGTCTTCACTTGCCACTTGACATGTTGGAGCCCTCTCAAAACTGTTTTTATTTATTGTTAGAAAAAAAGAGATTTTTCCTCACGTGGAATTTAGATGATAAAATTGGTCAGCAGAGGTTTATTTGTGGCTGCATTAGGGAACCAATTTTACAATAGAAATACAAATTGGACTATAATCACATTGATTTTGGCAAACATTGCCATCCTCTTCTCTGTGTGTATGTGTGTGCAGGTTAATTAGAAAGGTCATAGCCTTGCCTGTGAAAATCCACCTTTTTAAAAATGTAGATTTGAATTTTGAAGCTTAATGAGATCTACAGAAATGTTGCGGTGTTTTCTGTTCAAAGTCAGAAGGTGGAAGAAGTAACACTACAGCCTGTTTCCTGACCTTTTCTTGAGCAAATTGACTTGCTTGGATATGCAAGGCAATTATTAACTCAATAGACAGTAATTACATCCCTATAATATTTATTGCACACCAAAAGAAAAAAAGAAAATTAAAATTCCACAGTCGAGTATTCAGCACAAAAAGCAACACAGGCATGAGCACTCCTTGTGTTTTACTACCGAAGCACAGAATCATGTTTTTCAGAGAACAAGCATCCCACATGGTAAAGCTATAGGAATAATTGCAGAGAGCTCCACCACTCAAGCTCAGGGAGAAGCTGATAGCAGTAGCAGGGGATCATTTTTATGGGGATAAGCAGAATATAGGATGGCACTTTCCCACTGAGTGTCTAGCTAGCACTGGAGGAGAGGCCAACGTGAGGAGCCTTGGGCTCCACTCCCAGCTCTGGAATGGAGTGTTCATAACCATATCTGCCTTTCTCACATCTTATGTAATCATTTCTGTTCAGATACATCTCAATCCTACCTTCTGCATACCCTGCCCCAGTCTCAGTCTCTGTGTTCATCTAATCAAAGTCTATTTGCCTGGGCTTCACACCCTAAAAGTAGCTTTCCTGCATGGCTATTTTCAGCCCTCTGGTTTCTTCCCTTCAGTCTACTTATCGATAACCCCATGACACTTTCCTATCTCTATTTTTGTCATTCTCCCCACTTTGCCTTCTAGTCATCCATTACCCACAGATTCCTTGTCCTCATCTCTCTACTGTGACTACTGCAACAATTTCTGACATCACCAGTTCTCCTACAGCTTGTGACAGGTTTTCAAAGGCTGCCTATCACTCTGTGAAGATCAAACTCCCCTACCAGTTTCCATACCATTCTCTTTTAAAAGCTGGCATGAGAAAAAGGCATTACCTTTCCTTCTTCCTCAATTTTTTTATAATATCCTGGTTTGTAGACCTCTCATCTAGGAAGTAGAATAAGATTTCACTGGCTAGGAATGTCACACAAAACCTAGGCTGTCTAACCTACTGGTTGGAGCACTGGGCTGAGGCTGGATTCTCATCTTTGCTACCAAGAATGTATCTGCATTTGACATTAAAAGTCATGAAAATAAAATACAGAAAGACTTCTTGAGACTCAGAGATCCTTTTTCTTTTCCATCTTGTAGAAATGCTTCAGCCACCATGCTATCAAATAAGACTGTTTTCTCTACATACCTTGCCCAATGCACCTGGTACTTTTTCTGTATGGTCGCAGAGCTTGTACTGGACTTTCACATGAGATGGTAAGTCTCCTATTTTGCAGCAAACACGTGGACTAAAACATCTGAGTGACAATAATAGTCCTGCCCTTTACCTCAGTTTTTCCTGTGACCCTGAGAGTCTCACAAATCTTTGAAAGGCTCAGTTTGGTGGTACAAAGCCTAGTTATACATCTCCAACATTTCTAGCAATTTTTATAAGTGAATACAACGAAAGCAAGACAAAGAAGTTGTAATCACACTATATATAAAGTGTCTGGTGCAACACTCAGCCTAATTTACTCAGAATTGTTTTGTGACTTCCCTCGTGAGTATTCCCGAGGGAATTAGGAGCCATGAGAGTGCAGCAGTTGATACAATAGGAAAACTTGGGTAGCACCCAGCCCTGGAAGCATCTTCCAAGAAACCCTTCTAGCAATGTTCTTGATCCAGTGATGGGTGTATGCCTGCATCAGCAGGAATGTCTGAACCATACCGATGCAGCAGTGGTGCAGGACTTTCTGCTTTTTTAGAGAAAAAGTACACATGTAGACAGCACTGGCACCCTGACCCAGCTCTCACATCCCAGTACAAGCAGGCTGTGTCTCTGCTGGGCTTTCTGGGAGGGATTCCAGTTTCTGTGTGGAGGTGGATCCTGCAGACGTTCTCCTGCCCTTTCTATGGTTAGGGTGTGGTGATGCATCGGTTGCTCTGTGCATGCACAGAGGTTGATTTCCACTGACACGGCCCGGTCAGGAACTTTGGTACACTTCAGCGTTTCTTCAGCTCTAAGGAAACCCATCAGCCCAGAGCTGTGATACACACCCACGCAGGACTGTACTAGTGGATGTATGGTTGCAGCACTTCCCCCAGTGATTTGGCTTTCATCGTAGTGAGCTTCTTTTCTGATCCTGCTGGCTAAATATTGACACTGGGGTTTGCATGCAATGCAGATCTGCCTTGAAACCAGTGTATTCATCAGTTCTTGGGCTGCTTTGCTGGAAAAAGTGTTAATGTTTCTCGTGAGGGCCCAGTGATAAGGCCACAAGAAGTACTTGATTATCAGACAGTCCTATATCTGCCTTGCCTGTCACCAGCTTTGCTCAGCATCTGGGATGTCTAGGATGACCATTTCCTACACAAATTCTGAGAAAACTTTCCCATTACTGTCCTGGACTCTCTCCAAATTTGGCATCAGAAAAACCCTAGGCCTGACACCCCAGGCTGGTGCTGGAGACATCCACTGGCCAAGGCCTACAAGCCCTCAAAACTGATGACTAATTTCTTTTTGGATTTTCCCCTTGGAGAGCAGGTCGCCCATTTGCTAGTCAGGTCTGGTATGTAGATATTTAAACTGCACACGGCCCCATGTCCTTCCCCATCCTTCTTCCAGAGGGGTTTGGTGCGTGATGACCAGAGTGAGACAGCATCTTCTGGAAGGCTGCTCGCTGGGCCATGGGCATGACTCAATTGCCTACATATATGTATCTAGTACTGCTTGAGATGCTCTGGAGTATCCAAGACACCCAGAGAAATGGCATATATCAAACACAGCAGAGGGAAATCTGTGCCTATAGGGCTCAATATCATTTAGGTTTGAGAGAATTAAGGGATCTACAAACACCACTAGACTCCCATGTGCATGACATGGGGTAGTTGGGGATGGGAAGGAGGAGTTTGCCAAGTGGTTCATCTGAATCCAAGGATCTGCAGTGAAGGAGCCTGTGGGACTTAGAGAATTGGGGACAGGTGGAAAAGTCCACCTTGGACTGTTCTCACTAAGACGGTCCTCAGAAAAGCTCTATAAGGGTTGTTGCAGTGTGCCTGTTCCCCCCTAAACTTCACCGATTTTTCCAACGGAGTCCATCAGAGCTATCACAGCTGTGCTCTTTTCATTAGCCAAATTAAGTTCCTATTATGTTTGTGGGGATTTTTTTAGTTTAAAAAAGATAAACTAGCATTTGCACATCAAACTGTGAACAAGCGAGATGTTTTTACATGTGATTGTTCAGAAAACTTCCCCAGCTTGATAAATTGGCATGATATGACAGTAAGTATAACTACTACATAATCAAAGGCATAAAACAAATTATGGCTAAAGTGCAATGAGGAGATTAACTGATATTTTGCGGAAATTAATATTAGGGAGTTGTGCTATAACCTTATCACTGTGTTTAAGTGTGGATGATAAGCATCTAAATATTACATTAATATTAAAGTCTGCCACTTTGTAACCTATTTCAATGATTAATTATTAGGAGAGTGTAATAAAGTTGCAAAGAGGTGATATTTCATTAGTAAATTATAATGTCCACATGACATGGCTTATCATCATGGTATTAACAAATTCTTGACAGTAATTATGAATTCACTAGAGCAAGTCCTTAATGGGAGTTTTTATTGGTTTCAAAGCAGAAGCCTTCTTATGGAGAACACTCTGGCCTCTCTGCTGCTCTCATGCAGGTCAAGACAGAACTCCCATTGCTTTTAGCTGATGTTAATCCACCTCTTCTTGCTTTTCCCACAGGACAGATATTGAGGTTTCTAATAGGCATGCTTCTACATCTGTCTGCCGTAGGAACAGTTACAGTCACTCTGATTGAAATGTCCTGCTCTGCATGGCTGCTAGACCTTGGATTCCTATGAAAATAGGTAAATATTACACCTTCAGTATGTACCTACAACTGGTGATCTGAATACTCTATTGAGGTGCTTCTGTAAAAGAATGAAAACAAAGAATATTTTACTTTTCTAAATAAAAGCTTTCAAAGAGATGCATCCATTCCACAACAGTAACAAAAAAGTAAATTAATCTGAAAAAAGTTTAGGAAAACAAGTAAAGACATGCCATGTATTCTTACTGTCTAACAGATAAAAAACTGCAGACTTTGAGTTAGAATTCTGTCGGAAGACACCACTCTTTTTGTACATACACCAGTCAAACAGCCAGCTTACTTTCTTAATGCAATTTATATTGAAGGTTATATTTCTTCATAATTATTTTCTTGGCAAAACAAGATTGCTAATAGTAACTGATTAGTTAAGCAGTGATGCTGGTTTCCCACTGGTTAACAAGAGCCTTTGTATACACAAGGTCTCATGCATTTTTCAATGGCAGGAATAGCAATTTTCTTGTTTATCAGCTCCTAAATGTCATTTCGCTGTAGCACCTATGTACAGGAATGGATGCAATTTCTGTTAGTGTCTGGGAGGTTTTCCAATTAAATGAGTTGGAGATGACAGGACTTGAAGAAGTTATTGCCTGGTTTTGTCTTTTTAAAACTTGAGTGCTTGATTTTTTTTATCACTTCAGCTGGGTTGTTAGCATAACTTAGAATTTTTGTTCACTTTTCCAAAGTGACCTATATGGTTCCAATTTTATATGAAGCCTTCACTTAATCTGATTTCTATAGCAGCTTGATTCCTCAACAGCTTTGTACATCTGGGTCTCTGCTCCTACATATCTACTCTAATTCCCATTTAGTCATTCTGATTCTCTTGTTTTAATGAGATGATATTTTAACTTAGATAAAAATCTTAAAAGGTGAATTGGTCTTTCCACTTCAGTAAGAAAAAAATACATTATGTTTGGATAGAAATAAACATCATCACTAATTATCATTAATAAATTATTAAATTCATCTTACATTATTTAAAATTACAAAGGAGCAAGTACTTAGTACCAACAATTAATTGCATTTCAAAAGAATCTCTGATTATTCTAAACCAGCATCTGCTTTAGTTATGGATTTCAGTTTCTTATACCACTTCGCAATGTGTCCATTGTGTCATTCACTCTTCAGAAAATAATAATTTTATTTGTTTGTAGAGATATTTCCTTTTATGAAATGATACCCAGTATTTATCATTTTTCTACCAAACAGAGAAAGTGTCTAAGCTGTTACCTTTCTTACTCAGTTTATTTCTGTCAATTATTTATTTCATGCAAGTTTTTCTAACGTAATCAATTTTCACACATTTTGTTTCCACAGTTAGGCTTGGAAAGTAGAGAAAATCCAGTTAGCTGAGGTGATGACTTCAGTTAAACAGAATAAGGAAATCTGGTATGCTGTGATTTATTTTATCAAATGCCTACTGAATACCAAGGAAAGTTCTCTGTGTCTGATTTCTGTGCAATTTACATGACAATCACATTGAGCATTTGGTATTATTAATGCTTTTTGAAGTCAGGCTTTTGTTCTTCATCCGTTGCACATGAGTGAGGGTTTTTTTGGTTTCAGTTGCCAAACCAAGTATCCCAGTTTTGTATTCTGTTGTTTAACACTACGAACAAAGGCCAACTAACCTGGGTTAGGAATATTTAAGGACACCATCTGAAGGCAGAAGATCAGCAGCCAGGTGCCAGACAGGATATTACCCTGGATGCCAAAATGCTGCAGCTTTCCGTCTGATGCACTGAAATCCATGATGAAGACCCAGGACCCCCTGCCTGGGCAGTGCAGTGGTTCCACAACTGACTTGCTGGATGCCAGGTATACATGGCCAAAGCTTCCTCCCAGCAGAGATGATGGTCCACAGCTGGGATCCAGAAGCCAACTGGGCTTCTCTTATCCCATATCCTGGGGAGCCAGAGTGACTGGGGCTCTTGGATCACAACAGGTATATCCGGACATGATCATGCTCCCCAAAAAACACACCTGGAGTCCATTTCTTTGGGAAAAGGTGAAGGTGGACATGATGGTGGGGTCACTTTCATGCAGTGCTGCAGTCACCTGAGTATTCTTGGGGGCTGTTTTAGAGACAAGATTGTACACTCTCACCAGGGCTGTGGCTAACACAGATTTTCCTGGAGCAGTAGCTGAGGGTTTTGGTTTTAGCCTGTAAGTAATTGCATGTAGCTACTCTCACCTTCAGAGAAGCTTGTATTTTCATGTCTTCTCTGCACATAAAAGAATGTCAGGAAAGTAAGGAGATAATTTAACAGTTGTTTGGGTCTCAGAAAACCAAGATCCTTTACCTGTTTCTCTTTTAGGGTGTTTGCCCTGAAAGAAGCCTGGTAAGATCTAGCTATATATCTATTGCAAGGGTAACCTCAAATCTCGAGATAAACTCCCCCAAATCTTGACTTAAGTGGTTATTTTAGCTGCAGTGAGTATCCTTTCTACGCTTGGTACCTCCAGATGACATCTTGTTGTCAAGACATTGCACAAACAGCACTAAGCAAGCAATGAGATGAGCAGCCTTTTCTAGGCAGAGCATGTCTTTGAATAGATACATGTTGTGGTTTCAGCTCAGCCGGTAACAAAGCACCACGAAGCCTCTCGCTCACCCCCCCACCCCCGCCCCTGGCCATGGTGGGACGAGGAGAAAATATAAAGGCAGGCTCGTGGGTCAAGATAAGGACTGGGAGGGATCACTCCCCACTTATGGTCACGGGCAAAAGACAGGCTCAACTTGGGGAAGAAACAAAATCCATTTAATTTACTACAAATCAAATCAAATCAAGGCAAGGATATTAGGAAGTAAAACCAAACCTTAGAATACCTTCCCCCCCCCTTCTCTTCCCGGCTCAGCTCCATTCCCAGTTCTCTCTCCCTCCTCCCCCCAGCGGCGCAGGGGAACAGGGGAACAGGGGATGGGGGTTGAGTCAGCTCGCCACACATCGTCTCTGCCACTCCTTTCCTCAGGGGGAAGATTCCTCACTCGTCCCCTGCTCCACCGTGGGGTCCCTCCCACGGGAGACAGTCCTTCACTGACTTCTCCAACGTGGGTCCTTTCTGCGGGCTGCAGTTCTTCACAAACTTCCC
>VYZV01005033.1:115494-132288 GCA_013401275.1 Pandion haliaetus | reverse complement strand
TGGGAGGGACCCCACGGTGGAGCAGGGGACAAGTGAGGAATCTTCCCCCTGAGGAGGAAGGAGCAGCAGAGATAATGTGTGGTGAGCTGACCGCAACCCCCATCCCCTATTCCCCTGTTCCCCTGCGCCGCTGGGGAGAGAAGGGAGAGAGAACTGGGAGTGGAGTTGAGGTGGGAAGGTGGGAGGGGTGGGGGGAAGTGTTCTGCGGTTGGGTTTTCCTTCCTAATACCCTTGTTTTTGATTTGATTTGTAGTAAATTAAATGGATTTTGTTTCTTCCCCAAGTTGAGCCTGTCTTTTGCCCGTGACCATAAGTGGGGAGTGATCCCTCCCAGTCCTTATCTTGACCCACGAGCCTGCCTTTGGATTTTCTCCTCATCCCAACGTGGCCAGGGGCGCGGGTGTGGAGTGAGCGGCTTCGTGGTGCTTTGTTACAGCTGGGCTGAAACCGAAACCACGACAGCATCTCAGGCAATACAGGTAGACAACAGCACTGCTGTTGATGGAGCTACAAAGCAAAAATAAATGCACTGGAATAGCTATGGTACTTCCTGAATTAGGAGAGGGTTAAACAAAGGTGTCTGACAGCAGTGCCATGCTTCAGTGTGCATACCTGTGTGCAGGGGAAGCACCCTTGCTCCTGCATGTCCCCAGCTGCCCCTCTGGGCGAACACACCAAGATGTCCATCCTCCCAGTCCACTTGAGCCAGAATCAAAACAGTTATGCTCCGCTTGAACAAAGCACCCAACAGAGGTGCTCAGAAGATGGGATTGCAAAAGAAGCCAGATAGGAGGGAGTGTGACTGAATTCAGTTGCTGTAAATTATTGTAAGAAAAAAGCAAAGAAAGAAAAAAACCCCACAACTATAAGCATTCAGCAAGGCTTTTGTCCCGAGGTTTTGGGGTGACTGAAATCTAAGAAACATCAGGAGACAGTTAGGTCGCAGAAAGCTTCTTTGGACTTAATTTTTTTATCCCTGGATACAGGAAGAATGTTTGCTCTCATTTGTCTCAGCCCAGGTCCCCAGGTTATTCTAAACTTAGCCAACCTATTGTCTATCTGCAGAGCAAATACTACACATTTTATTTGAATATTTGCCTGAATCTCCAGCAATTTCTGTGATCTGATAGTATAATTTACTTTTATTTTATTTTTATTAATTTATACTAAAAGCTGTAGAAGACTAAGACAACAATACTTGCTATGACACAATTGTGTCTAAAGAAGTACATAACAAATGACCTTGATAAATAGAACCAGATTATGAGGTATTAGCTGGAATCTGGATGTTGAAGTACTATCAAGAACCACGCAGTAAATAGACTGCCTAGCCTGGAAAAGTGATGAGACAGAACTTGGTAGATACAAACCCTGATAAAGCAGCTAAGTGGAGCAGTAAGATTTACCTGAATTTAATGCAAAAAGAAATTGAATTTGCATAGAATCATAGAATGGACTCGGTTGGAAAAGACCTTTAAGATTCCAACCGTTAACCTAGCACTGCCAAGTCCACCACTAAACCATGTCCCTAAGCACCACATCTACACCTCTTTTCAATACCTCCAGGGATGGAATCTCAACCACTTCCCTGGGCAGCCTGTTCCAATGCTTGACAGCCCTTTCAGTAACGAAATTTTTCCTAATATCCAATCTAAACCTCCCCTGCTGCAACCTGAGGCCATTTCCTCTCCTCCTACCACTAGTTACTTGACAGAGGAGACCAGCACCCACCTCACTACAGCCTCCTTTCAGGTAGTTGTAGAGAGCGATCAGGTCTCCCCTCAGCCTCCTTTTCTCCAGGCCAAACAACCCCAGTTCCCTCAGCCGCTCCTCATGAGACTTGTGCTCCAAGCCCCTCACCAGCTTCGTTGCCCTTCTCTGGACACGCTCCAGCACCTCAATGTCTTTCCTGTAGTGAGGGGCCCAAAACTGAACACAGTACTCAAGGTGTGGCCTCACCAGTGCCGAGTACAGGGGGACGATCACTTCCCTGCTCCTGCTGGCCTCACTAATTCTCATACAAAACATAAAAATAAATAAATAAATAAATAAAGCATTGTATAGTTAACATATTTCCATAGGAAACTTATTTCTATAGTATCACCATGTTTGATAGTAGATATTTAGAGAGGACAAACAATCCAGCTAATGTTAACCAGTGGAGATTTGACAAGCTTTTGGGGGAGGAGATTATGGTATTAATTGTTTGCTAAATTTTAATATAAAATCCCTCGATCAGTGGTAGAGACAAAATATGAGAAGAAAAGCTGGTATGATCTGATATTCCATTTCTGTGTGCCTATTTGTGCACTAACCTGATCATTCTGGAGAATCTGTCTCTTGAGTTTACCTAATTCATAGATGGTGACTGGCTAATAGTCAGCTGAGTCAATTTTTAGAATGACCTAACAAAAAACCGTGACCACTACTTCTCTGGGTTCAATGTACATTTAGGCATTCATTATATGTGCTTGTATAAAGTGTATTTATTATAACCCCCTCCAAATTTAAACAAGAGATTCAAAACTGGCATACTGGTTAGAACTGAGATGTACCAGAGGCTCTCTTTGTCATGAAGCACTTCATACACTGACATTACTGCTCTTCTAATATGCTAAGCATGCAGTTCACTCACAATAAGATTTTAGTAATGTATTTTTCTGCTAGAAACAAAACACAGTTTTGAGATGTTTCTCACAAAATAATGGCTTTTGAGAGAACTGTATTTTATACAACTAAGGTTTTACAGTGCTTGCCTAGAATCAGTAGCAATTGCAAAGATTTAATTGGGATTAGTGATGTTTTATCTTGCAGAAATCCATTAAGTCTTGTTTGAAGCAAGAAATTCATAAATTCTTAGATGTAAAACTGCATTATGTATTTTTGCTGTAAGTTCTCCCTTAATCAAAAAGTGATATTAGTCCCAGTATCCTTAAACTAAGCAATTTCCTTCATATTTTATTACCGTATGTGCTACCATTCTTTCATTTAGCCTCAACATGGCTTGCAAATTGTGGAAATAGTATCATCTTCATTTTTCATAAGGGAAATTTTTCAAAGGGAATTGAATCACTGAGAAAATAAGTGTTTTGTCCAGTCTTGCACTAGAAAGCCCTGGCAGGGTCAAGGAGCAATCCTGAACTCTCTGCTGTATAAGATCAGAGCACGCAGCAAGTCCAGGAAGATGAGACCATTAATGGTTGAATGAGTGATATGAAATTACTGAGGCAATGATGTTGCAGACCAGCATACTTCTTCAGATTTTGAACTTAATGCTGTCTTTTTGCAAGTGGGTGTTTCAACTTGGAAACATGGAAATCAAATTCCTCTGGAAGGAAAAGGGGAATTGGATTGGGTATAGCTCATGGTATATGTTAGGTAGCTGTTTAAGTTATGGGTGCATATACTCTTTGAACCCACTGTGTTAAATCTGACTTCTCTCATCTATAAGTATCTTACCTGTGAGCTCTCGGTCTTGGCTGCAAGGAATAGTATCTTCCCTCCTCCCGGAATCTACTGCCATCTGCTTTTTATTGTTTGTTTATTAACCTGAGGAATGGAATAGTTGTTCACACCAAAATTTAAGTGATCAAGAGGCAGCTGAGTAAAACCTTGCCAAGATGAATGGGGAAGTTCAAATCTCAGTTACTCTTCTTGCTTTCAACCAGCTCGCGTAGTCAAGTCTGGTTTGAATGAGTCATGGGTGAGTTTTTTTCAGAGCTGTGACAACTGGAGACTTATTTTCATAACTTTTTTGGTAAAAAGAAATAATTAGATCATTTAGTCTGACTGATCTGCCTCTTACTGTGTGTCAGCTATAAAACTCCCCTGCCCCATTATGTGGCTCTACCAGTCCTTGTAGATAATTAAGTTTGAAAGTCTAAGGTTTGGAGTGTAACCTTGACCTCCAAAGTGGATAGAGTAGATGAAGGATATGGACATTCTGACTTACGTGATACAGAAAGAAATTACATTGTTTCTTGTCTTATCACAATCATAGATCTTCACATGGATCATAAAAACTACTTAAACCTCCTGCCCTAAAAAAAAAAATAAACAAACAAACCTGTCAAATTTGTAGCAGTGTCATTTCCACAGTGCATATTCACTGATTCATTTTATTAATTGGTTGTGGAACTTTATGTAGCTCCACCCTGGAATGACAGTTCCTTTGTGTTTTATTAATTTCTTTTCAAAATGCAACCAGAGAAGACAGTATGCCTGGACTGATGGCTTTTACCCTTTGCATCACATCCCTCTGGTTTCCTAGGAAGTGCAAGATCTAGATGCAGCTTTACAATCTGACCCTACTTCTCTTAGATTACTGTCATCTCCAGCTGAAGGCAAGCTCAGTAGAGATACCCTTGGTCCTCCTGTTATGGCTGATTGTACAGCCCAAACCCCGGTGTTTATGACCCAGAAAGGGATATGAGAGGCCAGCTGTGACTCTCTAACCAGTTTATTATGGCACTCACTTAGGACATCTAAATGCCCATTTGGTTTCTTTGCTCCCAGGGCTGGTTTTGTGTTTTGTATCTAATAAAAGCCAGAAGTGATCCTAGAGGTTAGAGGCTGCAATTTCTGCTGTGTGCTTGGCCTGCCCAGAGCACCCACAGCACCTGGTTTCTTATGGAGCGTGGCAGCACCCGCCTGCATTTCTGGATCCTACTGGTGCTTTGGTCAATGTTACATGCCTGCCCACCCATGCCCATGTGCAAATGCTCATGGCCAGAAGCAGAGCAGGAGGCACCTTGCACCTTGCAGGTCCAACAGGGACCAATCAATTACGTTATCTGTCTGCAGAGGTGAGGTAAAGACTGAGCAGTAATTCAAACATAGCTATCCAAAGTCTTGATTCAGGTATATGCAGAATCCACAAGAGTCCCTGGAATTGTAATGCTTATCCCCACAATACCTAGGAGCTCCTGAGAGAATATTTACACAAAAAAGCCCTTGAAATAAAAGAAGAAAGCCTTCAGAATTAGGCAGCTTCTCTGTGGATTGCCCAGCAATATTTCAGCATCCCACAAGTGCGAAATCTCTGTGTAGAGATTATCAGAAGGTCTGGCCTTTAGGCCATTGCCTCATTGTACTACCTAGAACTTTTGCTATGGATAGAATGAAAAGAAGATGGTTCTTCATTTTTTTTTTCACAAGATCATGCTAATAATAAATGTACCTGATGGTTGGACTCAATGATCTTAAAGGTCTTTTCCAACCTAAATGATTCTATGATTCCACCTGTCACTGCTACCAATTCATTTTTCAGTTTGATTGCCAGTACTGCAATAACTTTTATGAACATGGTCATCTAAAATGTTAGACTTTCACTAATTGATTGAATATTAGTTGTCCTTAACTTGCTGTCTCTTTTAATTTGCTTGTACTAAAAATTGTACTAAAAGATAAGGTAAGCATTAAGCATAATTTTACACTAAGTCTTAGCTTAGAAATGTCCTCCTTTAGATGTACATTTGCTTGCTCATCCTTTTTAGTAATAACCATGAAAACAGACCGCAGGTTTATTCAAATTGAATTGATGAAAATAATTCAGTGTAATTCCAGACTATTACTCAGAGGGTTTTGTCAGGGTGTGGCAGGGGGAGACGTTGTTGGTCTGGATTTTCTTTAGTTAGGAAGTGTGGCTAATCAGAAAATTAAGTTTCTTTATAGCATTTTCTACATATTCTTCCATGTCTGACATGAGTTGACCCACAAGCCTAAATATGCTTCAAGTCACATCCCATAAATTAAGGAGACTCTAGTAATGAGAAGAGGACATGTGAGTCCAGCTTGCTCGAAGCTTAGAAATGATAGCCCCATTTCTACAGGGCAAGAGAGCTATCTGGCTTATCTTTTTATAGGAAAACTTAAAAAAAAAAAGCACAAAAAAAACCTTAATCCAAATAATAGCACTATATAGGTGCACTAGATGCTCTAGCCAGCTTACAAGAAAACATGCACCTTATGCCTTACTACTACCCAGGCTGTTGTGAGTGGACACAGCTGATGAATCCCATCTTTTCAAGCCATTTGGGTCTAAATACTTTTTTTTAGATCTAGAGCTGAGGGCACACTGTGAAGCTCCAACCCTTTGCTTGGCATCCTCTGGAGACAGGTAGAACACAGTCAGCCTAGAAACTGAAATACCATTTGTTTCTTAAGTGTGATCTGCTAGGGCTCTTGCAGGTACCTGCATGGGCTTGCTTGTACACGGCCGTAGAATCACACAAGAATCACGTTTCCTCTTTGCTGGCTGAAGAAATTACCTGCAACCCTCACCACCACCTTTCCCCTGGAGACTTGCTCACTCAGATCTGGTGGTACTTCACCTACATGAGGCCTCTCTGACTCATTTCCGTCTGAATGAGGTGGGCAGTTCAAATAGTTCATCTTTGCTAAGTGTCCTCATTTTGATGGGAATGATTTAATGAACGGCTCTGAGGAAACAGTAGCTGACAGCAGGGGCCACCAACAAACAGCTGAGACAGTGCAGGTGAAGGGAAACCGTGATTTCTTTAGCTCAGCCAGCCAGAAATGGGCATAATCAAGCACTAACACTGCAGAACTAATCGAATCTGAAGTGCTCTGTTACCGAGTTGGTGGTATCTCACCTCTTCAGGCCAAGGCAGCTGTCAGGAGCACAGTTCAACAGGCATACCTTTGTCAAGCTAAGGCATGAGGCCAAAATGCAACTCATAATTTGTCACTGTCACTGTTGCCATCACAGCAGTCTGTATTCTGGTTGAATGCAGCCTTCTTTCTGATTTATTATAATACAGGGGAAAAAAAACAGTTTGAAAATTGTCACATCCCAATTTCTGAGGATGAGGACTCAGGTTTGCTGATTCCCAGGTCAGGATTAAGGTGAAACAACATTAACTCAAAAAACTCAATTTTTATTTGCTTACAGCAAGAATTGGCATGCTTACCACCAAAACTGGTATGCTCACAACAAAAATTGGCATGAGGCTATGTGTAACGTGCTAACCATACATCACCAGACATGTACTACAGGCCTTGCTTATTTGGGAATCAGTTCAGGGAAGACAATAAGGGGAACCCTCCCATTGAGTCACGAGGTTCAGAGCGGACCCCCCTTGCTTTCTAGACTCCTTCTCAGAAAGGAGCCTAGGGGCGGCTGAATCCACTCCTAGTCCCAGACTTAGTCAACTGTTTATGTCTAAAGGGATGAGGTGGAGGGATTACAGNCTGTTTATGTCTAAAGGGATGAGGTGTAGGGATTACAGAAAAGGAAAAGGGAAAGAGACAGAGAAGAGAAAGATTTCACCGGTCCTGGGTTCAGCATGGGTGCAGTCAGCTGAGGGGTCCGGTTCCAGTGGGCTTGCGCACATGGGGCTTCAGTTTGTGTCCTTTTATCACCCTTGCCCCCTCCTGTGGGCGGGCACTTGAACTCATTAGGCTAATTAGGTAGCCTTTGGGCTATGGGCTTGGGGGTTGTTTGGGGAGTAGCTTCCCCTTCCCTGTTGCCACACCTGGTGAGCTGCCCTGTTCAGCACATCAGAACAGCACACCAGACCAGGGAGCTGTGCATCCTCCAGCACGCCCTCCTGCTCCTGGTGCTGATGGGCTTCTTTTCACCTATGGTTCCTTGCTAGGCAGAATTCGTTGTTATGCAGAGTTGTCAAGCAGAACTTGCCCCACCACAATGTTTGAGACATTAACTCCTTCAGTCTCTCTCAAAAATGAATAAAGGCAATTTGAGAATTTTATGTTTCAGATGGAAAAGGGAAGAGAACTGTATTAATTTGAACTTAGTCTTCATGGAAGTAGAAACAAGGTTTGTGGGTACTGAGAATTCAAAACACGAGTGGGTTAGTCCTAGAAAAGGAATTAGAATTAAATCATAGTCATCATTTAAAACAGGGCATAGAGGAAGGTTTAAAAGTACATTTAGTTATCCAAACTTCATGGATTATATAGCAAAATTAACACGTAATCATGTTCAAAGGCTGTGTTTTAAGTTAACAAACTAAGTTATATTTGAAGAAGTGATAAATAGATTACAGTTCTACTGACAGAGAAAATTATAACATGCAACACTTTTGCTCTTTGATAGTCCCTTTTAATGCAGCAGAGGGATGGGAACCTGCCCACACATGAATGAGTTGAGTCCCACATGGAAAATCAGCCACAGGAGGCAGCTCTTCGCTGACTTGCCCTTAGTGGCTGCCTGGGGCTGCTCCAGGAGGCTGCTCAGAGCATCTTGAGTTGGGCTCTCACTCTCAATTGTCCCTGGGAGAAACTTCTCCCGTGGTTACAGAAGGAGCCTTAAGAGATTACACCCTCACAGCTAAATATAGGCTTCATGAATAACCTTCCTAATTACCTTCTGTTTTTCCTGACTACAGATTTTGTCTTACTGTCCAGTGTGTTCAAACACATTCACATGTCTCCCTACACTTACAGATATGCAGGTACCTCACAAGAGTTGTGATGTACTGCACATTTAGAAAAGGAAACACTCATAGCTTGGGAGGTCTATTGTAGATAGACATATAATTCAGTGTGTTAAATAAGAAGAAACCACAACAGGCTACAAACATCCTGTTGGTATCCATCTGAACTATTCCTGGAATGACACTTGTCTCCCTTCTATTTCTTCTTGGATGAGACTCCAGTTGCAGAGCAGATGCGAACAGACAGCTCTGTAATTTAACTCCCAGTCCCACCTTGCTCAAGTAAGAAAATAAGTGAACCACAATTACTGACCAACTTCTTTTTCCTGTAGTCCTTGAACTTTAATGAACTAGAAAGAAGAGTGAGAGAGGAGTCAGGAAAATAAGGTCATCGACCCAACTGATCATATATTCTCTTTTGCTTTTTTCTGCTTTTAATTTTGTTATTAGAAGAAAAATGTTTCCATCAGTACAAAATGGCAGTAAGCTGTTTGAACAGTGACTAATAGAAAATACAGAGCGTGTTACATCCTAAACTCAAATAAAGAAATTTGATTCTTCTTTTTCTTCATATGACATCTTCTTTCGTCTCCCATTTATCTCTCTTCCTGTACTCGGTTCCACCTTCAGGAGCTTCCTTTTAATTAAGGGGCAGAATATTTCAGAAGAAGAGGTTATGTTCTGTCATGTCATTTATCTATGAGTCCGAAAGCTTGACATTCTCTCTTGAAAATGAGTTATAACACACTTGCAGAGCTGGACATGAATCTGAAACTGATTTGAAGGTTCCAGAAAGTTTTTCTTTGATGCCGCCAATTACTTCCTGCATTTCATTATATCTTTGTTGCCCTTCACTTTCATAATTCCCATAGGCATCAGCAAATAAGGTTTAAATTGAAATGTATTTGCCTAAACAGATATTTTCTATCTCAATTTACTTGTGACAAGCTTAATGAAATCATATGGACAATGTGTATTTGTATACCAATTAGTTTTCAGGAATTGCCTGCTTATGTCCAAAAAGAGTTCAGTAGTAGACTTCTGAGGTGTCAAAATATCTGGACAATATATGATTTGCAGCATCATTAGCTATCTGCATATTCACATTATAGGACTGCTTTCTGTTTCTTTGTTTCCCTGCGTTATCGGTCATGCAGTATCACTCAGAGAATGTCAGAAAAACCAGAAAATGGGCTTCATTTCCTGCTGCCTTGATGAAACTGTAGAAGGCACATGGAGCGCCACATGTAGTATTTGTACCACAGATTGATGGGTGCAAAAAATGGCCGCATACTCTACCAGCAACAAAAAACATATTATTGACAATGTAAGAATATCCTTTTGGCATGACCTTTGTGTTTGAAAGTAAAACAAAGAACAGGGCAGAGAGAAGGGATTAAGCTGGAGGGAAGGGTGCAGTTTCTATGTAAGCAAATATGGTATGCTAGTTGATAATTTCCAGGAACGTATAAAGCATTTAGGCATAGGCTAGTCTTCATGTATGTAACTTTTCCTGATGCCTTGAAGAATATCCCATGCCTAATACGGAGGAGGTATTTTTCTGAGTAAGACAAAGAGATGGCTGTGCCTTGGCTAAAGCAGAAGATGGTCAGACAGAACAATACAACAATGCAAGGCAGAGCCAGTTTTTAAATATACGTACTTGCTGCATATCTATTGTTTCTAATTCGTAAAATAGAGTGCTATAATAATATGTCCTTTCTACTCATCTGCCTTTTTCTGCTCAGTGTTGCCAAAATTCTCATTAGCCAAACCTTATTTCTTTTCCCTTAACTATTCTGTAACTAGATAATGTTTTAAATGCTACAGACTTTTTTTTTTCCTATGTATGTTTTTAATTGATTTTTTTGGTTTGCAAGGCAAAGTTCTAGACAAGCCTATATATCCATGAGTTATTCATGCAAAAAACCATTATTTAGAGAACAGGCTTGTAATGTCAAGGGATTTTAAGAATTGTGTATATTCATACAGTGATCCTTAGGCTGTGAGTAGGTCAAGCTGAAGAGAAAAAAGTAAAAGCAAAAGGTCAGGATGCAAGTTAATTTTGCCACAAGGTTTTCCATTATATGACAGATACTTAGTGTTCAAGAAGGAAAGTATATGTTATAAATTGTTTACTTGCAATATAAAGCATTTCTCCAAGAACTCCCAAAGGATTCCCATTTCAAAATACTTTCCCTTCCCCTACAAGCAAGGGTATTGTTTATGAGTTGCATAGTAGAATATTTTTTCTTGCTGACTGTAATGAGAATCTCTGGGTGATCAGCTGACACTCGGTAATCTTTACATGATCATTCTATACTCTAATTATCGGTTCATCATACGCCTGGAAAAAAAGAATGAACAGAAAACTGATGTGACGATAACACATTCTGTAAACAGGAATCTATGCAATAGTTTCTAATTCTGTTTACATTAATTTAAACCAGATGCAGTCCTCTAACTTCAGAGGAGTATTACAAATTCACTGTGGTGTAGCTCAGCATCCAGCCCTGAGCTTTTAGAAATAAATGGGTTCCATTTATGTGACATAATGACCAGAATTTTCTGATATTCGGGGGACTGGAGAGTTAACAGCCTAGAGCAAAATCAGTAAGGCATAGATCAGAAAGGTAATGTGTTTTGGCTTATGGAAATAATAGAGCACACATGCTGGAAGGTATCCCAGGGACTGCACATACTCTGCCCTTGTTAATTTTTCATGTCATTTTGCATACAAAAGTACACATACATCTCACAGGGTGAGAATTGTTTGTGCATGTAGAAATGGCACTTCAGCCTGGAAGCCTTTGTAAGCCTTCACTTTTCTTTAAATTCAAAAGTACTATTCATGGGAGTTGAAAACAGCACATTAAGCAACCTCTGTGGCCAGCCTGTGGGTTACTGATGCAGCAATCTCTCCCCAGCAGCTCTCTGCCTATGCAGGTGGGCTGCTGATTTCGGAAGAGGTATGCTTGCAGACTGGAGGATGCTTTTAGACTGTTCAGGCAGTTGCTCCTTCAGGCTGTGTGAGAGGTAGCAAAGAGCAGTGTATCCGGCACGCTGTGCACTTGCTGTTCACTCATCCAGGTTCCCAGGAAGGGACTTCTCTGACCACATGTAGGCAATGTAGGCATTTATTACATGTATGGCCTAATGTTTGTTAGACCCTCTCTGGTCAGTGGACAGAACCAGCACTTCCAGGGTGTTAGGAGCTGCTGAACCCAGCAGCCTGACAGAGGTGAGGCTGTTGCAGCTCTGTGTCTCCAGGTCCAGCCAGTAGTGAGGCTGAGCCTGTGTCCCCAATAGACACGTGCACACATACACACACTATGTATGCTTATATTCATGGGATGCCATATAAATCAGCAGAGACAAAAAACTACAGAACCCACACAATACAAACAGTACCAACAGCTTGATCTTGTTTCCCTCAGCCAACATCCAGAGCCTAGTGCCTCCAGAAGCCAGGACCTCCTCTGGTTCCTCCAGGCCCCTTTGACTCTACCGTATAGTTATGATTGCCTCAGTATCTGGCTTTCAAGCCTCTTCTCCTACCCTCAGGCAAGTCTACCGTGACGTTCACTGGTGCCTACACACACTGACACTCACACCCACACAACATGCATGCACCCCCTTCTCCCCCATTGCTGACACCACAGGCATGCGAATCCCCGCATGTGACCTGTTGGCCCGCCCTCCAGTTTCTGGCATTGAGACCTCCATACACACACATGAACACAGAGCCTCCCTGCCCAGAAAAGTAGTTAGAAATGGAGTTAAATGAGAAAACAGGACACACAGTGGTGATGAGACAAGATTGGTACATGTGGCTGGGCAAGTGTACTGGTCAGCAACCTGTTTACACATGACCTACACCTTTTATTCCCTTATTCCTTCTATTTTTCCACTCTGGTAGCTCCCCAAATCACTTTGATCCCTCCCTTCCCCACCTGCTGTCCTGCCCCTAAACATCCCATACCAAGTCTTGTACAATTCCAAGATATTTTTCCCTTGCACCCCATAATGCATCCCAGACCCCTGTAGACAGTAATCCCCCTCAGTCTGTAAGGTGATCAAGAGAGCATCTCCTGTTGACTTACTGTCTGGTGTCATCTCTGGACCATCGGGCTGATGGCTCCCCTGTGACAGCCCTGGCATGAGCCAGGTCAGAGTGCTTCATTTTCTCTGATTAGGTTGTTGGGGCTCCTCTGCCTGACACTGTTCCTGTGTGTTGCTTTGTGTTCAGCGACATCAGCCTTTTGACACAGAACAAAAGCCATTTCAAACTCAATGTGAATGTCTGAAGAAGGCCGAATGAATGATGCCATAAAAGTTCCGATTCTCCCCATGGACTGCCTATGTGGCTTAGGCAGTCATGTCAATGTCAGACCTGGTGGTTATATTAAATATGAGGAACCATATTTAGTACAGAAGAACATGAACATTTTCCTTTTTACATTAGTATAGATCCTCCTTCTCTGAGACTAAAATTCACTTTTATTACCTTAAGATACCCCATGCTTCCTCAAAGGCAGTCTACATTCGTGTGTCCATCCCACGTGTTCTTACAGAGTCATTAAAGTAAGAAAGCTGCACCAGCTTAGGTTTTCTTACATATCAGAGAGGGTTTCAGCACTAAATGAACATGAAGAACTCCACATTACTATAGGCAATTCTAATCAATATAAACTAGCCGAATAAAGATAACAGGAAAGAAATATTATTAATGCTGCTATATTTGTAGAGGCAAGGCTGTATTATTCTGTACTGCTGATTTATATTAATCAACCCAAATGCAATCTGAAAACTTGTAGTAAATACATAATTAGGACATTTCAGATGTACAAATCCATCAAAATAACACAGAATGTACAAGAAGTATTTCAAAGCCATCTCTTTGTTACAGACAATGGTATTTTTTCATCAGAACTGTAGAAAGTATTCCTGATGGGCATTTTGGCAAATACAATTCCCACCAGGATTTTAAAAGAACATTCTGTGTTTAATCTTTCCAGATGTAGATGAATATAGATGCTTACAAAGAATATAATTTATAAACATCAGGGAATCTTTTAAGGAGAACAATGTATTCTTCTAAGGTCCAATTGTCATGCAAATATGACCAGAAAGCAGGAAAGCCTCCTGCTACACAACAATCTATACTGCACAGAATGTGGAACAAGTCAACGCATGCACACATCTGCCTCATCATATGCCAACAAAAAACCCAAACGGTTGAAGGCAGAATTTTCTTAAATTGATGAGATCAGTTCAAGAGAAATCAAGTTTTTGTTATCAAAACTCAAGAATTCTCAGTTTGTTCTCTTATTTCAGCTAACTCTGATCAGGGAAAAACAACACATTCTGAATCTGGATAGGTGAAGAAGAAAAAAATATGCAATTGGATGTGCTGCACTTTTACCATGATGGAATGAGTTTTCATTTATACCAGCACAGGTGAAAGGAAAAAAAAGCCTCATTGTTTTGGTGGCATTGGAATTGGTGAGAGCTCATCTGAATAGTCCAAAAGAGAGCAAGGACCATGGTAATAATTAAGCAATGTGGATGTTGATGAGCTTCAGCAGTGAAGCTCATTTGCTGACCCTCTTTCACTTCCCAGTATAAAGAAAGTTTTCTCTCCTTGCTTCTGAATTGCATTAAGACAAAACTCCAGGTGCTATATGCCTTACTTTTTTCATCTTTCCTTTCTGAACAAACCATTGACATGGCTGTGGTTCATCAGTTACAGGGTCAGCCCCTACTCACAGTGGATCCTAACGTAGAACTCAGGGAGCACTTCTACTTCTCATGCTCATCTCGAGGACAGACCCATTGGGAGATGGTGAGAAAGCAGGGACTGTACTGAATAAACTGAAAGAACTGAAGCTTAAGAAGACAGGAAATAGCATTTCAATTGTTAATTGTAGGATGACACTGAAACAGTTGGGATTAGATGTGATCCTCCTCCTGCTAGAGATAAAACACCTCTTAGAAGGAGCTATTCAAAGAAAGGCATAATTTCCTCCCTCACAAATTCCGAAACTCTGTCCCATCCATTCTGAGAGGAAAGCAACAGAAACAGTTCTTAGACAAGGAACAAAGAACAAATGATGCCTTCCTAGTAAGAAAAAGGTTTCGAGACAGTTCATTTTTGAACAGTTTCCAAATATCGCAGATGAATTAGACGGCAAAACTTCCCTTGACTTCTATGGCAACAGGAGCACTGAATGACAAATGGAAGGGCAGGTAAATCCAGAAGGGATATTATATCATGTATTGCTGTGATACAAAGAGCATTGGCATCTGCCACCCTGCCTGGTTTTGGGTCTAAGCAGTGTGTTTTAAAATGTGGATTTAACTGAAAATTAATCTACAGTATTGTAAAAAAAATTAAACCACTTTGATCCTCTCTAAATCCAAAGGCTATATACAGTAGTGTGTGTGTTGGTACTGAATGGCATTTTGCAGGGGAGAACCACACCCACATCAATACCTGGATAATCATACTTTAGTAGCCTAGAGATCTGTCCAGCTTTAATGTAGTCAAAGTCTGTGGTTTGAGTAAGTCAGTAGGAATGGAAGCAGAACACAGTGTAGTTGCCAGGATCTGGTTTGTATGGAAAGTTTGATTACTGTGTTAGTGGAGATGGTCAAGGTCACATTCATCTGAAGAGAGTGCCAGCGATTTGTTAGGAATTGCCAAATCCAGTGCACCAATAGATGTGAGCTACTTATGTCCTCAGGTACACCCAGTAGTGAAGCTGGACATGTATGCCATTAGGCACACATGCACATATACACAAATACATTTATGCATGGCTGGCCACACTGATCAACACAGACAGAAAACACACAGCACCCCCATAGACCACCTCATCCCATTCCTCCTCTTCTGCTGATCAGGAGGGAAGTCTGCTAGTGGACCCCAGATCCCTGGGTTCTTCTCCAGGTGCTGGCCCCTGGCCATGCTAAAAACCAAGGTTTGCTGCCTTTGCTGGTACTCAGACCTCCTCTTACTACCACACACAGGCTGGTCCAGACTAAATGTCTCCCCAGTGGTCAACTTTCAGACCCTTGGGCTCTCTAGTATCAAAGCCCCAGGCCTGTGTCTGTCTGGTGGCTGGCCTCCCAGACCTCTTATCCTTCTTGCTGCTGGTCTGGCTTGAAGTTCACGTGTGAATTATGTGTACTTATACTCACATACATACACAGAGGATTGAAGTTCCCCAGGGAAATGCCCTTGTCCACTTGCTGGTGCTTAGACCTCCCCTATATGAACACACACTGAACAGACATCCCGTCACCTCAATCAGTCAGCCCTTAATCACAGCAACTAACAGACTCCCATTTGGGGATGCTATTTCTGGTTCCCTATCTGAAAGCTTTGGTAAGACAGTAGAATAAAGCACTTTTTGTGACAGGAAGCTACCTTAAAAATTATTCCCAAATCATGATCTCTACAGGTTAGAACAGAAGTGCATTATGTAGGAGAGGAGGAAATGTCATCTTCTGAAGATCTTTCTTGAATTTTTCCCTTTTTCTTGCATGTTATATGATTCCTGTACATCACAGAAGACCATAACGATACCCAGCATTACTTTTTACTGCCAATCTCATGTTCAAAGGAGTTATTTCAATTGTATCTTAATACCAGTGAGGATAGTGATGAAAGACAGAGACTTAAGACCCAAAAACAAGGCTGAAAATAGCAAAATAACATCCAGCTTGGAAGAAATGTAAGTTAATTTAGCTAGGGAAAAAATAGCACTAGACACGGCTTCATTGGGAGTGTAAAGAGGTGTAAAGAATTTGAGCTTTATGTGTGTTAGAGCAGAGCTTGGCTCCCACCAGCACAGGACACGATTGTGATTGTTCTGTGCCTTCATGCAGCATAGTACTGGCAGAGTCTTAAAAGCTCCCATTGTACCAGTGTCGTGGTTTCGGTTTCAGCTCAGTCGGTAACAAAGCACCACGAAGCCTCTCACTCACCCCCACCCCCGCCCCTGGCCATGGTGGGATGAGGAGAAAATCCAAAGGCAGGCTCGTGGGTCGAGAGAAGGACTGGGAGGGATCACTCCCCACTTATGGTCACGGGCAAAAGACAGGCTCAACTTGGGGAAGAAACAAAATCCATTTAATTTACTACAAATCAAAACAGAAACAAAACACAAGGGTATTAGGAAGGAAAACCAAACATCAGAACACCTCCCCCCACCCCTCCCGCCTTCCCGGCTCAGCTCCATTCCCGGTTCTCTCTCCCTCCTCCCCCCAGCGGCGCAGGGGAACAGGGGAACAGGGGATGGAGGTTGAGTCAGCTCGCCACACATCGTCTCTGCTGCTCCTTTCCTCAGGGGGAAGATTCCTCACTCGT
>VYZV01005033.1:55470-115137 GCA_013401275.1 Pandion haliaetus | reverse complement strand
TGCTACCAGCAGCTTCTCACAGGAGCCACCTCTGCAGCCCCCTCCCCCACTACCAAAGAACACCGCGCCACACAAACCCATAACACCCAGCAAATTAGAGATAAACTTAAAAGCTGTTTTAATTTATGGTGACTTAGAGTTGGTCCTACAGGATTCTTTTTGTCCAGGATGCACAAGTCTGTAAAGATTATTTTTTTAATTTTTTTTCCTTCCTTTTCTGTTTCTGGGTTTTGTTTGTTTGTTTAGTTAGTTTTTTTTTCTTCTACAGATGCATCCTGTTCACCAGAGTTAAAGAAGCTGGTCTATCCATCCTAGAGTGAATAAACCCTTTAATTCCCTTCCCTCCTTAAGTACACAGAGCCCCTTTTGAAGTAAGTAGAGAGAAAATGCTGACATTCATACATTACCAATACCTGCAACTACAAATTCACAGATTTGTTAAGCTATTTAGAAATCCCTGAGATATTGAGCATTCATTTTGTGTGAAGGGAAAAGTGAGCAATCGATTTTGTCAGGACCTTCTGTGCAGAAAACATTCCCGTCTTTCACGTAAGTAGTTTTGTGACAGACCACTGAGGCTTGCTTTAAAAAGTCAGCCATCTAGAGGTTACTGGGTTAATTCTCTTCATCTGAGAGACAATAAAGCTATCTTCGTATGTATGATATCTGGAAACGTGTATTGGCTAATAATTGACCTTTGGTATCCTTACTTACCTCTTTCTTGGACTGTAATAGAGTGTATCCTTCGTTACAAATATAAAGTCTTCAAAGAATTAATTACATGGTTAAGCAGGTAAGCTATTACTTTTTTAAAAAAATCTGTGAAAGGTCAGATTCAGCCCTTACAGAATAATTGCTCTTCACCCAGAGCACAATGCTGTCAACAGAGAAATGCTGAAGCTGCATCAGTGTAACTGACATTAGGATCTGGTTTAACTTGTGTAGCTGAGAGCAGGATGCACTGATACTGTAAAGACTGGCCAGGTCCTCTGCTGTCACTTGACTCGTGTAACCTGGCAGAGGGAAGTGCTAAATGGTGGACTTAATACCACTCACACTATTCACCGATAATAATCTGTATGTGAAGAAAAGGGTATCTTTCATCATTTGTGCCAATCCATCTTTATTTAAATCATTAGCATTGCTGAAGCTGACGAAAGGGATGAGTGAAGTAGGCCAGGGCAACCATACATGCATTGCTGCCTTCAGGTGAATTGCCTTTGTGTGACTCCATAAAATTTACTTGCCTCAGCAAGAGAAGGTAACACTGGGATAAATCTGAATCTTGCTTATGGAATCCAAATCCATACAAAGAGTATAACATGACATTTTTAAAAGGGACTTGATGAAGTTAGAGATATGTAAGAAGAATTTGATGTATGCTGTTTGAACATATCTGACAGTACAGAGACATTCTTGTCCTTAATTAGTTGTCTGCTTATTGTTTGAAAGTTGTGCTTAAAAAGCAGTAGGTACTATGGACCGGGTTTACTATTTCCCAAATTATTCTTTGGTGGCATTTCTATTTTCACCTAACTTGCTTTTTAAATTTTCTTGAGTTAGAATATAATATATTTCTATACTTCTAAACTTGGCAATCACTAAATGCTCAGGAAAGCTCTTGTTCCAATTATATTCAACAACAATTTTCCACTCCTCAAGACATTGCATGGACTAATATGTTCAAGACCATGAAGCATTCAGATGCTGTATTTACAGTACGTGTATTTTCACTGGAAACACTGGAGGGAAACATTGCATGCCAATTCAGGCACACTACTACCACCAGAGATATTTCCCAGTTCCCTAACCTTGCAAGTGCATCCCAGCTCCCTTCCATCTCCATAGCAAGATGAGACTGATGCACAGTAGTGTACTCACTTCTCAAGGTATCAGACAGGCTGGAGCAAATTAAGCAAATTATTTGGGTTCTGGAGAGCCAGGACCCCAAGGTATCTTGTGTAAGAAGGTAACAACCAGCAATGGTATTTTATAAGAGGTTATATCACACATGGTTTATACAGAAAGTTTCTATTGTTTGACACCAGTGGATTCAATATTGGTCACAGTATGAATGAAATGCCTAGGAAAAAATATGACTCAAGCCCTGAGCAAAAGGAAAGGATTTTAGTGTTGCCGTATGGGGCACTGTGATTTCAACTGTGAAGTCTAAAAATCTGCTTTACATAAATGGATTCTTCTTATAATGAAAGAAAGGAATTAGTGACTCAGACTGGGACTCCCAAAATCGATCACACTGAATTGCTTAAGATCATGGGGAGAAGGGGCAGTGGGAAAAGGGTGGATCTCACTCAGCAACCTGAGAACATATTTTGTTCCACTGGTGTTTAACAACCCAGGAGTCTTTCTTGCAAACACATATCCCTGCTTTTTCTTTCTTCTAAAATGAAATATAGATCACTGTTCAAGCAGAGGAGATAAGGGGCAGGCCTTGCTGGAGGACTGATCAGTATGCATACTCATCTAACAGCTTCACTGAAACACCACTCAAAGCAGTCCTCAGAGACAGCTGTGATTGATAGATGAGTTGTCTATTCAAGATAGTGTTAACTCAGTTGGAAGGGTGGAACAATATGCATGGTCCTGCAAAAAAAGTGTATTCACTGAACAGAGGGTGAACCAAGGTGAAACATGAACATTCAGATTGGGAGGTAGAAGCAGTCTGAAATGTTGCTCTGACCAATGTATTAAGGGGAGTCAGAAACAATGCAACTTAGGTTTTGGACATGGAGACATGGTAAAGCTTTGTCATGGGCATAGGTGTGCTAACACCTTGCTGGACAAAATATTTTTGTTTTGGCTATGCCTTGGTGACAGAAAACCAGGCTATGACTTTGCTACTAAACCGAACCTGCAGCTATGTTTTATGAGACTAGATTAGTGCTGGAGTTTCCAGACAGCTGGTAAGCTGCCACCAAGGTTATAATGCCAGCACTGCACATCTGCTAACAGCAGACAACAACAGCCAGAGAGAACATTTTTATAAAATGTCTTGACAGTATGTGAGAGACTTAGTTAATCTGCCTATTTTTGCCTCAGGAATGATCTAGCCTGCAAGGTTAGGTTGAAAAGTCCTCCGTTCAAGTTTCCGCTATGAACAGTCTACAGACTGGTGGTTAGGGTACACTCCAGGCAGACATGATTTGAATCCCTTTCAGATGTAGAAGTATCCTCCACTGTATGTGAGAGGGCTCTAGCCAGCTGGTTCTTCTGGGAGGAAAGCATCACCTCCTCCTCCTGAAGGATTTCCAAAGAAAGCAATTTCCACCACTGTGTCTTGTAAGGATCTGTTGTGGTTTAACCCCAGCCAGCAATGAAGCACCACACAGCCACTCACTCATATTCCCCACCACCACCCAGTGAGATGGGGGAGAAAATCGGAAAAAGAAGTAAAACTCCTGTGTTGAGATAAGAACAGTTTAATACAACAGAGAAGGAGAAACTAACAATGACAACACTAATAAAATGACAACAGTAATAATAAAAGGATTGGAATATACAAGTGATGTGCACTGCAACTGCTCATCACCCACCCCAATCAACGCCCAGTTAGTCCCCAGGCGGCGATCCCCCCCGCCCCCACTTCCCCCAGTGTATATACTAGATGTGACGTCACATGGTATGGAATACTCCGTTGGCCAGTTTGGGTCAGCTGCCCTGGCTGTGTCCCCTTCCAACTTCTTGTGCCCCTCCAGCCTTCTTGCTGGGTGGGCATCAGAAGCTGAAAAATCCTTGACTTTAGACTAAACATGACTTAGCAACAACTGCAAATATCAGTGTGTTATCAACATTCTTCTCATACCTAACTCAAAAACACAGCACTGTACCAGCTACTAGGAAGGCAATTAACTCTACCCCAGCTGAAACCAGGACAGGATCACAATCTTGCATGCTCCAATGTTCTGCCTGGATTAAGTTTTTATAGGAAGGCTTACACTACTGCATAAAAGATGGTTATATGAAAGAGTGGGCTCAAACAATGACCATCAACCCTGCTTAATTCCTGCCTCTGATTTGAACTGCTTCAGCTAGCTCTCTCCATGAGAGATCTGCTGTAAAATGGCTTGTCCTCAGCAGCATGGACATGAGCCAGTCTGCACCATAGGCCACTCTGCCTGGACCCCTCCTATTTAGCATCACACAATGAGCCTAAGGGGACACAAGCCAAACAGTGTCTCTGGTGTCTATGGAGAAACTCATCTGCTTTCACTTAGGAAACCACAAGTCAAAGTCTGTGTACTTTTCCCAGTCTGTCTTTACAGTCAGTGGAGAAACAGATACCTCTGGGGGTGACACAACTCATCCCAGGATTGGTATCTACACTGTCAGCTCCCATTTCACTCCCAGATCCTGAAATCCAGGCTGTCCACGCCATGTGCCTTCCTTTGAGGGCCAGCCAGCTCCCTCAGAGGTGAGCACTGCGTGCTTTCGGCAAAGTGATCTTGCCTAGACAGGCAGTAGGTCATGCTGCACCTGAGGTAGTCCCATACCAACACCCTAGCAGGCCTTGCACCCTTCTGTGGCCCAGCCATCCTATGCCATACGGCTTAGCACACAGCACATTCAGCAAGTTTCACATAATGAAACAAGCCCCCTAATTATTTTGGCCACTTTGAACTGAACCCCACCCTTCAGAACATTATTTTATGGGGCACCAAAAAAGGCCTAGAGAAGATCTGGCCAAACCTGGATGTGGGCAGTTTTCATGGAAGGTTGTCAGTGTTGTGGACATCAAATAGTCAGCAACACTTGGTTTGGGGTTCTCTCCCTAGAGTGGTGACAGATATGGTGCAAAGCTGTCCTAAAAGATATGTCCTCAAGATCACCCTCCTGAGTGCCTGTTTCTTTGTATAAGGAGAATCTAGGGTGACATGCTCAGATTCAGGGATCTAACATTTGCATCATTACAGATGAGCCTTGAAAAGTGACTTTTCAGGACAAGAGTGTTAAAGGGGCTCAGGAGGAGATAATTTCCAACATAATAAACAAATTAATCCTTACCAAGTACCACAACATTTCTACCTGTAATGCCCATGCATTACTCACTATATCAAGAAAGGTTCTTTTGCTGAAGAGTGCAATATATTAAAACTGCTCTGAAAACCTGGTTAATATTTATTATTCCTGAGACACCATGAGGGTTTGAACAACTGATTTTACAGCTACAGTTGATGATAATAGACTTAGAAGCCATTAAAGATTTGATAGCACAAAATAGGTCCTTCCATTCAACACCTAGTACTGCCTAATAAAGAAAATATGATACTTGTTGCATCTATACTCTTTGAAAAGCGCAGCTGCAAGCATACTCTTGAGCCCTAAATCATATTACACTTACAGAATATGGAGGAAATCTGTATTACCATGTGAGGACCATCAATTCATGGGTTCCTTTTAGTGGCTGGACACACCAGGTCTGACCCAACTATAGACTAACACCTGCCCTTGCGGCCCCATCTCTCTGGTGGACAAATTACTTCTGGGCTCTTTTTTAAAAGGGCTTAACATTATATGATGCAAGAGCAAATATGAGTTTAAGAGAGTGGGATTCATTAGTACTGGGGACACATCTAACCTAACTACCATTGCCCTGAACCCTGGTTATGCGGAGTTGCAGAAGTGGGTCAGGGGCATATGGAAGTGTTGCACATCTCAGCATATAGATTACAGATTGTATAGATAACCATATTCCCATGGACTTTATCCAGTCTGTACACTCTGTTTTTGTTTCATTTCCTCAAAACAATGGCTTTAGAAATCATATAAATTCCAGGGGGCTTTGTATGCAGACTGAATGCTGCAGTTTGGCTTGCAGTGTTTGCAAATGAACCAGTCCCTTCAGGCTCATGATTAGATTTGTGTTAGAACTCACTGCACCGTCACCTGAACATTATTGTCATCTCTGGATGATAAAACAAGCATTTCTGCACCTTCAGAATTCAGACTGAATTAGACAATCTCAGGCTTTTTTACATTTCCATGTGAAAAAAACTCTAATAATTATTTCTTCTTCCAGAGAAAGAGCAGATCCCATCCATACACTTAGATGGTGCTTGAATCTTTAAGCTTTTGGGAGGGAAAGTTTTCTGTTGGAAAACTGAGAGCATTTGATTTGAGGCAGGAAGGTTTTACAGAACTGGAGGTTAGTTGTGTTCTCTAGACATTCAAGTGAAAGACTTTGGTTTTCAAATAGAAAATAAGAAAAATGAGAAAATAAGGTAGGAAGTGATCTCAGTCAGTCATCAGGTCCCTCACCCTGCCAACGCTGGATATGCAATACTGAGCCAACAACCACCAGTACAGTGATATTTATTTTTTAAATATGAAGGGATTCTCTTAATAGAACTTCCTAGCTAACATATATTTAGCTTGTTTTTCTTTCACCTTTACTACAAAAATGACCACTTTCTACATCTAACTGTCACTTAGATCTGCTCTTCACTTTCTAATTGATGCAAGGTCAGAATGGATACTTTAGCTGTAAGTGTCTGTTAAATCTAAGGAGCAAATTTTGTTCATTTTTTTCAAACTACATCATCTCTCTACTTAGTTCTTGGCACTAATTATAATCAAAAGGTTTCTACCAGATCAGAAGGCCAGAAATTTGCCAACCCATATATAAACAATGCTGAGGCCAAGTCTTTTCTCATTAGTCCTCAGTTTGCTGTGCTTTAGCAGGGTTCACACCAGCGGTAACTGAAAGGCAACAGCAATGCAGATTATAAAACTAATGTGAACTACGAACCAGATAATTCTGGTAGCATTCAGCATGTCATGACCTCTTCAGCCATCTCATCACACCTATTCCAGATGTAAAAATAGCTGTGTGTACCTATTATTTTCAACAATAGGTTCAACAATATCAGGAAACATATATCCCAGTAAGCTGTTCGAAGAACAATTCATATTATCCTATTTAGAGATCAGGCAGATCTGTAAAGAATATTGTAAAGAAATCCCTGAGAACTAATTAATTAATAATTAAAGAGTGAAAAATCATAAAGAACTATGTTGCTGTTATCCTTGAAAGTTGACAGAGCTTTACAAATAAAATAAAGAGGCAGAACAAACAGCAGCAGCTGGAATAAGAAGTAGACTAAAGGAAACTGTAACAGCCATAAAATGCAGAAATAATAATGTGCTTGAGGTTTGTTGAAATTACCTCCATTTCCCCCTCAAGCCATCAGTTATTTTTCTCTTAGTGGGAATAGGACAAGGTTGGCAGGTCTGCATCCAACCCACAATACCATAGGCAGGGAGAAAAACATCCCTAAAAACCTCAACACAAAAGAAGCAGCTGCCTGAAAAGATAAATCACTGCCAAAATACTCAGACAACCTATTCAGACACAAGCAAAGGAGGTAAATACTAGCAGTTGATAAACACACCAAATGAAGGAATTGATGCTCAACTCCTGTGGTACAAGGTAATAACAGCCTGTGCGCATATTCACCCAACCGTTCTCTTTTCTGAAGGGTAGAGATTGGCAAGGGGATTGCTGCAGTTTCAAAAGTTCCTGCAGTGACACTTGTGCAAAATAAAAAGATAGTCAACACGTTTTCTAATTTCAGGGATTCGGGATTTACAGTTCTCTGGTCAATACCTCTCTTATTTATGCAACGTGCTTGAGTCAGCCGACCTACTCCACTGGCCTGTATTCAGCTTTGATCTAAGAGGGAACTGCAACACATATGCTGCTTTCAGGGGAATGGCTCTCAGTCAGTTTTTACTTCTTAATAGCTCTGTACCTGAACTGCAAGTTGACAGCACCCTCCACTGCAAAAAGGGCTACATCTGGTCTGTAACTTATGAAGCTGAACCAGGGAGTGAGGTTTGAGCTAAACCTTAGTGCACTCCCTGAGCTGTCTCCGTGTCCTGGGCAGCACATACCACTTTGCAGCCACATGTCCATCGTGTGCAAGGCCAGCTTGGGCACAAAAAATTTACAAATCTGGGTTGCCTTTGCAGCAGTCTGTGATGGAGCCCACCTAAGAAAGCTCCTATGAATGACATATATCCAATATCAGCCATGTGATGGCACTAAAAGTGTCGATGGGACCATGTGGTGGATATGCAGGCTGGTGTTTGACCAGTCCATCTGCACTGGAGGTAGGTGGTATGACACTGAAGGGTAATAGAGGACCAAGTCTTTCTCCTGGGAATGGGTCTCAGTTGAAATGTCTAAAGCATGGTCTGAGCACAGGCTTGCATCCAAACTTGATCAGAGTGCAGCAGCAGCCAGAAAGCCAACAAAATATTAGGCTTCATCAAGAAGAGCGTTGAGAACAAAATAGAAGACAACATCTCACTGCTATAAAAAGACTGGTAGAGCCACATCTTGAGAAGTATGTGGAAGTATGTATATTTCTAGTGTTCAACTCGAGAAAAATACAGCAGAAGCAACTAAAAGATCAAGAGGATAGAGCAGCTGCCTTATGAGAAGAGACCAAGAAGGCCAGGACTCACAAGAAGAGCCTAAAAAGGCTAGGAAGAGATTCATGGTCTCTTCTTAGTCTTTGGAGAGGAGAAAGCTGGATGGGATATGACTAAGGTTTGTAAAGCCATGAAAACAGTGGATAAGATAATATAGAATTGTTGTTCACCAAACTGTGCAAACTTTGAATTACAGACAGGTTTTTAAACCAGTAGGAGCTTGATTTAAAACATGTAAAAGAAAGTACCTCCCTCCAGTGGGTAGTGAACTTCTGCAATTTACAGCCATAAGAGTTTGTGGATGCAGATCATAGCAGCATGTTCAAAAAAGTATTGGACAACTCATGCACAATAGGCCCATAACCAGATAATAAAGGGAGAAGAAAGACACATCCCTGACACACCAGCTGGGGTTGTGGGAAGTACAAGGAGAGCGGACAGCAGAAAACGGTGGGGCTTGTGTGCCCTGCTGAAACAGCATCTCCTGTTGTTAATAGAGAGAACAGTGAGCTGAATGGACCCCTGGTCTGACCCAGACAGGCATTTATTCTGTTCTTGTATTCTTACCTTCACTCTGCTGTGAAGACAGCTATGTGCTGGGCAATTCATATTCTGTTGACTTCAACTACTTCATTACAACTGATAAAAAAAAAAGAAAAAAAGAGTCTTGTCTAACAATGATCACTCTGAGTGGGAATCTGAATTCTCTTCCAATTGACAAACTAGAGTTTGAATAAAAATGCAGTTCATCAAAAAGTGAAGAAAAAAAGAAAACAGGAAAAGTATTCTGCTATATTAACATGTTTAATTCCTTATGCAACCTTTTGTTAGTCAAGCCCATGCAACTGCTTTGTTAAAGGATACAGTTGCTTCTGACATGATATAGAGACTAAAGGTGGAAAATGACCAGGTAGGAATATGATTATCTAGTATTCAATTTGTGTGTGACATTCAGAAAGTGGCAGGAAGTGAATAAGGATAATTCCATCATTATCGCATAGTGCTCACACTTTAATGCTTTTATAATGCACAGTAGCCTTTCTGGGCCTTTCCACAGTAATTGCTGGGTCGACTCAGAGCACCATCAATATTCTGCAACTGCATTATACTGCATAATGCTAATGGTATTAAAGAATGATTGCAGACAAATAATTACCAGATGAAGCAAAAGAACAGGGAAGGGACAGAAGCATTGGGTAAACTGTATGGTGTGACTAGATGAGGTAGGGAGGGAGGTGGAGACACTTTGCATAGTTAATATTCCCATCTGTAGGGTTGTAGTTGATGGGTTCAAAAAGCTATTCCATCCAGTCTGTCACCACCAGAAGACTTGATTCAGTGTGCATGTAAACATATGCCTCTCCTGAGCACGTGAAGAAGCCCACTGAAGGTCAGGTTACTATTCATTTCTTCAACAAGAAGCCGGACCATTTTACAGATTTCTAGATCATGGCCTGTGATGGTGATATTTCCAGAAGTTGAAAAAGAATATGTGACCTCAGGTTCAGATACAAAGCCTAAACTGTCTTGATTCAACAAGGACTACATAGCATTTCATGATATGAACAACTAGTATTACATACTTCATTTGGATGTTTCTTTTCTGCAGGATATTTACTGCAACCTGGACACAAGCTGACATATGTAGGAAAAAACAAAATCCTCACTCACAGATGGGCATATTAACTGAAACATGAAAAAGACATGGGGAGGAAGAAGCAGGGAATGTCTATATTCTTTCTTAATCTCTTTTCCTTACAGTTAATAACAATTATTGCAGCTAAAACATATCTTAGGCTCTCTGCAAACAAAGCATTTTTGTTTTTGTGGAAAGATGATTTTGTGCACTTATTATTTTGCTCTCTACTAAGAGTAAATTGAAAGACTGTTATGAAAGGGGTGTCATAGTCCCCTGAAGACTTTTTAATCTTTAAAAAGATTTGAGCTACCAAAGGTATAAATGTTTAACTATTGACCACAGCTATATATCCTTGTATTTCACAGAATCACAGAGGTTGGCAGAGACCTCTGGAGATCTTCTAGTCCAACCCTGCTGCTCAGAGCAGAGTCAGATACACCAGGTTGACCAAGACTGTGGCCAGTCAGCTTTTGAATATCTCCATGGATGGAGACTCTGCAACCTGTCTGGGGAACATCTTCCAGTGTTCAATCACTCCCACAGTGACTTGTTTTTCCTTATGTTTAAACTGAATTTCCTATATTTCAGTTTGTGCCCGTTGCCTCTTGTCCCTTTACTGGCACCACCAGGTAGTGTCTGGCTGCATCTTCTTAATTGCCTCCCTTCAGGGATTTATAAATATTGATAACATCCCCTTTTACCTTCTTTTCTCCAGGCTGAACTGTGCCAGCACTCTCAGCCTCTCCTTGTATGTCAGATGCTCCAGTCCCTTAATCATCTTAGTGACTGTTCACTGGACTCCCTCCAGTAAGTCCATATCTCTCTTGTACTGGGGAGCCCAGAACTAGACACAGCACTGCAGATGTGGCTTCACCAGTGCTGAGTAGAGGGGAGGGATCACCTCCTTTGACCTGCTTGCAATGCCCTTCCCATTGCAGCCTGGGAGGCTGTTGGTCTTTGCTGCAATGGAGCATTGCATTTTTGTCTAGCAGGGCCCCCAAATCCTTTGCTGCAAAGCTGCTCTCCAGCTGCCCAGTAGGCAGTGTGTACTGGTGCACCAGGTTATTCCTCCCCATGCAGGGGCAGGACTTGTCATTTCTCTTTGCTGAACTTGATGAGATTCCTGTTGGCCCATTTCTCCAGACTATCGAGGTCCCTCTGAAGGGCAGCATGACCCTCTGGTGTATTAGCCATTCCTCTCAGTTTTTCATTCCTCACAAACTTGCTGAGGGTGCCCTTTGTCCAATCATACCAGGTCATTAACAAATTTGTTAACCTGTACTGGACCTAGTGTCAACCCTTGGGATCCTCCACTAATGACCGGCCTCCAGCTGGTCTTTGTGCAGCTGATCACAACCCTCTGACCCCAGCAGTTCAGTGAGATTTCAGCCCACCTCACTGTCCACTTACTTCCACTTCATTAGCTTTTCTATGAGGATGTTGTGGGAAACGGCATCAAAAGTCTTACTAAAGTCAAGGTAAACAATATCCACTGCTTCCCCCATATCCTCCAAGCCAGTTTTCTCATCCCAGAAGCTATCAAATTGATCAACCATTATTCTCCCTTTGTAATCCATACTGACTTCTCCCAACCACCTTCTTGTCCTTCATGTGTTTGGAAATGGCTTTCAAAGTTATTTGCTCCATTACGTTTCCAGGGATTGAGGTGAGGCTGGCCAGCCTGGAGTTCCCCAAATTCTCCTTCTTGCTCTTCTCAAAGAGAACAGTGGTATTTACTTTCTTCCAGTCCTCTGGAAACTCTGCTGGTCACCATGGACTTTCAAAGGTGATCAATGATCTTTCACTGATGTCTGCCACCTCCTTCAGAACTCATGGGTGCCTCCCATTGGGACTCAAAGACCATGTGTATATGCAGTATGTGTAAGCGTTCCCTAACCTCAGCCTCGTCCACCAAGGTAAAGTCTTTCTTTCTTCAGACTTTCTTCCTAGTCTCAGGAGGCTGGGATTTCTGAAGCAGGTCTTACCAGTAAAGACCGAGGTGGAGAAGGCATTGAGTGTCTCAGCCTTTTCCATATCCTTTGTCACCAGCTCCCTTCTCCCATTCAGCAGCAGGCCCACATTTTCCCTAGCCTTCTTCTTGCTGCTGATACACCTGAAGAAGCCCTTCTTGTTGCCCTGCACAGCTCTTGCCAGATTCAACTCCAGGTAGGCTTTGGCTTTCCTGACCCCATTACTCCACACTTGGACAGTGTCTCTATATTCCTCCTGGGTGTCCACCTCTTGTGTGTTTCCTTGTTCTGTCTGAGTATTGTCAGGAGCTCCTTGCTCATTCATGCAGATCTCTTGCCACATCTGCTTGACTTCCTGCATGTGGGAATGACCACACTGGAGCTTGGAGGAGGTGATCCTTGAAAGTCAACCACCTTGATCGCTGAAAATCAACCATAATAACAGGTTTGATTTCTCTTGTTTTGGCCATTTTCCTATCTTTTCCCATTTGTGCCTATTTAGTGCTCAAATTTGCCTTGGATGTTTCCTACAAAAATAACATGTTCAAATGAAACCTGTAGTACTGAATTTGTTAACATTCTGAAATCCTTTCTCGTCTTTGTTGAATCAAGAGGTTTGGGCTGTCTGTATGAGTCGGAGGATAATATTTGCTTCCGGAGAAATAAATTTTCAGTAGAATAACTTATGTTACAGACTTCTGGCCACACTGTATTGGAGAAGGAAAAATAAATCAGTAACAAATATTTAGTAAGCTAAAATTACTTATTAATTAGTAGCTTAAATGATTAGTAAGCTAATAACTAATTTTAATGTACAGATGCATATCTGTATACATATACATATCAAAGTAGTATACTTAGATGCTCATCGGTACACTAATACTAGAGTAAGTAGTATACCAAACTTTTTTACATATAATCAACAGAATTTGGTGTATAGCATTTTTATCTGAATCTCAAGGTGATGTGGTGGGACCTATGTTTTCTCTTTTCCCATCTATTTTAATGTACTTTGTTTCTTTTTACAATACACTAGGAAAGAAAAGTTTGAAGAGCTGAAATTCTTTCAGATTTCAGACTTGAAGAAAGATTGTGTGGCCAAAACTCTGTGTGTAGTTTTTTTCCAGTGATGTCTGTTGGTCTTATGTAAGGTGTTTCCTTTCCCTACACTTTCTTGCTTTAGTTCCATTTTGTCATTGCCCAATACCAATACTGCAAAAAGAGTTAAGAAATTTGCCCTGTAGCAGTTAGTTGGAGAAAATATCGAAGAATTTTTCTGAACATATAGAAAGTAAGTAATTTATGACTCTGTCAGAAATACTGTTCTGAGGCTGCTTTCCTTTCCTAAAATGCTGCTAAACTTCAGAATTCCTGAAACTGTTATGTACAACCCCACACGCAGCTGGAACTTTATATAGTTACACCACTAACAGAAGTGATACTGTGGAGCAGAAAAGCCAGAGATGTACTTGTTAAGAACAAGTTAAGAGTTGTTAAGAGTTAAGTTGTTAAGAGTCTGCTTTTGCACTGAATATTCTTGCTTCATGTGTTCTATGAATATACTTTAAAACACTATGTTAGGCAATTTTTAACACCCCTTTTTTACCACTTCATAGTGATGGTACTGTGGTTTTTTATTAACTTTTTTCCTTCCTCCAGGATTTTCATGAACTATAGGCTCCTAAAGTTATTGCTAAAAAGCATAATTTGATGTAAGAGAGAGGAATTGGCACTTTTGTAGAATAATAGGCCTTTCTGTTCCATAAAACAATTCATACTCTGGGTCTGCATTTCTGCTAACAGTGGTCTCCAGTGGCAGTATGCTTGCTGGCTGTCCTTTGCTTGCAAAAGCTATGGTTAAATGCAGTCAGTCTCACTCTGAAAGAGAAACAAAACACCTAAGTCATGCTGCTGTTAGCAATTAAAAACAAATAGACAAACAAACAAAAAACCCACCTGATTTTATGGCAGAAAATTACTTATATATGAACTGAGAGTTTGGTTCTTGGTAGAAAATACTAGTCCCCAGACACACTCCTTAAAAAATAACTGAGATTAATAGTTATCATAATGGTTTTAGTTAAACTCTACTTCTTAAACTGCTACAGGAGGACTACCAAGAAGTCCCTGGATCTTGTAGCACGACAATTCCTCCCTTGCCCTGGATGTGTGAGAAAGCCTTGAAAGGGTTAGTCCACATACTCCCTGCTTATGCATTTGTTCTGGGGAGGAGCTATAAACTTTGAATTTTGATCTATGTTGGACATGGAACTTTAAACTGATCAGCCTGTGCTGGAGGGAAAAGGTGGGAGATTTTGCTTTCTCTTCCCTGCAGCGAGCTCTTGTCGCTCAAAGATGAGTAAAATGAAACGTCGGTTACAACATGACAGTCCTGGCTGATAGTGGCACCTGTTGCAGTGCGCCAGATAATGACTTTGCTTGTTATCTCAGAAAAAGGAGAGAGAAAACATTTATCAGTTTCTTATACTTTCTGTATTTGGAACATTGAGCATTTTGTGCATTTTAGAGAGGCAGTTGAACTCTGATGGGTTTTCTAAGATGTTTTTTTGTGGGTAGCCATTTATACTTAAATGAGATCTGTAAATTCAGTTGAATTTTCAACAGGCCTACAAACCAAGCCACAGGAATGCACTGACATCATTGCAAAAGCTCTGGTGAGGTCTCATCTGGTATAAACTGTACAGAAATATTTGTACACAGGAAGAACACAGAGCAACATTTGTGTTGAGCCTGGAAAAAAATTAAATTGTAAGTGGAAATATAAAACAGCAATCATTTTGGGATAGGAGTTGATTAAAATGAATTATGATTTCCTACTGTATTCCTGAGTCTTTTTTGGTAAAAAGTTCAAATATTTTGTAATAGGCTTTTGCTGTCATTGTGAAAGGAATGTATGCATGCAATGACTCCATTTGACTGGAGGATGGGAATTTTAAAATGAAAGAGAATCATAGAATGTTGGAAGGAGCCTTTAAGGATCTTGTATCCAGCCCCTTGCCATGGGCAGGGACATCTTTCACTAGATGACGTTGATCAAAGCCCTGTCCAACCTGACCTTGAACACTTCCAGTGATGGGGCATCTGCAAATTATCTGGGCAACCTGTTCCAGTGTCTCACCACCCTCATCGTAAAGAATTTCTTATGACCAGTCTAAATCTACCCTCTTTCCATATAAAACCATTACCCCTTGTCCTATCAAGACGATGTCTGTACTCTTCTCCGTTGCCTCAGCTGGAGAACTGGCACTGGAGCCTAGGTGAAGCTAGGCTAGTTTTGCAGGATCACAACACAGCAGACTAGAGAGCTTTCCACCACAGCCCACACTCATCTACCTGGTGTGAAGATATAAAGATGGTCCCTGAGAGAGCAGGGCAAAGGTGCCAAGTAATACTGAGGACAATACAGAAGAAAAGCTGTTTGGGAGCATTCTCTTTTCCATCAAACCCTCAGCAACATCTGAAGTTAAATGCCACTGCTTTTTATTGCCAGGATATCTGGAGAAAGAAGTGTGGGGAGGCACTGACTCCTCTGCAGTCTGGCAAAAAGTCCCAAAGCAATTATGATTTCTAGATCCCGGGTACACCAACCAACCGTGTAGGTCAAACTTCCTAAGAAACAGAACTGGATAAGATCAAACATTTAGTTTAGTCTCCCAGTCATCTTGCATGTGGTTGGTTTTTTTATAATGCACATATGGGAAAAGTGCCTTTAAGAGCTTCCTGGAAGTAAACATTAACCCATCATTAAATCAGTCCATAGACTAGTCTGATTTTTTTTTTAAGGACTTTTTTTTTTTTTTTTTTGTGTATAATTTAGAATTATGTCTGTCTTCAATTTGTGATAAAGGAGGGTGGAATTAAACACAGTTGTCGATAGCATGCAACATCAGTGAGATATACAGCAGGATTGTTAAAGCAACACTTCTGCAAGTGTCAGACAGCAAAGTTCCTTCTGATTAAGCAGGAGACATCCTCACCAGTGCTGTGTGTCTTCCTTGGTAGGGACCTTATGGCCAAAGACATACACTAGGTGGGTTTCACTTCACACAGCTTCTGACTGCTGAAATGAAGACGTCTGTGTTAGTCTTCTGCAGTTAACAAAGATAAATGGACACTTTTGTCATTTGTTGAAAATGAAGTGTGCCACAAAAGTGTCCTTTTTTCTCTGGTGTCGACCAAAACAATCCAGATGACTGGCAAAGGTGTAAAGTTGTATGACACCTACAGTCAGCAATGTTCTTCACCAGCAGGACATTGCTTCAAAGCCTTCGATCAGTGGTCTGGGATGGTAAAGTGAAAGCAAATTTGTTCCTCAAATTCTTTCAGAGCAAGATTAACACAAATGCTTATTAAACCAGGAAAGAGGCAACAAGAAAATGTGCTTATTCAGACTGCAAGTAGGCATCTAAATCTTACACTATAGATAAAATGTTGCATTTTTCCCTTTTTGACACTTCCTCTTGGTATGCTTATATATCCCACTATTCCTTGTGCTCATCCTTAGGCATTCAACCTTTCCCATCCAGCACAAAAAGAATTTTGATGCCAGATTCAGCAGTGCGAATTCCATTCCTGGAATAAAGTACCTGAAAGTCCCCAATTCCCTTTGTAGACCTAATCATTGAAATCCTCATAGACAGGTTCAAGAAAGATGAATTCAGCCTGAAGCAGGTGCAGAGAAGAGCTATTATGGTGATCAGAGGAGTAGAGAGCATATTTTATGTGAAAATTTAATGTTCAGATAGTTTAACAAAACAAAGGTGACAGAGAGGTGACACAACTGATTTTTATAAATACACCAGAGAGAAAGTAGTTATTTAATCTGAAGGAAATGCTCTTACAAGCACAAAAAGTCATAGACTGTCTAATGAATGAATTAAAATTAGATATTGGGGAAAAAATGTCAGTTTGCTGTCCCAGTGAAGCCCTGGAAGAGCCTTCCAGCAAGCCTAATGGGGAAGAATGGGAAGCATATAACTTCAGATGGCTCCCAACCACCCAAAGAATGGAGTCATCTGGTGCACCTGAATTACTTGTGACAACAGAAGGCTGGAGTCAGTGGCCCAGGAATATGCTCACAGTCTTGTCTTCCTCATATTCCCAACTGCAGACATGGAGTTTTAGCTCATCTCTTGCTGGAGTCAACCTGTAGCTTTAACTACCTATTTCAGGTAGGGAAGGAGGCTAAAGGTGCCATTTTCTTGGCTCTGATAATGTCAGATATTGATGGCACCCTTCTGATAATTTTCCTTAATCCCTAGCTACTCTATGTCCGTGCCATGACATCTCCCAGCTCAGGTCACCCAGCTAAAAGGCGGAGCTGCAGTTCCAGCTGCATCACTAAAACGAGACAGAAATTACAGAAATTGGAAAGGGATGACACCTATCCCAGGCACGCCTTCCCAAACATGTACATTAGATACAGCAAAAATGCCGGAACCCTCCGAGTAATGAGCAACTCTGACCCAGAAGCCAGTTTATAAAGTGGAGCTGCTGAAGAGCCAATTGAGTGCTATGAAATACGCTCTTTGGTTCTGGTTCAGGCAGGCTGGGATGTGTCGTCTGATCCAAATCTGTCCTGAAGGAGTAAGAGCAGAGCATTGACCTCCCTTCTTTTCATCCCAGCTCCCCCGAGTGAGGAAGAAAGGAGATGCCCTTACTATAGCCCCGCAACTTTTGAACTACCCTAATAACGAAAAATATAACCGATTGTTCCCTACTTCTCCTTACTTTCCGTGGGGTCCAGTTATGTTTTCTACCTATTCTTCTGTGAACTGCTAGTACCTAATTGTAGCTACTATGCTCTTAATGGGTTTTCCTGTATCAGAGATGCTCTACTGTAACCCAATTACTATGAAATACAATATTAAGCATTAAGGACTGCTCTTTTCTGTAGCTCCAAGATGTAAATGAAAAAAATGATAACTGCAAGGCATGTATGACAGCATTTTGTTGATTTTGTTGGGAGTATTTGGCATTACTGTTTCCTGACTGCTAGGGAAAATGAGATTTGCATGGTCAGAACAGTCTTAAAAGCACTGTTCCTCCATTGAAGGCAGGACTCCTAGAGGACGTCCCCTTCCAATCCCTGTGTTTGAACCATCCCTGGAGCCCAGAGCAGTGCTTTACAAACCTGCTTCTGCTCCCAGTTGTGTTATCTCAAAAAAGGAGCAAGCACAAAGCCCTGCCTACAGTTCCAGCCTTACAGAAGTCAGCCAGTTTCACCAGTGACCTCAGGAGAGTCAAGATTTCACTAAATCTGAATTCCACTCCTGTGCCGTGGACTCATTTCTAATACATAAACCACAGTAGTTCTCATAATTAGCATCCTGCAGCACTTAAACCTGGCACTTTTCGTGTGGTGATAGCCATGCTCAATATGACAATGCAAATATACTGGGCAAACTAGCTAAGCTAAATGCAAAAGTCTCTCTCCCAAAAGGACCCAGATCGATTTCAGCAGAACAAAAGCTTTTGGTTAGATTGCTTCACCCAAAAGGATTGGTGGTACATTGTTCATTTTACTGATGTTAAATGTGCCTTTTATGTTCAAGATCATAAGCAACATACATTTAACAGCCCGACATATTTTGGGGAAAACAAATTTCCTTTCTGCACACCAGATGGAAATTATAGATGTGAGAGCTGGGCACAAAGTAACAATATCTATAAATCTAGTATTTTATCAACCTATTTCAGGCTGTACAATTAGAAAAGTTATCAGTTACATCACAACTCATGATACATACCTGCTGAAGTGTCCCCTTTGGGAAGATCAATATGGCTAACTCATCGTAAGAATAGAAGATGTACATCATTTAAATTATACTGCACTCCCAGGTGATGAGCTAGGTTATCTGGAAGCAATTGTACTGCACATGGAACTGATGTCAGACCCCAGGGAGTGCTAGGATTTACACTGTATGTTCTCTGAATGCACTAAAAAGGAGATTGCTGTGATCATTTTCATGAGGTTGATTATTCTTATGATACATACCCAATAGATTAGATTTTTTTTTTAAAGTGGGAAAAAGTGGACTATGGATTAATAAGGATTAGGATACCTCAAGCAGTCAGGAGAAAATGCCGTGGAAAATATATATTGGTAGCTCTTTCATCTCTGTTGCCTGCAACACCTATCTCAGGGGAGCAGAACCAATGCCTCTGTGACACCAGGTTGGATTCATCCCATCTTAGCCTATACCTGAGTTTATCATCCTCATGCTTTTTACAACAAGCAGAGTAAACCTGGAAATTTCAGGCACAATTCAGCTGATTTCCTTTAGACATCTACCGTTAAGAAAAGTCATGCCTTAGTACCTGTTTCTCTTATCTTTTTAAAAAAGCAGCTAAATTCAGAAACTCGGGTGTCAGCATCTATGGTTCGCCAGATGAATTCCACCCTGGGATTTACAGTTTCAAAATCCCTCCTGACCTCAGCTTTTCTTTTTCCTGAATCAGAGTGGGAATACACGGTAGTCATTTCATGCACGAACAGGAACAGATTTGGCAGAAGGGTCCCTGGGCTTTTGCGTTCTCACTGTCTTTCAACACTGTGAGCATGATCCCATGCCACCTGATGCAGCGTGCGCTACATAAGCCCTGTCTTATTCCAACCTTATTCAGATTTCCCTTACGTTACAGCTTAGTGAGTAATAAACTTGCTCAAGAAATGAGACATACAACTTCTAGACCTGTTTCATTCAGAGGAGGCAACACTAAATCCAGAGTTGTTTTCTCCTGGGAGAAAAATGTAATTAATACTTTGGGAACTCTCCTCCTTCCTGTTTAAGTCGGGCATGCAGCCAGGAGTATAAGAATGTGTAGGTCTGTAAGGAGGAAAAATAAAGTGGAGAGCTTGAGTCCAGTCTTGGGCTTCAAGTACTCAGCTGGGTAAAACTGCTGATTAGAAAAAAGCTGATTATGCTAACGCAATGCTTCGCATCAAGTTCATTACCATCTCCAAAATGAGGTGAGGTTTTGTTTTTCTAATTCATTACCTTAGTCTGCTTTTCTTAAAATTTATCCATATCTATTAACACAGGTAAAATTAAGCAAGAAACTCTATTTCCTAAAAGATAATACCATACAGAAAGTACTGCTGCAGGGAATGATACTGCTAGCATTCCAGATAACCAGGGGTTTGGCACTATAGAAACATGGCACAATCAGTGCTTTCAAGAGCTATAGTTCCAATTATAATGCAAAATGTATGACAGTTCCTTTGCCTTTTAACTAGTGCTGCAGGTAGAGAAATAAAACTGTTGTACTGCCTTGGCCAATGTGTTTTTCCTCTGTCCCTGTGTAGCTAATGTAGTCTTATTTTTTCTAAAAGTGTTTCAACCATCCATTTCAACTATCCTCTTTAATAACTAAAAATGAATGAAAGACAGATTTCAATGTAAAAAAAAAATTTAAAGATTAATGGTGCTAGGAGGGCTAAACCAGCTCAGCCTGGGATCTAGCCTAGTATCCAGTCTCCAGCAGTACGCAACGGCAGATGCTGCTGCACATGAACAGGGCAAGCATGTTGCGATACTGATCAAATACTCTGAAGCCTGTAGCTGTGAGGTTTCTTGAGCCAAAGATGTTATTTTTGCTTATGACAGAGAAGGCAACGGAAGAGTTAAGAAGAACTAGGCCTCTACTCATCTGCAACAGTGAGTTTGTTTCTGAAATTCTATGTTCTAAAGAAAAAGGGAAGGGAAAAATCCAACTTGTTATGATCTTATATTTTTTAAGGACTTTGTAAAACCATGTTGCTTCTCTTCCTCCTCCCACCCTCTGGTCCTGGCCCTGCTCTAGGATCTGGGTTCATAAACATAAGAATTCCTAAATTTATGAGTCCAGCAGCCAGCACCACACACGTTTCACTCACAAGGGAGCAAATAAAAATCTTTTTGTGGAATGACAGCTAGCAGTAGTAAGTTGATGACTTCTATACCAACCTGAAGTATGGCTGTGTGGGCCACTGTAGGCAGCTGCTGAAGAGAGGAATCGTGTCCCTCTGGTACCCAGGGTTACCCTTCGGAGCTCAGAGACACTGAGCTGCTCATGGGCACACACCTTATGCCCCACTTTTTCTCAAATCTGACCACTTTTAGTCTCTGGATTTTTCAGGATTCTTCACCTCCAAACAGTCATCTCACCAAATCAGTCCTGTTCTCAATTACACAGGTTTTTTATCTCTACTTGACCAGACAGCCCCAGTTATCTCCTGTAAATACCAAACCTAGTCTCCATAATAGCCAGGTAGTCTCACCCACAGACCAATCATCTTCTCTTTCTAGGGATGGCAAGTCTCAAGTTTCAGTGTCTGCCCAGGTGCCTCCTCCCCAGCTACAAATCCCTCCCAGCTACAAACCTGATGCTTGGCCCCTCTGCATGTGAAACAGGCATTTTCCTTCTCCACACTTCCCTGATCTAGCATGGGAAACTGGGAGTGGAGGAGAGAATGTGCTCCTTTCTCCCAGTACAGCCATGACAAAGATTATAAACTGGATGCATATTTTCTTCGGGGTGGCAAGGTCATTGCTCCTTCTGAGGGCATATTTCAAGTGGTGGCTCCAAAGTATGGCGTTGCCAAAACAGCTGCCAGAATTTTAATTTAGAGCTTTAATTGAAATTAACTCAGGCTGATGTGGGCAGCCAGCTTGGAGAGCTTTGGACTGGTGGTTAACAAAATTCCAGTCAATTTGAAAACACAGAAAAATAATGTGAAGTGTTGAAATGCACTAACAATTTGAGCCCCTCAGATCCACTCATCGCTACCTACCCATGGCACCTTTCACATTTCTCTCTTTTCTGTAGCCAGGTGCTGCATTGCCAGGTCTGAATTTACATTCCTTGTGCATGATGCTGCCAGAGGTCCTTGCTGCTGAGACAGCTATGTGCTCATTTTACTGTCACAAATGCTGTTGACTGATCCTGTTAAATGTGTGTAGCTCATATGTGTGAAAGTGTCATTCAAACTAGACATTCCCATGTGGGAAGGTTCAAGGGGTTTATAATATTTATAATGTCAGTAGGATTATCTTTAATCTAATTTGCAACTTTTCTGCTTATCAAGTTTTATTTGTTGTAGAGACAAACACAGAAACAACATTAACCTTTTGTAAGCAATAAATAGGGACTTGAAATAGTTTCCAGAAGAGTCTGGTTATTGGACTCCACCCAGGTAGCTTAGTTATGATTTACAAATTTTTACAAGAAAAGAAGGATCTTTCCTCTCTTGGAGGTAGTTTTGAAATTATCCATCTAAAAATTCAGTTTTAAGCGCAAACTTCTCCAGGAGCTTTATGAAGCTCCACTGCTCTCTCCTCTGCTGGGACGCAGCCTATTTCAAAATCAAACAAAGAGACAAACATGGACTTCTTTGAAAGCAAAGGCTTTGGAGCCTGGTTCAGCTCCACTAATAAAGTGAAGACACCAGCAATTCAGTTGTTAATGCAAAGGACCCTAGAGTTAAATCCACCTGTATACTATACAGATAATACTGCAGCAAAAGCTGCCAGCAGGAATCTGTCTGAGAAATAGGTACAGAACTAGGAGAAAATATGAAAGTAAATATGGATATAAGAAAAATATTGTGATTATCAGTAGAGTGCAAGGATTTCAGAAGCGATGGAAGTACTAGTTACATGCAAGAGATATTGGTTACATACAAGTAGGGAGAACAGACAAGGCCAGAGCTGTAATGCATGCGCTTGGCAACCTCCATCCCTGACACCCACCATCACCACTCTCTGGCATGCACCCATCTGTATATGCCAGTCCTTTCCCTCAGAGACTGCCCTGCCTGCTCCATGGGAGGATGGGGAGAGGAAGGGAAAAGTGCAATCATGGCCTTTGCAGCTGGTCCCTGGGGCATCAGCAGAAGTGTGTGTTTATTTGCTCCCAGCTGATGCACTTGATGCACAGAGCTCTTCTCTCCTCCCATTGCCCCTTGCTAAGTCCTTGGTTACATCGTAGTTTTAATTTATTAGCTGGTGCTAATTAGACCGCTCTGCTAGGAGTGGCCTGAGTCCCTCTGCATTTTCCCAAGATCTGGCTTTCTGCAGCAACGCTACCCTTGTAAGTAACACAAACTATAAATGCGTGATGCCTCTTAGTCCCATCTCCCATTGGAACAGCTGTTTTAGGGCCTTGCTGTAAAATAACTCACGGTCCGCCGCCAGCCAGATGGCATCAATACAAAGGCAGAGAGGAGGCATGGAGACCGCCGGGTCAGATCTCGGCTGTTCACACTGCAGGTAAGGGTACTCCTGAGCGTGTGTGCGCACACATGTTGCTGTGTCTAACGTGCAAGATGTACCGACAGGTTTTTTCCCCATGATTCATAATAAACCTAGTACAAGTGCTTTTGTCAATGTAAACTGTATGTGAATTTGACACAAAGCATGCTCTAAAAAAGCAGTTCAGAGCCTACAAAGCGTTTTTGACACACACAGAGAACAAGAAATTGAGGCACGTAAATGCAGAGATGTGAGCTGCCTGCCCCAGGAGCTGGAGGCGGTTAGGGGTGGAAAAGTGTAACGGCCNCCCCCCCCAAGAGCTGTGACCAGTTTTCGTGTTTTGAAAAGGGAGCCTATAATTGCTGAAAGAGAGGAGTGGCAGTAATTTGCGGTTCAGCAGGGAGTTCCTAGGTGCTGTGGTGTTTTGTGGGAGCGGTTAATGAGAAGATGGAGTAGGAAGTTACCACAGAGATGAATCTCTGTTATTAGGACAAGTAAACCAATAAACAGAAGAGGTGCTTATAAGAAAAACAGGGAGGCACAGAGATCTGTTCAGCTGCTTATAGGGCGCTATCACAAATTTAACGAAACAGCTAAAGCTGTTTAAATCAGAGTGTTCAATTCCAGCACAGATTTTAAAGGGTGAGACATTCTCCCAACTGCTGGGTGCTGCAGCCAGTGGCACGCTGCATCTCTGGCCAGCAGCCTCTTACTGTCCCAGGTGATCGCTTGAGTGTGACGAGCTGCAGCAGCTCACCAGGAAGGAAATTGGGGGTGTCCACCTACACCTTGTGAATGATGTTTGAAACCAGGTATGCTCTCAACATGGCTACCGCCAGCTAAAAACTCCATTTTGCTTGCAGGGCTGGTTTTTCCTCCCCTGCTGTCTTCTGACCTCCATCTTGATTAAAATTCTGCACTGAAGGTGGACAGTAGCACAAGGATAACAAACAACAGAAGAGCCTTAAGTGTTGAGAAAACAAGCCGAAGAAAAAGATTGCAAACATCTGCTGCAGGACAGGTTTTCAGTTCTGAGCTCTAAGGAAGATGTAACTAGATCCCAGAATAGTGGACTGGAGGCTTTGATCATGTACCAAAAGGCAGTGGATTTATTACAAATTGCCATTGTATTGAAGCATGTCTCTACTACCTAATGAAGGACAGCACAGAGCTTCCTGAGCTACTGGGGAGTTTGCAGTAAGACCACACAGGGCATTATTAGCCCAGCATTGTGCCTGAGACAATCTTTGACCCTTGAGAAGCCCGATCAGCCCAGGCAAATACCACACTCACCCTGTCTGCCTCACAACTAGAAAATCAGGGTGTTGTACCCCACTACCCAGGACTTCTGATTCTGGGACTATCACAGGCAAAGTGAGTTCAGGTCTCCCTGAATGTGACAGAGCAGTTACAGCTTGGGACAATTTGAAAGAGAAGGACTTGGCCCTCCTGCAAAGCCCGATCTTACTGAAGTAACTGCCAAGTGCTAACCACTGAAGCTGCAGAGCAGGTCATACTTCATTATTATACTTCAGAATTTCAGGCACTATAACATTCAGAAATCAGTCTGAACAGCACATTAGTCAAAAAGCCAGCAAAGGGTTAACTTTAGCTTGGTTGAAACAAAGAAGGTTTTAGTGAACTTCAGCGGAGGCAGGATTCACCTTGTGATATATAAAGGCTTTCAGATATAGAAACAGTTTTCATGTCCTCACAAATGTCAGTATGCTTGTTTTCAAGTGACCCTGAAGCAGACTACACTGTTCTTGCAGCATAACAAACTGTCTTGGAGTAGGATTAAGCACACCTTGCCCCTTGTTTTTCAGCTCCATAGCCCACTGAGTGTGGGCTCAAAGCCATATTAGATGTGTACCAACACTGTTCACCCCTCAGAGGTTTCTTAGCTCAGGTTGTGTCATTGTCCAACTGGCATTTCTGGAGACAATTTCATGTGAGCTCAGTTTAAAGTTTAATCCTGAGCCAATTTACTGCATCCAACCCCCTGTAATCTCCATCAATCCCTTCTGTCCGTCTGCAATGACAATGTCAGGCAGACAAGAAAGACTTGTGTTGCCTCCTGGAAGGGCCCTGGCACAGCCATCTGCAGAGCCGTGGGGGGTTGTAGGCAGAATTCTAACTGGGCTGAATTCAGGCTACTGGAAAAGACAGTGGATACATGGCGCTGGGCTTCTGACCGCCTCAGCTTCAAACCTCTCCAAGGAAGCATCTGGTACAGGACAGACAAATGCAATCCAAAAAAGCAAAGCTGTGGATATCTTCCAGACTGCTGGACCATAGTGCATTCAGCCCAGCCTGTGATCGCATGCAGCCACCCCTGGTATAAATGAGACCTTGGCCCATGACAAGGTGCCAGCTGTATTTGGCAGCTGTTGACGTGTCCCGGGTACCACAGCAAGTGTGCTGTAGGTGAGCCTGAAGTTGCTGTTGGTCTTGGACCTGCAGGTAACTGAGGGTGCAGCCTTACTGACGGTGGAGCAAAAGGTAGGCCAGGTGTGAACAGGCTGATGTCTACTTTCATATATTTCTGGGTCATCAGCCTTTGCTGGTTTTTTTTTGGTCTGCTTTGATACATGAGACAGTTCAACCTTCCACTAGGGCAGTAATTGGACTTTATGAAATTTATAGGTGTAAGCAAAATCTAGATGATACATGTGCCACTTCAGAAGTATTTCAGAAATGGATGCTTCTGAGCAATTGTCATTGCCCATTTCAGATCACCTTGAGCTTCTGGGACCCTAAAAAATGTACAGCCCTCTTTAAAAAACAGATGCAGAAGCCATTACAGCAATGCTCGCCAAGGGAAATTTGAAAAGTGCTGTTAGTCTTCTGTTTGAAACACTTTTTTATCCAGGATCTAATTTTATTAATTAGTATCCAGCTTTAAAAATCTGAAGCAGAAGCAGAGGGATTCAGTCTCTTTCAGGTTTTCATCAGTAAAGTACTTTCATTCAGAGTTTCCAGATATGGAGGAATACTTATATATCATTATTGCAATTTTATGATCATACTTTACTTTAGAAACCCAGGAGTATTTCAAACTTCATCAGTTCATACAAAACTCTGGTAGGTCAATTTTAATTAGCTCAAATCCTTGTATGGTGTAAATCAGGATAACAGCTGTCATTCCTGATTTTCACTTTGGTCTTCTTTTTCTTTGAGGATTTGAATACACTGAGATTAAGCCCTCTGCTATAGTGCTTCAGTTACATTTTAAATGTCTTTTGAATAGTTCTGCATCCAATTATACGCAATCTCTTATTTAACTAAACAACAGTAACACCTATCATTGCATGTGCTGTACCTCTATGAAGTGCTTTAAACCTTTAACAGGTTTGAAGCTGCTGGGTACTAAATGCACAAAGAAGTGGCCCAATGGCAGCACCATTAATGGAGGTGTCTGGATGGAAAATCTGGGCTGACAGCAAACCTATGGAACTGGTCTCTTAGGAAGAATTTTGGACAAGGTGGCCCAATTTATGGATCCCAAAGAGAATAGCATGGAATAGAATAGAATGGAATAATTTTGGTTGGAAGGGACCTACAACGATCATCTAGTCCAACTGCCTGACCAATTCAGGGTTGAACAGAAGTTACAGCATGTTGTTAAGGGCATTGTCCAAAAGCCTCTTCGACACTGACAGGCTTGGGGCATTGACCATCTCTCCCAGAAGCCTGTTCCAGTTTCTGACCACCCTCTCGGTAAAGAAATGTTTCCTAATGTCAAGTCTGAACCTCCCCTTATATGGCTTTGAACCATTCCCACATGTCCTATCACTGGATCCCAGGGAGAAGAGCTCAGCACCTACCTCTCCACGTCCCCTCCTCAGGTAGCTGTAGAGAGCAATGAGGTCGCCCCTCAGCCTCCTTTCCTCCAAACTAGACAAACCCAAAGTCCTTAGCTGCTCCTCATTGGACATGCCTTCCAGCCCTTTCACCAGTTTTGTTGCCCTCCTCTGGACACATGCAAGTACCTTCTCATCCTTCTTAAACTGGGTGGCCCAGCACTGCATGCAATACTCAAGCTGAGGCTGCACCAACGCTGAATACAGTGGGATAATCACCCCTTTTGACCAGCTGGATATGCTGTGTTTAGAATCATGGAATCATTTAGGTTGGAAAAGAGCTTTAAGATCATCAAGGCCAACCGTAAACCTAACACAGCCAAGTCCACCACTAAACCATGTCCCTAAGCACCATGTCTACACATTTGATGCACCTCAGGATGCAGTTTGCCCTCTTTGCTGCCAGGGCACACACTGCTGACTCCTATTGAACCTGCTGTCGACCAGCACCCCTAGATCCCTTTCTGCAGGGCTCCTCTCCAGCCACTCCTCTCCCAGTTTATACTCATGCCCAGGGTTACCCTATCCCAGGTGCAGAATCCCACATTTAGTTGGTGTCAATGGGAAATGCTTGACTCATCGCTCTAGAAAGATAGTGACTGTGTTAGACATGTACGAGACTGGTTTCTAGACACCTTAGGCAGGGTTTATCTCAGCTTACATTTTGGAGGTCTCCAATGTAAATCAATAAATCTGCGCTGGTCGCCCTACAGTGTCTTTTTAATCAATGACATAAGCCTTTCTATGATAGATGATTCTTCTCACCTCTCTTAGAAGTGTAGATAAGGATGAAAAGAAACATTTTCCAAAAGCGCTCATTCATCCCATTAATGACAAACACACAGATCAACATTTGGTCTCATAAATACCACCTTTTTTTTTCATGGAAAACTTCAGTACTGATGGCATATTAGGTGCCTAATGGGGCTAGTCAGGTATTTTTGGATTGCTCTCCAGAATTTAACTGCCCCGTGTTCATGTAGTTTTTATTTCAGGCACCTAAGTCTTACCTGGATCTTGTCCTCTCACTTTATTTGGTTGTACAGCCACAGCAGAGGGATATAATAAACAAAACCTTTGGAGATGGTCTGGTTCCTAGTATGTTCCACAGCAGGACATCTATGTGTTTAGTACAATGGCCAAGCCACAGCTGATCCCATATGTAGAAATGTACCTTAAGCTTCTTAAAAACCTTAACCTACCTAATCAGTTCATTTCCATTCCCAAATCTGTAAGTTTCCCCTGGAGCACGTAACTGCACGTCATTCACATCCTTTTAGGGATCAGGGATGTTAAGCATTCATTATCACTGCCATACATGCCTGGCATACCTTCTATGAGTTGTCATCCAGGTTTACTCATATTCCTTGGCCTCCATAGCTACTACTGAGTGTGAAACATCTCTCTTTGTAGGAGTATCTATGACTTGTTTGGTCTGAGTAAATCTAGAAGACCCATTGTGTGAAACAGTTCAGTGCACCTATATGTTGGATTATAGTTCTCCTGAATGTATATACTATGCAGAAAAAAATGTTTGGGGCTCAGGACTTAACTGAGATGCATAAAATAGCGGGTAGCTACCCCCTGCACTCCCAGTAGTCTGTGGTGGTAGAGAGGCATCTCAAAAGTGCAATTCAGCTCTAACATAGGTATAACTGCTCTTTGCAGGTGCTTCTCGCTTTCTGTCTGCATTTTACAGAGCTGACAAAAAAAAAGTCTCCCATTTAAGCTAGGAGAGAATCTAGGACTTATCCAATATTAATGGAAAGACAGTGAAGCTTCTGTGTGTTGTGGGATAAATGAATTCCTACCTCTAGAAGTTGACACCACCGTACTACAAAAAGTATATAGAACAAATTCAGAGCTGTCCTGATCTCAGATATAAATAATTGAACATTGGAATATTTTGGCTCTAAGCATATTTAAATACTAAAATATAGGTTTGAGCACAAGCATTCCAATCAATGTTAACCCTACTTCTTTCCCTGCACTCCCCCTCACCTCGTCCAAGCTCTACCAGCAATCTGAAGCTGCTGGTTTGGAAAGAAAGAGAGACAAAGAAAGAATGAATCCTGTGAAATGTATTCTGTGGGAAAAAATATCAGATGCAAATAGAAATGAGTTTCAATGTGTATATACCAGAGCACTAGCATTCAGCTGGCTGAGAAATCTGCTAGTGAAATACCAACCTTTTGATAGGATTTAATTTTTTCTTTGGTTCAGCAGATTCCTTTTTCATTACTATAAGAAATATTGTAAAGCATGCAAAGCACTGGATAAGGTATACTAACAGCTTCAGCTGAAAAAGCTGTTCATGAGTATGATACACAGGATGAAGCGAAAGGTCTTTTGCTACAATAATTATTACCTTTGGCCCTCGCTTATGTTCTAGGAGATGAACCTTACATATGGTAAGATTTACAGCAAGAAATCTATTGACTTTGAAGTGTTGGAATGTTGCTAGTGGAGAACAGAAGAAAACAAAGCAAAGCAAAGCAAAGCAAGCTTACTCCATTGACAATAAAGGCAAACAATCGAAATCACAAAACTCCAGCAGCTGTCTGTTGTTTCAGGATCTGTTTCCTGCATTATGCCCATAACATTTTGCAGGAAATACATTTCAACATCTTCAAAGATTAAACTTTAATATCACACTCAAGAATGGAATTGTAAAGGCTTTGAGCTAAAGTGGGAGAATTGAATCTTAAAAGGAAAAAATTCATCTGTGATTACAAGCAAGCGAGCAAGCTCTAAAAGGCAGAAACTGAATTCATTTTCTCCTTGCAGTTTCTATACTGCCCATGCAATGCATGAGGTTTTACCTTAGCCAGTACATAAAGTGAGATTAAAGGGAAGATACATACTAATGAAGAGGTTTTATCTTAATATCCATTTTCAAGCACAGCTCAGTAGAGCAGTAAAAATAGTGGTAAACCACAGTGCAATTAGAGACATAATCATCCGAGTGGCAGCTGCTAAGATGTGAGGTACATGAGATCTTGCATGTACCCTTCTGTGAGGTCTAGAGGAATGATCTGGGTCCTGAGAGAAGGTGATGCACAGACACCTAACCACAAAAATAAGCTCTTTAGTTTGGTAAAAGCAAAAGAGCGTCAATCACAGATGGTTTTGGAGATGTCTCCAATAATGTCAGCTTTGCAATTTTATCACACATGAGCAGAAAATTAGCTATCGTATTGATGCAAAAATTAGGTATTTGTGCTCTCGTGGCACACAATAAAAGCAAATCTCTTTCTTCCTATCTTTCATGATGTTCATAAACTGGTGATTTAGAGCTTCTATTTAAAGACACGTAGCAGATCCAGTAAATGCATGAGCATAACCTGAGGGACTTTGTCTTCCTTTCCTCCCTAATTGGGTTTTGTTTTGGTTTTTTGCCCCAGTCCAAAATTAGATTGTTAAGTCTTCAAAGCAGGGACCCTGAACTCAATTATCCTCTCATTTTCTTCAGTCAAAGTCACTGGAGTTTCACTAACAGTAAACTTGCAAAAGTGCGTGAAGAATCAGACTTGCCTTACTGTACGTCCCCAAAGAAATCCAAATTATAGAGGCGTGTGATGCAGTCACCTGAGAAAGTTCACTGCATACTACATGGGTTGCTCCACCTTCCCCATTCTCATTTCTTTCATTATCACATGACTACAAAAATGCTGCCCTTGCTATTCTTGCACCAGAGAAGGGAAGTGCTTCCTTAGCTCTGCTAATGTTGCTTCCACTTCCCAAGCTGCAATTGCAGTATGACATACTGTTTTACTATGGTCAGTTATAATTTTGGCAAAGGTATGTCTCATTCTAAACATGTTGGCCACCTCCTTATCCTACAACTACAAAACAACTTAGGTCCTCAAGTTCAAAATCAAGATTTTTTAAAAATCCCATGCTTAAAATCCTCCTCCCAGGAGGATCAGACTGACCCGTGAGTTGAACAAGGCTGAGACTACATGGCTATAAATCCGAAGCAGAGGGAAGACCTTCCCACAAATGCACCATAAGGCTCCTGACCAACCGTATCAAGAAGGGCTGAGCCTGCAGCTCTCCTTTCTGCATTTCTTTCTTGTTAGTTTACAGCTGCTCCTATGTTTAAGTCCTTATGCTAATGTTTATGGCTCTTCCTCTTTAGCATATACTTTTCACCATGCACTATGTGGAGGACTTGGCACCTTGCTGCCATTTCTGGACGCAGCCACGGTGGTTACTGGGATTTGGAAAGTTTTCTCAATCCCCAGGGATGGTTCTAGGAATTCGGAAGAGTATTCTTCTTTGATTAGGACAAAAATCATGGGATAAAAAGGGCAGCAGAAACCTCTGTCCAAGCCATTTTCAGGTCAGTGTGACAACGTGCGTCAGACACAATGGAATGGCAGAAGTGAGTATCAAAGGTGCTTCTGAACATCTGAGGAAAAACCAAGTGTTTCACTAAGTCAAAGGGCATACAGAGGAAGGGAATACTTATTTAGCTTGGTTTACCTTTTCTCCTCGTAAAATCTCCCTTAATTATGTGTACATGTATAGAGGTATGCAGATATTGATACAGAAACAAACTCCGAACTGATCCCCAAATATCACTTAATCATTTCGATGTTCTGTTCATAAATGGCATAGGTTACCTTTATAATTATAGTTATCTTTTATTACCTTTTTAATTTATTAGCCATTTTATACAATGAACCTTAACACAGTATGTGATGTAATGCTCTGTAATGAGTTCATTTCTTTAAAAGGTGCTCCAGTATTTTAAATAGAAGTTGTTTTCACATGAGTTGTCTTAAAATAAGAACTATTTCTGTCTAACAATAATAACCAGGTACAAGCTCTGTAAGCCTGAAATATAGGGAATCAAAAATGGTTAAAATGAAATTTTGCCTCTACCTGACAGTCCTCCTGCTGTATTTATGGATTTTATTGTTGCAATAAAATTTGAGGGGGAGTGGGAAATTGATTGATTTTCTTTGTTCCACCTATTAACTCTACACTGGCTTTTGAATGATATATTCAGACAGGGGAAATAATTAAACCAAAAATACTCTTAATAACATGAATAAAATAAGTTAAATGTAATATCTTGAGTCTCACTCAGTTACATCAAATCATAATGGTAAAATTGGAACAGTTTCAAAGAGGGCTGTTTTGGCTTGTTTGCTTTTATTAGGCAGGAAACGTCCCTTTAACATTCTAATCTAAAACCGAATTATGGACATTCTCTCATGTCTTGGAAGAATGAGATGAATTTTAAGGAAGCAGTTAATGTCAAACACACTTATTCTGCCATTCTCTTGAAAAAGTAGTAGGTCTGACAGGTTGCTTTGTTTTTTACTTCAGTGTTATTGTGAGCTTATGGGTAAAAACTAGATCTGTAACACTGCTTCATTACAGATTTTTTTCTTGTTATTTGTCTGTACTTTGAAAGAACAGAGAAAATACCACTTTATTCCAAGTGCATGAATCATACCTGTATGATATTTTCTGACTGGTGGTCCAGAGAACACTTTGTTATGCTAAAGTTCCTCTACTGAAATCTTCCACCAACAGGTCATGAGACTGTTGATTAGGGCATGCTGCAGCTTGAAGTGTTGACTATTCTTCTTAGATAGTTGATATCAATAAATTTATTTCACCTAAGTTTTTAGGCTGGTTTATTTGGCAAAACATTGGCTTTCTCTTTATCTAAAATTCTTTGAAAATGTGTTTTTTTTGAAGTCTGAAGTCCCAGGTGCTGACTGGGGGTTGGTTAGGTCCACCCCTGGGAGCAGAAGACTTTCTTCAAGCACTGAATACACACACCAGTCCTGAGAACTTATGGTGGGTTGTCCCTCGCCAACAGCCAAACACCCACACAGCTGCTCACTCACTCTCCTCTCCTGCGGGATGTGGAGAAAATAGAAGGAAGGTGAGGAGACTTGTGGGTTGAGATAAAAGTCTACTAGGGAAAGCAAAAGCTGCCCACACAAGCAAAGCAAAGAAAGAATCTATTCACTATTTCCTTCCCATCAGCAGGCAGGTGTCCAGTCACTTCCGCAAAAGCAGGGCTTCACCACATGTGATGGTTCCTTGGGAAGACAAACACCAAAAGCATGAGTGTTCCCCTTCCCCCTCCTTTCCCTGAGCTTTTATTGCTGAGCAGAACGTCATATGGCCTGGAATATCCCTTTGGTCAGGTCAGGTCAGCTGTCCTGGCTGTTCCTCCTCCTGGCTTCTAGCTCACCCCCAGCCTACTCACAGGGGCAGAGTAGGAAAAACTACATTACGCAGGCACTGCACAGCAATAGCCAAAGCACTGGTGTGTTAAGACTTTTAGTCAAAATCCAAACCAAAGCATCACATGGGCTCCTGTGACGAAAATTAACTCCATCCCAGTCAGACTCAGTGGAGGGTTTCAGCTTGTAGAATTGATTCTCAGTTGTCACTCAGTGTTTGAACTTGGACAAGTCAGTTCCCAGCACCACAGTTTACTTGGGCTTAACATAGGAGGCAAAATTCGTCTTCAAGACATCAGGAACTGCTATTCAGAAAGTGCTTTCTCAGCCATGGATAAAAAGAATAATATAGAAGTGTTAAATACCATAGTATTATTTTTAACCTTTGAATTTCCATTCCGTCCTCTCCAGAAGTGTTCAGGAATTTGGCTTATATTTATGCACATTGAATTTCATGGTTTCATCAAATTTAGCCCTCCTTCACTAGTCCTTTCATTTTATATTTTCTGTGTAGCTCAGGTTTGGTGAAACCATGCACCCAGCAGACTTTGGAGATATTTTAAAAGCAATTAAATATTTTATTCCTGTTAATGTTTAGGACTGATGTTGTTTGATTTGTTCAAGTTAGCAGGTTAAAGTAAAGCCCTGACTACACATTTTTAGGTATGAGTTTGTATGAAAAATAATAGCTACAAAATTAAGCTTTGGAGTAACAGTGACCTACAAAAAAAAAGAAAAAAAACAACAGAGAGAGATCAGACCTACTCTAGGGACTCTAGGGATGAATAGTGCTTGTTTAAAGTTACTAACAGAGGTTCCAGAGATAAAAAGAGGAAGGGATTTCAGAGCAACTCATTAGATACTGCCTACTATGTGTACAGAAAGGATGACAATGGCCTCAGGTACTGTCAATTAGGCCAATGCAAAATTAAGAAAATGAACCAAGTTCAAAAGGATGAGGGAGAGTAATAAAACTATGCTGGATTCTAATGGCATGTGCTAATCAAAGACAAGCAAGCTGCATATAGATCCCAGCCCGCTGCTTCTTGTTGAAATGACTAATAGGGCATTACCGGGGAGTACTTCTAGGGGTAAAGCAAGGCTGGAGCTGAAGTTAGAGTGGCCTCACCTTGGACACTCAACCTGGTATCTAACAGGCGGGTGCCTAGCCCCAGCAAGGAGCCACTTGAACTCTTCATCACCATGACTGAAGGGTTCCCTCCATTAGTTGAAATCACAGAGTGGAGGAGAGCAACCAAAGTCCTGCTCCTCTCAGACCAGGGTCCCATAATTTTCTGCTTTAATACATGGGAGCTAAATATAAAATGCACACAGCTTTTCATGAGTGAGCGCTGGCCTACAGGCTGCATACACCTCACGCCGCACTGCTGGCCAGCCTTGCTGTGGTGGGGTTGGCCCTGGCTTCCCACCCCTCTGGACTTGGGGCTTTTGCATTGATGGGCACCTTGCGGCTCTGTCCTGGCAGTGGGTCTGCCATGCAGCGAAGTGGTGCCATGGCTGACCCTGCGAGGGCTCAAGGTGGTGCAAGACATGAGGAGGACATTCCTGCGCAGGATTGTCCTTACATAAGTCTGGAGCACTGCCCTGGAGGTCACTTGTTATCTGAGATTTACACCCTCTGAACTAATCTGATTTAGTCCTCACCTCTCTCTGCAGGCGCTTTCCATCAAAATGACATAGCAGTAACAGTCAATAACATACACATAAAAAAGTCATTACCATGTTGTTATTTAGTGTTTAAAGACCAAATGTAGAGTCTGTTCACTAGCTAATAACCAGATGACATCAAATGTAGATTCAACTTTTCACCCGTTTCTCTTCTATGTGATGCAGCAATGACTCAGGCTGCATGTGAAGGGCAGTTTTGTAAAAACACGTTTTTGATCATTTCTAGTCCTGATCCTTTTTAAAGGGTATGTGTTTCAGTACATTACTATTACCCACTAATTTCATGGTCCATGGCTGAACATAAAGCTGTAATTCAATTGTGGTTTTTTTTTTTTATATTATAAACAGCAAGAGTAATGCTGATTTACATTCTCAGTGTTCACTGAGGACTACATATTGTTATTTATAATACAGGCAAGGGATTTTGCAGACACCTAGTCATTAAGTTATTTAAAGTCTGTCATGCTGGAAAAGAAGACTTAATCCACAGAATGTAGAAAGGAAGGGATTACAATGCTGAAGATCTCAAAAGGAAGAGATTACCGAGGAAGAAAAATTAGCACAATGTATTCACTTCCTGAGGAACAATCACTTGTAGGCAAGTAACAAACAGCATGCAGCGTGCTCGCACATACAATAAATATTTACCTAAAAAAAAATATTATGTGGCTAATCAAACACTAGCAAGTCATTGCATTATAAGATATTTCTAACAGAATGCTCTTTCCATATAATAACACATGGAAATTAATTGACAAAGTAATAAGGATCTCTTATATCTACTTATGCTTGTTCTGTCAGATATCTATTTCATGTTATGTTCAAATGAACAAGAAAGTACAGTCATAATTGCAGTAAGAAAAGCTTTTGAAAGATGTGAAATCAATAGCTGTCCTGAAATTGGTACCAGAAGAAAAATATTTTGCAGAGTGATTAAACTTACAATTCACTGGGAGCCACACACTGCCATAGAACTTGATCTTACAAGAAGTTGAACATTTTCCCTCTGCTCCAGCAGACCACTCATGCGTGGATGACAGATAAAGTCCTACAGACAGCACTGGCACTCCACATGTGCTTACATTTAAACTGATCCTTAAACACTTCAGGTTTTGAACCAGGATACACAGCAAGATACAAGAACGAGCCTTTAATAAAGACTGATTAACGATCCAGAAGTGAATTCTGCAGTCCTCAAAGTCAAAAAAAGTTCTGCTCATTCACAGTCTGACTCCCGCTGCTTAAGGCACCTAGGGTGCATATTTAAATTATGATTATCTCACAGTCTCTACACAGGCAAAACGTCCTTCTATCTATTGAAGCAGATGTATTAATTCTACAGATCAGATCCTGGGCTCTTGATAATAGCTTAATCCTCTTCCTTTACTTGTTAGCCATCCTCTGTACCTCAAGCCCTTAGGTTGATGATGTGTACCACTGACAACGGAGCTGTTTTGCTGCCATCGTCAGATGTAGCAGCATCTGTGTGCTTTGGGTGAGTAAGGGAGGACAGGAGGAACCTGAGGTGCTCTGGCATGGGGCTTATATCTCTATCTTATCACTAGCTTATATCTCAGAGACTCCCACTGCCTTGGCTGCTTTAAAGGCAGCAAAGGCAGGAATAAGTCAGAAAAGTTGTGACAGGGCTGTTAGATTTATTATCATCTATTACAGGGTTTTGTTACCTGTTGGAAAGCAGGGATTCAGGGATGTGGGAGTCTGCTCCCACTGACATGGGGCAGCCCCTCTGCCCTCTTCCAGCTGGAGAGGTAAGGCTCTTTCACACCCTCCTGCCCTCATAAGGGAAGTTCAGGTGCAGTGACTTCTTCAGGTGGCTGAAAATGGATGGAGAGATTAAGATATTCCCTCTGTTGTGGAGTGTCCTCACTGCACCGCTAAGGGAAGTTAATTTTATTAATGCCTGCCCACTGACTTCATGAAAACTACAGGTTGTTCAGCTAAATTAGTATCTCTTTATAATAGGGAAGGCTGGTCAATAAAGATAAAAGCATTGATCTAACATCAACAGAGAAGAAAATATTTGACTTGATGTTATACATTTTGATTAAGAAACTAGAACAACAGGAAAATTTCACATGGTAAATGGATTAAAAACTGGTGAGCTGATAGATCTCAAAAGATAACTGTAGATGAATAATCTTCAAGTGTGTGCTTCTCAGGATCTCTCCAGGGAGCAGGGTTTCATTCTGAAGTGTGTAACACTATTCTCAGTGACCTGGAAGGAAACGTAACTTCATTGCAGATAAGATTTGCAGATCACAGTGTTAAGGATGGGGAAGAGTGAACAGGCTCTGTCACTGATAAAGAGAATGGTGTTAAGCAGTGCTCAGACAGGGAAAGTGCAAAGCAAGAGGGATAAATATAAACTCATATCCAAGAATACAAAGTGCAGATTATACATACAGGTGGGGGGAGTGTAACCTAGATAGCAGTCTGAAAAGAGTTTGAGGATTACGCTGGACAATCTGAATATAAAAACCTAGGCTGACACTGTCCAAAGGGCTAAAACAATCCCAGGATACATAAACAAAGGAAATTTCCAGTATGAGGACAGAAAATTATGTTTTCCTATGTGGTGGGAATATGCCTCCTCCTCTAGGTGTCCAGAAGATTGTTGAAAAATTAGAGTTCAGGGAGGAGCCATGATAAAGACTAAAGGGTTGGAAGCTCTGCTTTATAACTCACTCTATTTTGCTTATCAAAGAGAAGGTTCAAGGATGGATAAATCAGTTTATGAGAATCTATGTGGGGAAGAAAACAAGAACAAACGACTCACAGACAAGCCACAAATTTTTAACTGTTAAAGCCTGTGCTAAATTCCAAATAGCTGGAAGTGTTTAAACTTAAACCAGCTTCTTTTGCTACAAGAGGCATTTTTGTGTTTTTCACTCAAATGCACAATAACACAAGAAGGGACAATTTTGCCCAAGCTACATGAAAGGTCAGAATATGAGATCTTAATGGCTTCTTCTGGCCTTCTAGTCTTTGAGTGTATATTCTACAAAATATTTTACCTCTAAAATCTCCTATTTCAGACCTAGTGTTATGAGATTTTTTTCTTCTTGCCTCTGACCTGGGAATTTCATTATCCAAGGAAAAACAAGTTTATTTAGTAAATTTAACTAAATTTCATCCACTGGCAAATTTTGCTTCCAAAACAACAGTACTGTAAAATGTACTGGATACTTTACGCTATTAGTTTTTTGTCTCCTGACTACCTTGCTCATTCACAATCCTCTATGTGCAACAAAGCCATAAGGATTAAGGGTATAAGAATAATTACATTTTCCATTTGACTGCCAAACTAAAACATTGAAAAAAATCCCCTCACCAAAATAAAAACAAGAAAACCAAAAGTATTACATTCAGAGTAGAATAATTCATTCTCAAGTGTTTGACAGAGAAAAAAGAGACAGAGGGACTAGAGTAAAATGTGGGGGAAGCAGGGGGAGGGAGGAGGAGAAGGTGTCTGGGTAGTTCATTCTTGATGTCAACAAGCGTGCTTACCTCTCACAGCTCCCACTGGACTGCCCAACGTATTCTGCTTTGGTGTGTCTGAAAGCCATCCTGCCAAAGCCATCCTTAGCTAGGAATGCTAAAGGTACTCACGCAGCCTTAGTGAGAAAATAAAAGAAGGTGCGTTCCCTGGAGCAGCTGTAAAATGAATCAAAGGGGCATCTACCTCCGTAGGTACTCTTTTGATGGACAGCCAAATGGGTGCACGTGGCTAAGGATTACAAGCCTTTTAAAGGCAAAAGTCCACTCTTGTTACGTGAGCAGGAACCCAGAACAGCCAGAATGAGTCTGGGAACATGGGGGGATGAGATTTCAGAACATCTCAGTGTCTCTCCTGAGACAGTAACCTCTGACAACATCGTACTCAGAAACAAAAGAAGATATGGACCACTGTACTGCTACAAGGCCATGTGGTGCAGTCAGCCCACATTCATATTGCCTACAGTATTTCCGACTATAGCAGATTATGCTGGAGAGCTGATTGAAACACTCCAAAACAGAGCCAGGGAGTGAGCAGATGAGCAGGGCACAAGCTCATACCCTGGCCATACATGGCCATAATCCACATATCCCATTCTGCCAATGTCTCCATCACAAGGCTGCATGTTGTCATTGGTTCAGCACACATTTAAAAATGCCTGAGAGTAACTCAGAATGCCTTAAAACATTGTAGCTAGGATACTGTAATGTGAAAGAAAGAAGGGGCTTTCATCCACCCTCATCAGACTGTGGAATTCTCTTCTCAATGAATAGAAAGGGATCACTTTTACCTTGACAACATTGCCAAGCCAGCCCATTATATCTTTGCTTCTATTTAGTGTGTGAAATGAAGGGATTTTGGAAGTGCATGTAAAGATATTTTAGAAAATGTATGAATTAACTGTTCTGACATTTCTAGCATTATATTGCCACTTTCACTGTGACCAAAACTTAGAAAATCCAGGGTGAATTTATCACATGATTGCACCTGTTCCAACACTGCTTTTTTTTTGCCTAAGATTCACTGAAAAAAAAGAAAACCTGGCTGACATCTAGTCATCTCATTAGCAGTGCATCATGGTTCACCTGCAACCAGTGTGCTGATGCCCATTCGGCAAGAGCGCAGGCATGAAGGAAAAGGGCTGAAGCACACCCAGGTCTTGCCCCAGCATGGAGTCAGTACAAAGCCAAGATGTTCATTTGCATCCAGGAGCTCAGGACCTCTCCCAGTCCCTTCATTTGGTATCCTGCAGCACTGGGCCACAAGATGACGGGGGTGTTCAGGGTCTGGAGCACAGTGTGCCCCTTCTAGGAGTTTAGATGTCCTCAAGGCCAGATCACGGATGACAGCTGCTGTGCAGCAAGAGCTGGAAAAGCCTCAGAGGGGTCTCGCTTTCCTTCTCTTGGGAGCTGCTTTGGAGCTAAAGCTCTTGTGTTTGGTCCCCACCTGAGCTGCACTTCGGCTGCTTTGCAGCCATGACTGTGCCTCTGTGATCTTGACTCTGATCCTGAACCTCTGCATTGACTTTCTGGCTTCACTTTGGACTTGCCTCATCACTGTGGATTTGCTGGGTGAAAGCTGGTCTGTCTGATGCCGGTTGCTATCACTGGCCTGCTCTGCACTTCTGGCTCATGTGCAGGAGGCCAGCCCTGGATGGTGACAGTGCTGCCTCTGCCTGCCTTGCTGTGAATCTGTTATCCCACCTCTCCTTCCCCTGCAGAGCAGTCAGCCCTCGCCTCTCCCTGGCAGGCAATGTCCTTGGCAGAGATGTTCAGCCTGTCTTTGATTTCCTACTCACTAGCTCAAACACAGCTCATTTCAAAATGCCTGGAAGTCCCTATGTGAGTTCAATTACCTTCAGAAAATGAATAATATCGAGTTGGCTTCCTGAAGATGGCTGGCCACATCTCAATTGGCATCTCATCTAATCAGAGTTAGCACTGGTATTCTCAGAACCAAAATGCGAGCATGGCTGATGATATGAAATCAATGGAATTACACCTGCCTACGTGGGAACAGACCTTCTGACCTCAAGTTCTTAACTTCATAGATCTGACATGAAGCACAAAGGCTCAACAGTGGAAACTCGTCTGCTCATTGCATCATGCATCTTACAGGGGCAAAGGGAAGACTCCAGTCTTTCTGCCTCTCAGTCTGTCACTACTTGTCATATGGGGAATCATCTTTTAAAAGAAAACAGGGGAAAGAATGAATTAATGAATAAATAAATCAGTGGAACTATTTGATAAGTTAACACAGAGATATAGTTCATATAATACACAGCAGGACACCTAAGGGTTTCTCAGGAACAGAGGTGCTATTACACAGATGCCTTCTTTGTGTGAAGTTCCATTATATTCTGTAAATATAAATTTAAGAGTAACCTTAGGTAGGAATATTTAAAGGTCTGGAGGGTTGAAATTACTGTCCAATGTCCTTGTCTTGTTTTTAATCCTTGGCGAACATAAAACTGTTTACTGCTAGTACTCTTCTCCCAGGACAGGAAATTAAAGAACTGCTGCCCCAGTCCCTAGTCATCTTTTGGGCAGGACAGGAGATGACTGCTGACATGCTTAGCTTTAACAGCAAGGTCTTTGAAGCAGAAGACCCTCTTTGTGCTCTTTCTTTGTCAAGCACCTGGTAATCTGATGTCCTACAGCATTGTCATGTAAATTAATCACATTAAATTAACACAACTCCCTCTTCACCCATCCAGAATTAAATCTCTATCCACCTCCACAACAGGTACAGAATGCAAAATTTTGCTATAATTTTTCCCTTTTGATAAATGGATTTTTTTTCAGCAAGCTGAAGTTAATCATAAGAAAGAATTAAATGTAAATTTAAATATCTTCACAGCAAAATTAGAAGACAAGCATGTTTAGAAATTAATCTAGTACTTATAGTGTAAGTAAAGAGGAAAGTGAATCTAACTTTATTTTTCTTTTTAAAGGTGAGGCCTTCAATGCAGAAATGAAAAATCTGCCCCCTATGATAACTTTTCTGAAGCAGTAAAATGTAAGTACAAGAATGTTAGATTAGCAAATTATACCAATATACCAGGATCACAACTTTTGTTAGATTTCCTATGGACTGTGATTTTCCTCAGAAAACCATCCAGATAATTATGAATTTTAGAATCATAAAAGAGTTCCAGAGTTCCAGCTTGGCTGTAGTGGTCCAGTACATCCATATATATGAGCCAAAACCTCACATACATAGCAAGGACGTACAGAGAAAGGTTCAACTCAGAGGAACTCTGAAGTTTACAAATTTGCCCAAGTTACTTTTGCCACCATTGAGCTAAACCAGAGACACCAGGGATGAAGGGCTTCTTTAGGTAGCAGAGGCCCTGAGTAGCCCCTTCTGGTGCTCAGCAGGGCATCTACCAAGGGGGTTGGTGCAGCCGCTGCACACTGTCAGGCAGACGGAGGGGACACAGCGTATGTGGTGCACTGACCTCCTTCTGGAGGCATGGTCAGCATCGCCCTGAAACAGTCTTCAAGAAAAATGGAGCTGCAGAACTGCGTTAGACAGAGTTGAATGTGATAAAAGGCACTAGAGAGTCCTACACCCGGCTCAGGAGGACTCGCACGGGAATAAACTTTGCCCACAGGTCAGGTGGTTTAAAGTGATTGAAACTGGGAACGTGTTGTTGGGGTCATGGGAATTTCAGAGCTATATCATTATTCTCCATATTTGGTGTACTCTGATATTTTATTATCAACATATATGTATGTACACCTAAAGTGAGATAAAATAACTGAAATCAGATGAAGCTGCTGAGAACAGTATAAGCAAAATTTATGCCAGTTACTGTGATTTGAGTCTGCACAATTTCTAAACAAGTGATTAGGTACAACCTTATCCGGGAAAGTACTTATATGTACATTTAGGTTCCATTGGTGTTAGCAGCTATTAAGCAAGCATGGTCAAGGGCTTTACTGAATATGCATTGCAAAATTGGGGCTTTGGTTACAGTAAAAACTTTAGAAAGCCCAGCTGTGAATTAGGGTATACGTGGACAAATCTCCAGTGGGAGATAAATTCTTATCCTCCTTCTCATGTTAAATAGCAATTTGTTCTACCCACTGACTAATTCAAGTGAGTATCAAAAATTGGTCCAAATGGCCTAACATACCTGTACTCCAAACCAGGATTTTCTGGGAAACATTTTGTAAGACCCAAAATCTTAAGGTTTAAAGAAATTTTGAATATAAAAAGATAATAAATACATGTTAGAAGGCATCTTAGATCTACAGTTGTCAATCCTTAGTTGCATGAAAAATACAAAAAGCGTTTACATTTTTAACAAGACCTAATTGTTGCAAAATTTCTTCCAAGCAAAACCCCCTCACTTTTATTCTAATAAAACAAGGCAGTTTCCATTGCCTGAATTAAAACTAAACTTAAGCACATTGTTTTTAAAATCAAGCCTGCCATTAAAGAAAGGGTATATTTATTAAATGTGGGTGTTAGATAATCAGAATTGTAGAATGGGTACAAGCTGTGCTTTTTCTTCCTAGATATTTACACCAGGTTACTTTTCCAGCAAGTGGGGAAAGAGTTCAGTGAAAAAAATTATTGTTTGGTGTAAAACTTGCACTTTAAAGAATTTTTTTAATTCAAGAATTTTTATATTTGCCATAGAGGAGGCAACACTTAAATGAAAACAGCGGAAATATCAACATGAATAAGTTGTTAATGGCTGCTTTCCTTTTTTAAAAAAAACCTCCCTTTTGTTATGTCATAATAATGATTACTTTCATGGGCTGTCGTTTGACAGTCCCACACGGTGTAGGAGGGGTGAATGAAAGCTGCTTCTTCTGCCTTCAGGCTGAAGCACACAGCAGACTTACGCAAAAAAGAAGAGCTGAGAGAATGCTATATAGCGTTATCTCAGTCATCGCCTAATGATGCTCTGAGTTGTTCTTAGATTTGCTTTCAATTTTCAGGGGGTTTTAACAAAAGTAAACCTCTATTGCCTTCTAACCCCAGTGAGTCATATTTTGTGCTTTTAACTGTTTGCTTCATTTTGACCTGCATTTCAGTAAACATGAGACTTGACGAATGATTATGTTGTTCAGGCAAAGATAAAAAAAAAATCTCCTATTAGCCTCGACTTCTCCTCCCCTGCAGGCAGCCTACACAAAACCATGGACACTATTATCACAGGCAGTATTTAAATCTCAGTTACATTCTTGAGGCCTGACTGCCACTGCCACTGACTTACGGCAATTTACACAGATGACTCTCTGATCCCTTGCTGACAGGCTAATGGAGTCCATGAAATCCTGCATGGTGGTTCAGTTGTACTGAATTGCACCTGAAAATACAATATGTGGATAGATTTAAGCGTCAGTGTCGAGTCTTTCAGCAACAGCTTGTGCAAACATTTAATTTTATACACATATGCAAAGCCATGGTTTAATTTGGAGGAAAACTAGGTGCCTTAATTTGTTCTCCTACCATTTATACTGATAGTATTTCTGCTAACTGACCCACTCCATTACTTATTTATGGTCTTAAAACATTATCTGTTACTATTTTTAAAAGCTTCAATTTACACTTACACAAAACACAAGTCAGATCCAGCTCCCACGAAAGTCTCTATATCTGCATTACCATTGCTATTCTAGGTGAGTACTGAGATTTTACCCATTGGATTCACACAGGTTGAGTCTCAGCACACCCAGCTGTGTCCACACTGCAGCCCTAATAGCACTTTTATACCCACCCTGTCACATCCACCCCCCAGCTTACTTACTATCTTCCTCACTGCCCACGTGAAGTACCTTGCCCTCTATCAGCAGTGCTGGACTTTGGGATTCCTATGGATTCCTGTGGTGCTTTTTTCTAACCATGAAAGGCAGTAGAAGCAAAGAGTGGAAAGTGGGGGGGCGGGGGGTAAAGGAGAAGGGTAAGTTGGGCACCTGAGTGAGAACTTTGGACCCTCTTTCTTGCAGCTCAGCATTTTACAGATGGCAATGATTCTCAGCCTTCTACCTGACCAGCAGTCCAGAATACCCTTATCTTGGAGCTTTTTGATACTTTTTGAAGCGTGGAACACAATGCAGCTGGAAAACCATTTCTTTGCAGGGATGCTGGCAGGATGCATCCACCCTGCAATACCTCTAGGTTAGAAGCATTCTGTGTTGGGCCTGTATCAGGCTGGAAAAGTGACATTAACTGCAATGGACTGAAAAACCTTTCTGTGCACAGGGCCACTCTCATATGCTGTGAGGAGCTGATTTTGTTTCTACTTCAACAGTGTGGTTCCTCCTGGAAATGGAGGTTGCTGTTGCAGGAAGATGCAGGGTGGAAGGAGGACATTGGATTGCCTGGTCAAGAAATGGGTGGCGAGACACTGTGGAAACAGACAAAGTGAGAATCCTGGATAACCACTTTGGAAGAGCAGGGCTATCCATTACCAGCACTGTCATGAAGATAACCCTGCCCAGTGTCGTCTACACTCAGCACAGGCTGCAGTATGACAGATGTCATTGCTGGCTATAGACATAATTCCTTCCCAAAATGAGAGAGGAGTCCACAGGCAAGATGTGCAGCTTGTTGTGCCTATGGGCTCACACAGCTGTTCAAATTAGAAAGAGTATCACTCATCTTACCAGTGAATCATGGTGTTCCCACAGAAACATTAGACTTAGCAGCCAAGTCTATGACAGCCATGTAGTCCAAAGTTTATATAAAACAGTACAGGCTACACGGAACAGGGAGTGGATATGCTTTTACCTGTGAGGTGGTGCTCAAGGGACGTAAAATTATTTCAACCATGCATTTCTGCTGTGTTTTCCATGTCTGTGTTTTTCACATGGCTAAATGGGAGATGTTTGTGTTCCCATAACAAAATCAGCAACACCACTCAATAGCACCTACTTGGCTGAGGCCCACTGGGGCACTTACATGCTTTCTACAGACCTATCAGCAAGTTAACCTGCCTGCACGTGACACTGGAGGATGGAGGGCTAGTTCATGCTCCAAAGCCCGTGTGAGTTGTCATCTACAGATATGTTGCCAGAAGACCCCAGGGGCTAATGTAACAAGTGGAGCTTATTGTGCCTAACCTGTTTGGATTTCTCTCTGTGCAGGTAACAGGCATGGGCATCTTGTCTCCACTCCGCAGGACCTCCAGACACACTCGCCTCTCTGCCTAGTACCTGCCTTACCTTGTTTGGTTGTGTTTTTTAATTATTATTCTCCTTACCTTCGTCTTCATCAGGATGTCTGCTATGCAGAGCGCAGCACACCCTATCTTTCTACTCTGAGAGCAATGCCAATCGGCCACTTCAACATGTAGGTTAGCTGAGTGTTTTCAGGCCTTTTCGCAGGGGGGTATCCCTACAATCCTGCTCCATCCCTGACGGGATCTCTGCAGAACACAGATGATGGAGTCTGCTGGGAGACATGGGATGCCTAAAGAGATGTGGTCTTCTGTGTCTCTGATTTTCCAGGCCCCGAACCTTTACCTCTGCTTTGGACAGCCAAACTTTGTAGTCTGGAGTTGCTGCCCAGACTCACAGCTGCTGTCCTGCCGCACTGGTGTCCCAATTTTGATGGCATTAGTACAAAGTAACAAACAGAGGGGAAAAGGAGCTCTATTCAGACATTTTTAGATTGACAGCTACGAGTTATCATCAATGACTCTAATAAATTGGAGTCATTGAGAATTGCTGTTTGAAACAGGTATGTATAAATCTACAGGTTGTGATCCCTAATATATAGGATATAGGAGAAATAGAAAAATTTCAAATAAAGGAAACTTGGATGACCGCATGACTGAAATGGATGATGCAGAAATGGTGAATAAGGAATGATTATTCACCATTTCTCACAATAACAAAGCCACTCAACACCAAATGAAACTGTCAGGTAACAGGTTGAAAACAAGACAGAGAAATTAAGCTCTTCAGTTTTACTGCAATGTCAAATCTGCCTCTGTTGACACTTCAAAAGTGAGAGGCAATGCATAAGAAAATCAGCTTTAACAGCTACATATTGTCACAGGAATGGGCAACTGAAAATGACCTTAAGAAGGAATGTGTGAGGCATCGTTACTGCCTTTTGTAAGACGTGGCATGAAAACCAGGCGAGGTATTTTTCACCATTATTTAATAGAAGGTATCTTCATCTTCTGAGAATCAGTATTTTCTCTTCTGCATGTGCTGCTAGTCATCTCAACTAACTCATTATTCCCCAAACAACTACTTCATTAAATAATATTGATAATACCTTCACAAAGAGCTGAAAAAGTCACCCTCTGGCATAGAAACAAGCTGTGCACTGGCTGCTGTAAAGGCATATGCAATAGAGACGGAAGATTTTCGTCCTGCTCCCAGCACTCCCAGCAAACAGTAGACATCCTGTTCAGTTTGCTGAACCCCCAGCGGACACAGCAGGGGACAGAGCCACTGTCAGAGAGGGCTCAAGCTTCACCAACTGGCAAAAGTTATAGTACTTATTATAGTACTTATATATAGTACTGTGAAACGTCATATCCTTATTATTATTTATCCAGTATTTACATCAGCACAAATTGGTTATACGAAAATCATCAGAAAAATGCAATATAAAAATGATACCTACAGTCTTACTACTCTTCAGTATGTCATAACAGAAAAGTAATTTCAGGGGCTACATAATAAGGAAATTATATCAAAGTCTACAATAAAATAATCTCTTTTGCACTTTGGAGACTGTAAATAGTTCTCAAAAGAAAGCTGCCAAGCTTTTGGATGTCAGTGAAAAATCTATAACGGCTCAAGCTAAGTGAAATATTCCAACTGCATTAGACTGGTAGAACTTCGTATCTTGCTGTCAGAAGTCCTTTCATCACAGTCACTATGGGAAGTAATCCCCCTCCCTTCCACTATCTACTGAAATGAGTCTTTGAGGGAGGCACAGGCAGTAAGTGATAAAGACAACAGAGATTGTTCTAGATACCCTAAAGATGGAAGGAAAAGACATAGACTCTACTCAGAAATGAGGAATAGGATATCAATTTCAGTATCTGGAGTGAAGGTAACTACAGCATGAAAATGGCAGAGTTTGTTGAGTTAAAAACAAGTGGATAGAGAAGTGGTAAATGCCAAAAATTATATGTGTGCCAATAAATGTAAAGAAGGTGCTATGGAGTGAAAGTCTGCATTCAGTTAAAAGAGGAGATAGCAGTAAGGCATTGTCAGCAGGAGGGAGATCAAGCTTCTTCACTTTGGATAGTTTTGATACATTTTCCTCCTTCACTGGAAGGTAGGATGAGTCTTGTTATTATATAGAGGTGAAGACACTGAAGGTAAAAGTGTTCCCTGCTTCACAATCAAAGAAGTTACTGATTTCAGTAGAATCAGATTTTACCCAAGGTCCTCAAAATGTGTGAGAAGTTCTCAAACCAGGGGCTGTTTCTTGCTTTTTTTTTTTAACCCTACGATGCTGCAGCTAAATTTAAGTTTAGTAGACAAAACACAGGGCAATTTCATTTAAGCTGAATTGTAATGCAAGATATGGAAGTTCTGTAAGCATTATAAGCATTACATGTTCTGTCTCTGCACTAGGTAAAAACACAGAATGGCCCTTTTTCCTTTACAGAGGATAAAACTAGCTGAATACCACATCTTGCATTTGCTATCATGAAATATTTAACATGTTGCTTGCAGAACTTTGTTTATGGGAAACAAAATAAATGCAGTACGAAATGGATCTTTTCAGAGTCAGGCTATTTTTTCACCTGTAATGACTTCAAGATCCTTTAAAAATCTTGAAAGAAAATTGAGGACTGCTTTTTGCCGTGGGTTTGGATTTTTTAGGTTTGATTTGTTTGGGGGTTTTTTACCCACACTGAAGGACTTAGAGAAGCGAGTTGTCTGATCCTAACATCCTCATGACTACTCACAGATAACTCCGAGATAAAAGACTTGTATTGTGAGCAAGGGAGTGCTTGTTACTTCTAAAACTTCAGATTATTCTTTATTTCTCATAGAGAAACATCAACATTTTGCTAGCATAAAATGCTAGATACCAGATGTAGGGGTTAAATACATCATTTCTCCCAGTAACCTTTAACATGACCTTTGGTCATTAGCCACTATTTTTTCACAGCCCAGAGAAAAAAATTGGAAAATGCTTCAGAGACCTTACTTCAGAATTCAGTTTGGAAATAGCTAGCTAGTATGGACTTTTTCTTTTCATGTAGTATCTTTACTGTGCAACTCTGACAATAATAAAATTTGCTTTAGTAAAGATCAATAATAGTTTTTTAATGTAGGATTTAATGTTAGTAAATATTGCTGCACTTGAGACTGAGGGTCCCCAATGCTTTTGTTTTATCCTAAGTTCCATTTAAAAAAAAATGCATATCCACCTAGAAGCTGTCTTGCAGAAAACTCAAATAATATTGTAGTACTGAAGCTGTCTGGAGAAAGTGTAATTCAGTTATGTTTTTCTATTAGTGCATAATTTTTTTCCAGTTCTTAATCTCAGCTTCTCTCATTTGACACTCTTTTATGCAGATCAAGGCCACTGGCAAATCTGTGGCAGACTTGCACTGACATTCCTGGTGGGATTTGGTAAGAAAAGCTGACCACTAAGACAGTCCAAAGTCCATGGAAGCAAAAGGTATTTTTCCAGTCTTCAGAGGCCTTTAAAATAAGCCCCAAAGATATATAGCATTTCTTTTTAATTAAAAACCTGTCATATCACTCTGAGACTAAAAGGCTAGTACCTAAGTGAAAGCAAACTGATTTGACTTCATTGATACTGAAGCTGTTTCTATCAAAAACACAACTCTGTATTCACACTTTTCATAACGCATGATGTCACCGGAACAAAGTTAAGCATTTTAACTTCTTATGTTGATCAAAGTTTAGCTCGTTGTTCTTCTTTTCTCTCCCATTTACATATACATATTTACTAATTTCTGTATCAAGAATCCTATGTATAAAGTAAGTGAAGAAAATTTGGGACAGGAGGGGAATGTTTCCTATAAGGATTTTTTTTTCCCCAAGTAAAAAGAGGACTTTAAATGTCAATGTAAAACCAGTCTGGGGCAGGCAGAAGGAGGCAAAAGACTGAGAAAGGAATGATGTTTTACTCTTGAAAGGACAGTCAGACAATAGTGAAGAAACAAGAAATGGTGACACATCTCGCATTATTTTTAAGTTTTACAGAGTTTTTAAGTGCAAAAAAAGAGGGAATAATCCAAGGCATTATTGGACTTTATTAAAAAGCTCAGTAAAGTGCAAGTCCATTAAAACTGCCATACCTGAAACATCATGAATGTAATTCAAACTGTTCCAAGCCTGCTGCAAAACCATTTAAACACACTTAAGCAAATTATACTTCAAAACCGTTATTGGTGCTCCCTAGCAACAGTATTAATTGCCTAACATAAACTAAACTCACTGCAAAATCTTAATAAACCAGGCTGTTATTTAAGTACAACAGAAATTTCAACTAAAACTCTAGAAAAGCATGCCAGTCAATAATACAATAGAACACCTTGTTTCACTGAAGTCACTAATACTGGGCAGCATATAATGAAAAATACATACCATAGAATATGTCAAATTGGGAGCCACATGTATCATTGAGTCTAACATATATATATATATATATATATATATAAAAATCATCTGTACATTCAGTAAATTAAAATGTGTGCTAATGCTGCAATGAGTCAATTCACTTCCATTTCAAATGTACCTCAGACATCAGAATTTCACTGATTTATTCTGGTACATTAGATTCCCTTTGAGACTGCTTGGATTCAGCCTTTAGCTACCAACACAACTGCTCAGATCTGGGTCAATACCAACATCCTCCCCCACTGGCATCTTCCCCCCACTGTCCCCACAGCAGGGACAAGTAACAGACGTCTTTGGGAGCTGATGAAAGAGCCATCAAAGATGCCATTTCAGGATTCGATCAGGTGTCCATTTTATTTAGATAATGGAGGAGGTCACAGTCAGTTTGATGTAGGAGGGATTTGCTGGAAAAATGCTTGGAGATATTACAGAAGAACTAATTTCAATATGTCTACTGAAGTAGTAAAAGTATTCATTTTGAAAATGTTTGTTTATTTTGCTATTTATGCCTAGACTAAAATATTTAACACTCTAAAGCCCAATTATACAACTGGATTTTAACACTCTCCTTGTAATCTGTTTTTTTAATTGTGAAAGGATCTTCTTAGTTTTACCCTGTTGCACTTTTATTTTATTCACTAAAAAGCTTTTTTGTAGCCCACCTCTTTGGGCTCCCCATCCTATTGCAGAACTCCCAGAGCTGTGGCCAGAGCTGACCTCAGCAGCAGGCTGGGGGAAATGTCCGGGAACTCTACCAGGAGTGCTTAAATATCAACATAGAGCACCCAATCCTCAAGGTGAGAAAAAGGCTTCTTCCTCAGCTTCTAAAACAGACCCACCTTTTGGTTCCACCTCCAGGTTTCTGAGAAAATCTCCCATTTTTTATTGTCACTTCTAACTACATCCTTGGTTTCTTGTCTGTTAATACCAGGTCGGCTTGCTTTAGATCAACTCACAGTACAAATATGATAGCTAGGTGCAAAGACACAACTACATTTCCTTTTTATTAGCCAGAACACACTCTACAGTGTTCAGCTGGCTCTATGTCAGCTGCATGAAGACAGATACCCAATCCAGCAGAACGTATGATGGGATGAAGTTACCCCTTCAACATTTATACAGGAGTTTGAACTGGCAGAGTGAACTTGTACTAATTCAATGCTGTGCATCATGTGAAGGCAGCATCTCAGATCTGGTATTTTAAACCCTAAAAATGAATTTACATTATTAAAAAAAACACAGCCTTGGTGACCCCTGAAACATAGTCCAGATGTTGGGAAATAATCCAGATGTTTTACACTTGCATAAAGCACAGGCTAGCACTGAGGACATCCCAAACAAAACTCATTCTAGAAAAGAAGAGGGCTGTTTTGTACACATATACCTTGGGGATCTTCTCTTTGCTGTTGTGCAATGCACAATGGTGTTGTGTAGATGTCCATGAAAGTCCCTGTACCATAATCACACATATCTGAGACTACCCATTCGTAGACAGGTCCACATGAGGTCCAAGTGTGATGTTAATCATATAAATACCAGTTTGTAGGACAGGGACCTATACGATACGCTAGCAAGTAATGAGGACTCTATGAAGGGTGAGGGAAACAGGCTATGGAAAAGATTCAAGTTGTAAAGACCCAATATTGTGAATTTAGCAAAAATATATGTAGGTGGTTTTATAAGTGTTAATGAATTATCATTAACTAGAAGACACACATGGATTCATTGTAACAGAAGGAGCTTTGAGAACAGGACACAGTTGGCCCAAGATGGGGACTCAGAAATATTTATGCCCTCAGTGAGAGACAAAGACTATGAGGTTGTGTTAATGGAGGTGCAGGGATGGATACATCCCTTTACATAGAATCATAGAATGATTTGGGTTGGAAGGGTCCTTAAAGGTCATCTAGTTCCAACCCCCCTGCCATGGGCAGGACACCTTCCACTAGATCAGGTTGTTCAAACCTTCATCCAACCTGGCCTTGAACACTTCCAGGGATGGGGCACCCACAGCCTTTCTGGACTACCTGTTCCTGTGCCTCACCACCCTCATAGTAAAGAACTTCCTCCTTATATCTAAGCTAAATCTACTCTCTTTCAGTTTAGAACCGTTTCCCTTTGTCCTGTCACTACATGCCCTTGTAAAAAGTCCCTCTCCAGCTTTCCTGTAGGCTCCCTTTAAGTATTGAAAGGCCGCTATAAGGTCTCCCCGGAGCCTTCTCTTCTGCAGGCTAAACAACCCCAACTCTCTCAGCCTGTCCTCATAGGAGAGGTGCTCCAGCCCTCTGATCATCTTCATGGCCCTCCTCTGGACTCACTCCAATAGGTCCATGTCCTTCTTATTGTGGGGGCCCCAGCACTGAATGCAGTACTGCAGGTGGAGTCTCACCGGAGTGAAGTAGAGGGGGAGAATCACCTCCCTCAACCTGCTGGTCGCGCTTCTTTTGATGTCGCCTAGGATACAGTTGGCTTTCTGGGCTGCAAACGCACATTGCCAGGTCATGTTGAGCTTCTCGTCAACCAACAGCCCCAAGTCATTCTCCACAGGGCTGCTCTCAATCCATTGTCTGCCCAGCCTGTATTTGTGCTTGGGATTGCCCCGACCTACGTGCAGGACCTTGCACTTGGCCTTGTTGAACTTCAGGATGTTTGCATGGGCCCACCTCTCAAGCCTGTCAGGGTCCCTCTGGATGGCATCCCTTCCCTCCAGCGTGTCGACCGCACCACACAGTTGGATATCATCAGCAAACTTGCTGAGAGTGCACTCAATCCCACTATCCCACTGTCCATGTCACCAAGAAAAATGTTACACAGCGCCAGTCCCAACACCAACCCCTGAAGAACATCACTCATCAATGGTCTCTACCTGGGTATTGAGCCATTGACCGCAACTTTTTGAGTATGACCATCCAGCCAACTCCTTAACCCCCAAGTGGTCCATCCATCGAATCCATGTCTATCCAATTTAAAGACAAGGATCTCGTTCAGGACAGTGTCAAATGCTTTGCACAAATCCAGACAGATGACGTCCATTGCTCTTCCCTTATCCACCAACACTGCAACCCCATCGTAGAAGGCCACCGAATTTGTCAGGCATGATTTGTCCTTAGTGAAGCCATGTTGGCTGCCACCAACCACCTCCTTATTTTCCACGTGCCTTAGCATAGTTTCTAGGAGGATCTGCTCCATGATCTTGCTGAGCACAGAGGTGAGACTGACTGGCCTGTAGTTCCCTGGGTTGTCCTTTTTTCCCTTTTGAAAAATGGGGTTATGTTTCCCCTTTTCCAGTCAGTGGGAACTTCCCTGACTGCCACGACTTCACAAATATGATGGATAGTGTCTTAGCCACTTTATCTGCCAGTTCCCTCAGGACCTGTGGATGCATCTCATCTGGTGCCATGGACTTGTGCACCTTCACATTCCTTAGATGGCCTTGAACCTTATCTTCTCCTACAGTGGGCAGTTCTTCATTCTGCCAGTCCCTGCCTGTGCCTTCAGCATCTTCGGTGGTGTGGCTGGAGCACTTGCTGGTGAAGATTGTGGCAAAAAAGTTGTTGAGTACCTCAGCCTTCTCCATGTCCTCGGTAACCAGGACTCCCATTTCCTTCTGGAGAGGGCCCACATTTTCCCTAGTCTTTCTTGTATCACCGATAGAAGATTTTTCTTCACCTATAGAAGTTTTTCTTGTTGACCTGGATGTACCTGGCCAGATTCAATTCCATCAGGGCTTTAGCTTTCCTAACCTGATCCCTGGCTGCTCAGACAATTGCTCTGTATTCCTCCCAAGCTACCTGTCCTTGCTTCCACCCTCTGTAAGCTTACTTTCTGTGTTTGAGTTTGTCCAGGAGCTCCTTGTTCATCCATGCAGGCCTCCTTGTGTTTTTGCCTGACTTCCTCTTTGCTGGGACGCATCGCTCCTGAGCTTGCAGGAGGTAATCCTTGACTATTAACCAGCTTTCTTGGGCCCTTCTGCCCTCCAGCGCTTTATCCCATGATACTCTACCAAGCAGATCCCCAGAGAGGCCAAAGTCTGCTCTCCTCAACTTGAGGGTAGCGAGCTTACTGTGTGCCCTCCTTGCTGCCCTAAGGATCTTGAACGCCACCATTTCATAGTCACTGCAGCCAAGGCTGCTCTTGAGCTTCACATTCCCCACCAGCCCATCCTTGTTGGTGAGAACAAGGTCCAGCATAGCACCTCTCCTCATTGGCTCCTCTATCATTCAGAGAAGGAAGTTTTCACCAATGTATTCCAGGAACCTCCTGGATTGCTTATGCACAATAATGTCCAATTGAACATTTATTCCTGGTTATTGTGATTTGGAAATGATTGTAAAGTTTATATTAAAAGCATTCTGATTTGGGCCTCCTGAAAAACTATGTATTTACTCTCAATGTTTATAGTGAATTGGCTTTAAAGTTAATTCAGAAAAAACTTATTTCTACAGAAAAGAAATGTGGCAATGGCTGGGGCTTCATCAGATATTTTCCTTCACATCCACGTTTTGACCTGTTTGACTATTCATTTAGAACTCCCAGGCCTTTTTATTATTTGTGTAATCCTGTATGGGAGCTGCTATCTACAGGTTTTGAATTTATTATCTTAGGCTGCACAAAAGGGCCATAAGATAACCTCCTCCCCTACCATTCTATTACGACTGATAGTGACTTTAAACATTCTAATAATGGAAAAGATCAGAGCTTGGCTAAGCCAGCTGCTAGCTTATTTAAAGAGTATATACTAGTATAGCAGCAACCCGGAGCTGGGAATGGAAGAAGAAAAGAGAATAGCTGGTGGGGAGGGGAAGTGTGAGAAAGCAGGGGAGAAGGCAGGCAGAAAATCCTTTTAATACAGTGCTACGCTTTGGAAAATCAACCAAAGTCTGAAATGAAAAAAGGAAAATTCAAAGTGACTCTAAAATGTGAAGCTATTTCAAGCCAAACAGTGCCTTGGAAGGCATTCCAACACAACTTGCACTGACAGAGACTAAGGCAGGAAGCCTTAGCTGTAAGCTCCCCTGCAGCTACATTTGTCCTGTATCATGTGCTTCAAGGACAGCTGTAAGTGTCACAAAGTGCACGTGTCTCCTTCAAACAATGCGCCCTGCTTTATAACTTACTGCACACATTTTTTATTTATCTCTCTGCAAATGAGAGAGATGGTTATGGCAGAAGAAAACAGTTCAGCAGCAGTGAAGGTCAGGAGCTGAACAGATCTGTTTAACAAACCATCTCTACCATCTTTTTAATCCTCTGAGAGAGGAACAGAGCAGAATTGCTGTTAAAATTCAAACTACTTCATTATTAATTTGCCTTTTTTTCTCCCTACTAACACATATACTATAATACCTCCCACCTCTAAGCAATGACCCTGGGCAAAGCCAGCGTCTGGCCTTAAGAGAGGAACATGTACTTCTCTTACAGGGGCCCTCCCACACAATGAGACCATGCACCCTCCAGCTGAAGGAGTCAACTGCACATTCCCCATCACCTTCGCTTCTGCTGCCCAAACAAACCCTACAGGGAAATGCAGGATGTACCCACAGTGTTAAAGCCATTTTCCATTTCAAACTCGGCAACTACCCACTGTGTTTACATGGACATGTGTATGCAGATGCTCACCATCACCTCCCCAACTCTGGAGACAAGCAGCATGGCTTTAGCACAGTGCAGTCTCATCTGCAGATTTGGTGCAAGTGCAAATGGTTGTGCAATGCATGACACCTGCTGATACCTACCCTGAGCAAAGCCTGTGTGTAACTGTTGGGGTATAACCAGGACTAGGTGAAAAACATTTGGGCAGTAGGATTGCAGCAGTTGAATTCTTCAATTCACAGAGTAGATCTATGTATGTAATAATCCACAAAGGAATGCACATATACAATGCATACATACATACAACCTGAGAAATCATAAAATACCTCGATTAAAGCATAGAGTAAAACTGACAAGAAAGTTGGAGAAGCGCTGTTATAAATAGCTAATAGTAAAATCATATACCGATTGGATCTGTCTAGTGCAACTGCCAGTACATGTGAACTAAGAATATCTGAAGCTTTACACTAAACCACTTCATTGTGATGAGTGTGGTAATGGAGGCCCAGCAGAAAATAAGGCAGCAGAAGTCCGTCAGTGTTCATGGTTTTTCTTAGTGCGGTTATTTGGTGAGGGGCTTGGTTTGCAGACCGTAAGGGCTCCTGAGAAGGGACAAGTGAGCAACATCTGGGGGTAAGATTTCTGCTCCACTGATTTCTGGTGCTTTTCTGGTGAAGTCTTCCTAAGCAGCATGGCCTTTCCTCACTGCAGCTGGCTCCTTTATCTACCTGCAAGCTCTGCCTCAAGCCTGAGGACACTTCCCTAAGTGACTTTTCTTAGCTTCGCTGGTTTTCAGACTCTTTTAATAGGCCAGCCCTTTGTGAAGAATCCCATGCACCATTGGAAAGAAAACCCCAAACACCATTAATGACATTTTCCTTAGCTAATTTCTGGGGACCAGGAATCCTTCGCCACAGACCTTGGGAGGTGAAAAGGAAAGCTCTTACCCTCAAGGCATCCATCAGAACACACATAAGTATTAGACCTCCTACCCTGTGAGTGTATTACTTTCTCATCCATCCTTCCCTGTTTCTTTTCTTGCCCATCCTGAGGGAGCCAGACCCCAACATTTTCTGCAGCTCAGAAACAGGTAGGCACCTTAGGGTGGAACATACTGTGTCTCTCGATGCACTGAACTAGGCACTTAGGCGGTGCGTGATGTGGTACTCGCTGTCCAAAACCTCCTCCTCAGCTCATGCACCTGCTTTGTCCTTGTGAGTGCTGGTGGCTTACTCATTAAAAAAACCACAAAGACAAATACACCATACATGAAAAAGACGGCACGGTTACTGATACCCACTATGCTATACAAAGCCCTAATGTTAGACCGCTTACTTCAGCAGTGGATAGATGTCAGACTCAGGAACTCTGAGAGTCACGTCCTCTGCCTGCTGGGAAAAAGCCATAGCTACCAACAGAGAGCATCTCCTCCTTCCTCGTGTTAGCACTGGCACACAAACTCTCTTGCAGCAAATCTGCAGGAAATCTTTCCAAAGTTAACATAAAATATGGCCACCTTTCCAGAACAAGCTATTTCTACTTTTTCCCCAAGTATGTTGTAAAGTCTGTGCACCAAAGATCGCGTTACAGGCTAGAAAGGATTCAGAATCTGAAACCACATATTTTTGTTCAAGAAGCACCAAGATGAACTCTTACAACCACGCTCTTGTTTTTAGTAATGGATTCACTTCAGAGCATGAGTATTGTTATTTTTTCAATGTTTCTATTAAATTACTGCTTTTGATTTAGTTCTCTGATTTCTAACTAGTTATCACACCTGATGGTGACTTCAAATATTTTCAAGAATATTAATTTCACCTTATTTTCTTAACCAAACTTCTGATTACTACATTGGCAGCAGTCATGTAGGACTGATGAAAAAGTAAGAATTAGAAATCTTTCTAAAACTACTCCCAAGCTGAAAAGTCTTTCCAGGGGACTGTTGGAACCTGGGTTTTATGCCTTGTTAGAAAAGATGCAGTGGCCTTTTGACACAAAAAGAGTCTTGTTAAAACTCAGACATCAATGAACTCTCTTGATCAGAATCGATTTCTATTTCATTGTGTTGTGCTTAATTAAGGAAAAAGAAGCAGTATTGGAGTGAACTAGCCAAGGGTTACTCATTTAAGTACTATACTATCTGCTCAATCAAGAGACCTCACAAAACAGCTTTTTGTTCTGATTAAGATATATACCCGGTTAAAGGTTTCAAACCAATTCCCACTCAAATCAATGGGAGCTTTCTCCACCAACTTCAATGGTTGTTGATTAAGCCTGCAGAGAGGATGCTCTTTCATGTATGAAAGTGTTCCCAGATCACTCTGGGGTTTTTGAGGTAAATTACTAGTTCAAATAAGAGAAGGAGGAGCCTGAGATAAGACATGGCCCGAGAGATTCTGAGGTAGGAAATTTGCAAAGAGGCAGAGGTCAGGAGTTATTTCTAAGAATTTCTGCATAAGACCCATTTATTTAAGTCAGTGTACTTAGCTGTGAATTACAGGTGTCCACAGAATAAGCAGAAGTATGGCTGTTATTTGTGTTGGAGAGTGCATTTAAATAAATAAATAATGTGGGCTAATAAATAAGAGCAGAGCTCTGAAGGATTACAAAAGATTTTGTTTGTTTTTTTGTTTTTGTTTTTTTTTTTTTTTCACAAGTGCTGGTGAAATGAAGTACCACTAGAGAACTATCACACTAAATTTCCCCAAAAGTCTTGTTAACTCCTGTAACAATGCTTGAAAAATAGTTATTTTAAGGAATATTTGAAGAGTTTTGGAAGGGACAGTAAAACAATTTATCTGAACAGAGCTACATTGATAGAGGCATTAGAAGAGGCATTAGATAGAGGCATTGATAGAGGCTTTAGAATTTGAATACTTCTTTAAAAAAAAAAAGAAATTTTTAAACACTGAAAGACTTGCACCTTGTTGAAGGGGATGGGTCTACAGACCAGATCCTTAAGTCATCAGAAGTTAGTGAATTAAACAAACTAAAAATAAAGACTCAGCTCCATTAAATGGTTTAAGTTAAAGTACTTTTTAAAGTTAGACCCAGTTAATCTTACACTACTTACAGTCATAATTGTCAATGTATGGATAGATCTTATCTCTAGGTGCATGACACTTACTATGATTAGCTTTCTAACTACTTTTAATTTATAGGTTAGGTGTTTGTTAATTTTTTGAAATGATTCTTTAGTTGAATTCTGCTTCATCCATTTGACTAAAAGATTTTATAGGGAAATTAATACAGAAAAACAATAGTTTTAGAAGGCCACAGTGCTACATAGTCGTGAAAGCAATCCCAGTTTATTGTGACACCTGTAAATGTGTTGCACATGCAGTCTCTGTGACACCGAAGAGCTATTTGCACTTTCTTCTTTTTCTAATAATACAATCCTAGAATCATTTAGGTTGGAAAAGACCTTTAAGATCATCAAGTCCAACCATCAACCATGCCCACTAAACCATGTCATGAAGTGCCTTGTCTACATGCTTTTGGAATACCTCCAGGGATGGTGACTCCACCACTTCCCTGGGCAGCCTGTTCCCATGCCTAACAACCCTTTCAGTAAAGAAATTTTTCCTAATACCCAATCTAAACCTCCCCTGCCGCAACCTGAGGCCATTTCCTCTCATCCCATCACTAGTTACTTGACAGAGGAGACCAGCACCCACCTCACTACAACCTCCTTTCAGGGAGTTATAGGGAGCGATAAGGTCTCCCCTCAGCCTCCTTTTCTCCAGGCCAAACAACCCCAGTTCCCTCAGCCACTCCTCAGAAGACTTGTGCTCCAGACCCCTCACCAGCTTCATTGCCCTTCTCTGGACAGGCTGCAGCACCTCAATGTCTTTCCTGTAGTGAGGAGCCCAAAACTGA
>VYZV01005033.1:4473-51711 GCA_013401275.1 Pandion haliaetus | reverse complement strand
TTTTGCCCGTGACCATAAGTGGGGAGTGATCCCTCCCAGTCCTTGACTCGACCCACGAGCCTGCCTTTGGATTTTCTCCTCATCCCAACATGGCCAGGCGCGGGGGTGGGGGGTGAATGAGCGGCTTTGTGGTGCTTTGTTACCGACTGAGCTGAAACCACGACAGCATATCAGCCCAGCATTTTTAGAGTGCACAGTGCTGCACAAAGAGAAAACATAAATACAATCTCTGTTTCAAAAAGACTGCTATCTAGGTAAAACAGAAAAAAACCAAATCCTACAGTGTATTAATACAAATTCAGCACAAGACCAGTTAGTAACTTTTTTCCTTGTTCTTGAAAATTAAAGGAACAAACAACACACTCTTACATCTAGACCCACCTAGTTTGCCTCATGATAGGCTAAGTTGGAGATGCTTGAGTTAAAAGAGGAAAATAGATGCAACTGACCTTCTCTGAGCAAGAATAACTTAATCTCTATTAGCTTCCCAAAATATCTGGTAATCTCCTCAGGGGTCTGAGACAGCACCAGTTCCTCAGTATTCCGTGTTCTTTGTATGAGGCCTGTGTGTAAACTCCTCTTCTGTATAAAGCATCACCATTAAGCAGTGAGGTGTTTACCTGACTTAGGGGGTGTTTATATTGCTTGCTCAGCTCAATGGCTGTTGTAGTGAGCCTTCTGATTGTCAGCTGGTCTGGATATTTAGATACACATTTTAGGTGCAAGGCAGTAGGAGCTGGATTCTTGCGGAAGCAGTGCTGTTTACTGCCACCTCCCCAGGGGAACTGGCACAGGTGCTGTGCAGTCGCTTATTCTCTGCTCCTGTCCAAATCAACTGGGTGAATTTAAACCACCTGTGCATATAAACAATTATGCCTTAAGGTCCCTTGCTTGACTTTGCATTAGAAGAAATTAAGTCAGTGGTCTCCACGTGGAGATGGCGAATAGCAGAAATACCTTTTAGCTGGTGGAAGTTGTGTGCTGAAACTCTTCTCTGCCTGTGGCTTTCAGCCCATCGCTAGCGCATCCTCACGTGCTGTGTTTTTTTGCCACAACCATCTTCAGCAACCTCATATGCACCAGGTAATATACCTTAATAAGCAGGTTTTGGTAAAACTTTGAAGACAAGGGTAAATACCCATCCAAGTTTAGCCAGCAGGAATGATACTTTGGCTTCATGGTCCTCAAATCCTACTCCCTCTGATTAACTCGTTGAGAATTGGTGCAACAGATAGTGTACAGCCAATCCTTCACTGTACCTCTGGGTTTAGACAGAAACAATGGGTTGTGCTGCTCACAAAAAGTCTCCTTGAACAGCTAGATGCAATACTGAATGTGGAGCAAAATCCTTCTTTACAAGAGATAAAGGAGAAAGGGTCAGAGAAAGAGACCCTGACAGTACCCTCAGGGAAGGAAGAAAAGAGGAAACCCAGCATGGAAGGACCAAAGCGGAAATAGAGCTAATGAGTGGAAAGAAACCTTCATTCTCACATTTTCAAGGATCTAAATGGTTATTCTCCCTTCCCTAAGATTAATCTCTAAGGTTATTCTCCCATGTCAGTCTAACAGCTCCTGATGTTCCAACAGAAAACCATTCCAGACTCAAGTGTTACCTAACATTTTGAGTCCTCTCTGACATATATCATATATATTGTATGCATCATTCATCTTGATTTTGCCAGCAATTTATTTACTGTTCTTACCCCTTTCTTATTTGAACAGGACGTCACTGTTTTATTTGCCATCTGTGAGCTCCATATGGTCACAGCTAATGAAAGCAAGTAGTCTAAAAAAGATGACACCATTAAATAACCTTTGTTTGATTAAATACACAGTCTACTTCTTTCAGACTATTCTTGCCATTACTAAATGTCAAGATAGATAGTCTTCTTGCATTATCTGAAGACCACAGGGTTTGGGATAGCTGTAAAAAATGTTGGCTGTCAAGTTATGAACTCCAGTGAAATTTGTGAAAAACTCTCCAAAGTTAAAGTCCTGCTCTATCTTTTTTGCTCAGATAAGACACATTAATATTAGCAGCTTTCCCTGAATCTCCAGCTCCATCAGAAACAAAAAGGAAGCTGATGGGCAATCACAATTTTTGTCTTCTAGCCTTAGACACTTGGACCCTTCGAGCCATAGAGCTTATCTCTGATTCTGTGATCTCGTTTATGAACCCACTCATCTTGGTGGAATGAGCAGCATGGGAATGCCCTGGTGTGCTCTCAGGTGCCACAGACACTATTGTGTTTCCGAGCTCTTTAGAGAAATGAGCAACAACAAAATCAGCTCCATCTCCACATCACTTGTCTGCCTCATCGACATCCTTTGCATTTAGTAGCCAATAAATTATTCTTCAGCCTATATCTGTAGCAATGAGGCCTTTCAGACCCATGCACTCTGCTTTCCCCAGAGGAAGTCTTAGTGACCAGAATAGCATCTGCAAGGTGTCCCGGTGGAGCTCCCTGTGGAAGCTGTTTTTTCTGAAAACTCTTGAGAGAAGAGGCCAGGATTTGCTCCTGATATATTTTTACACTTCAGGGATTTAATTAAGTCTGGCTTACATTTGTGAAACCCCATTAAAACTCTGGAAGCCAGAGTCAGGACCTTTTAAGCCAGTGGGTTTCCAAGTTTGATTTTTATAAATGAAGTTGAAATGGATGCCAGCTTTATGTGGCTACAGCACTACTACTGTACACATGAAGAGTGGTTTTAATGATTTGTTAAAATCTCTAGGGTGTTGGATGAGGTTTTAAATATTGTTTTAAAATACATTAAGTGAAAATAATTAAATAATGTATTGCTTTTACAATGCAACTAAAAAGGCTATGTAATTAGAATGAGGGGTAATATACAATATTTAATTGTGGCCCGGGTGTTCTTTATAATGAAGTTTGAGTAATTAGTGGGATGACGACTGAGTACTTATTACTTAGTATGAGGTTTGTGTTCCATTACACAAAACATCAATCACTGTTTCCCCATGACAGCTGTTATAGCAGTGTCTCTCTTTCTCTTTCCCTGTGACTGTTTGCACATTTGTAGAGTTCCCCCAATTTTTGATTAAGCTTGCCACTATCTGCTTTGATTGTTTTGACAAGTGAGGCCAAACTCCATTGTGATCTACATAATGTAGCATGAATGACTACTAAAAAGAAGATTTATTTTTCCTTTTGATAAAACTCCTTGTATTGAAAGGCATGCTGCAAAAATGGCAGGTTTAACAGATTTTTCAGCATAGCTGTGCATCTATGAAGTTTTTATACTATGCGTATTTATTACAGAATTTAAAAGGCCTTTTTGTGTCACCTGGGAAGCTTTTTTACAAACCTTTGTTGATGCGTTCTTCCCATACTTTCCTCTGCTCTTCAAGCATTGAGGCCATGGGAAAACGTCATTTGAGATTGTCTGGCCTGATCCTCTCAAGGGTTTTGAAACGCAAAGGTTGAGTGTTAGTTTGGTGTTTAATTAGGAGCAAATACTGAATAAATGTCTTTCTCATCACATTTTTGTTAGCAAAGAGTCTATTCCTCTCCACACCACCTGAAATTTCTCCTATATCCATGAAGAGTCTGAACTTTATTACAATGAGAGCAGGTTACTCATAAGCGGATGGGTTACCTGACTGTCTGACAAGTATGGCCCTTCTTTTTCTGGCTAGGGAAAAGCTAAAGAAGTTTTTCATTTTCTTCTTACTATATATTTCTCTATTAAAGCCATGTTAGGGAATAAACCAGAGCAGTTTTAGTGACTGTGGAATAACTGGCACTCTAATGGTAACGGAAAGGTATTAATTGCCTTTTCAAAGGTTGAGTACTACTCAGCATTTCCTGACTACATCCAAGACAGCTGTTCTTCATTCAACATCTGATATCATCCAGGCCTTGAGGACTGACATAGGGTTTAAGGTGAACATGAAAGATGACAGCATCTTCTCAGTAAAACTAACATGTAAGGTCATAGCACCTCCTTGCCAGCCAGCCACTCTAGGGCATCCAACAGATACTGCTGTTAATTTTCTGTCAGGGTGTTTAATGGCCAGGCTGAGATCAACAGGCATCCACACACTAGTAAACAACAAACCACATGTATATGATATGACAAAAAGAACCTTTATCAGCTGCAACAAGTAACGGCCTGCTGTGATACCTTGTAAGATGCAAAGACACATATTCAACTTTAGTGACTGGATATTATATTGTGAATAGAGGTAAAGAAAAGAGCTAGGTAATTGCTATCTGTACTGAGCTGACCATGGTGGGGAACCTAGTGACTGTGCTAACCATAACCAATAGCATAAAGGTCATTTTAAGATGCACAGACCTAACATCATAGCAACACCTTTGTAAAACCAAGAAGAACAAGGGCAAAAGGGCCTTTTCTATAGATACAAACAAGCTAAATACAGAAAATTGTTTTGCCATTTATCCTTTTCTTCCCTTCTGCTGAAGAAGCAGAAAAAGGTTGTTTAACATAAGAACTGTAGTGGCTGTTAGATAACACACTTGCTCTGAACTCTGCAACCTTTGCTTTTTTAATAATTTCTCTTTTCTTCTTTTTGTTTGCATGTTTTTATTCCACATTCAAGTAACAGTGAAAGACAATCCCCTTGTATAAGAAGGCATTTTCATGAGACAAATGTGACCTGTAAATATCACCAGTTTGAGTATAGAGCCAATCCTGAAAAGATGCTGATCTGCAGTTGCTAGCTTGTTTGAGCTGGGCAAAATGAATAGCAAACCTCCGACAAGCACTGTTGCTTGTGTTCAGATTGACTTATACAGCCAATTTCATTGACTTCAAGCTAGTTCTGCAAGGTGCTGAGTGCTCTCAGTTCTTATTGATTTAAAATAAGTTTAAAGCATATGGAATACAGGAAACTAATGAGATATAAGATGAAGGCAGAATAGACCCAGGAAGAACATTGGAAGTGAAATGTAAAAGGAAAGGATTAAAAAAGGGAAAAGGGAATAAGGCATAGGGAAAGTTTAGTTTCATCTAACTTTGGTCACCTAAAAGCTAGATGTGTAGTCTGTGTTAATTGTTCAGATTTTCTCCATAGTCATGAAAAGAAAGTTAGACCCACACAGAGATATTAATTTCACAAATCTTTGAAAACTATTTTAGGAAGGAATGAATCACCCTTCAGGGAATCTGTGTCTCTCCACTGAGTTTAGAAGGAGTCTAGGGAATACTAGGGAAAATTTATCTGGGAGGTAAATGCATTAATTTGAGAGAAAACAAATCAGCTATGGAGCAGAGCAAAGTATACTACTATCCTAAAGATAAATCAATCATAAATTGGTCAGATCTGTTGATTTCTTTTAGGTACTTTATTGAACTCTAAGGTATAAAAGGCCTGAAAGGCTCATACAGTAACACCAAAAATTTTTGTCTCTAGCTCCATTCATTTTTAATCAAATGAACCTAAGTGTTCTAAAGTACCTGAATGCCCATATACAGAAAATAAACTAGCTGTTATGTGGTAGGAGCATCTTACATGCAGTCATAAGCATTTACATTATCACCATTTAATCCATGGTGGGTGCATCCCATAAGACTGGTAAGTCCTTCATTGTGAGCTATAACCATAGAAGAGCTGAAGCATCTAAAACAGGATTTTGATTGCACATAATCTTACTTTACAATCTTTAAACCTCCACCCAATTGTAGACATATTTTCTATTTGATTTCTAACAGCCTGCTCTGCAGGCAGTAATCTGCAGAATTATTCCCATCTGAAACATCAGGTGCATCATTCCCTACCAACAGATACCTATAAATAGATGCTATGAAGCTGTCTGACCACTTGCTAATTAGGTGCTCCAATGACTGACTTTCAAGCATCTGGACACCAGCCTGGTATCAAAGACTCAGAGGTAGAAGCTTAAGCAGATGTGTCAAAAAAATACAGTAAGGAGCCACCTTTAACTAACCAGTAGGAAAGGACATGAGCTGGGGAGTGGGAGAGAGTGTGGCTAGACAGGGAAATGGTTGAGGAGGCCAGAGACAGAACACAGGGGAAAGCAAAAGATTCCCCCTGAGACTTGTGATCATAAGAACACACTGGGAGGAAGTGTGGAAGTGGGCTTAGAAGCAAAAGACAACCCTGTGACTACCTTGGCCCAACCACTTGCGGTTCAGCTCTCTGGTCCTCATAGCGAGGGGTTCGAAGCAAGGACAGCATGCCTGCCTTTGAGACTTCCTCCGAGAAATGCTCTCTACTGGTTGCATAACTAACATTGCTCCCTTCTTTTAAGGTGTGTTCAGGTGCCACCTAAGCATCTTGGCCACTTGTTGCTTCCAGCATCTCCTGAACTCTTGATTGGCAGGGGGTGGGAGCCTCCTTTTGCTCCCTTGTCAGCTTGAGGAATTTAAACCTTAGTCTCTCAGCCCCACTGCCCTAAGAAGACACTCATTGCTTAGATGGAGTGCAGGAATCCTCTTTCCCTCCTGTTGAAGTTACAACATTGTCTGGGGAAAAAGAAATCAAGTTTTCTATAATTAGAAACAGAGAGAACAAATATGGTCAGATGAAAAAGGACAGTTATCTGCCTGGGAACTGTGGGCCTATTTTGGCAGAGAAAAAAAAAAAAATCCTATTTGCAATGTCTTGAAACAGCTTGTACCTGTCCCATACACTTCCTTCCTGGGTGAACGCCCTGGTTACTAGAGGAGGAATCAAGAGTTTTCTTCTGCCTTTTCTTTCTGAGCCTTGAATTTCTGAAATGAACTCTTAGCAGCCCAGTAATCCCTAACTAACTCTAGGAAAAGGGCTGAAATATATATGAATAATTTCTCAGACACAGCCTCTTTTGCAACCCAGAAACCTCATTTGTGAGTGGTTCAAGAAACTGATGTTTGTTCCAGATGTCCAGCAGGTCTCCAGGAACAGTACAGCCCTCCAGCGATGACAGCACGTGTGTGCTCAGTGGGGAGTGCCGGACCGGCGTAACAGCTGAAAATGTTGGAGTGCACTCTGGGACGGTGCACAGCACATAAGATCCAATGCTTTCTGGAGGTGTTAGGTTTACAGCTCATGCATCATAGGTATTCTGGGCATGGGCAATAATTATGAGGCTTCCTGGAAAAATTTAGGTTACTGAGTACTTCCTAAATGTCACACATGCACTGCACTGATCCTTGATACACAGACATTGCTCCATGTCAGAATACGCAGTGAGAGGTTATTTTGGTTTCCCATCCCAAGGTACAAAAGTCTCCCCATGCGGCAAATAGGCATGTAGCTCAGACCTCACTATTCCCAGAGCAAGCCCTACCATGTAAAGGATTGCGCTATATAATCTGCATGCAGCTAAGTCCTCTTCTAGATTTGGTCCCAAGTGTCCATTCCTGTTCACTAAACAGTGATATACTCTACGTTGCATTTGCATTAATAGCTGTGCAGCAAGTATGTAAAATATTATTCTTATTTTATGACTTTTTGCATTCATTTTAGCCTGACATTCACAGGAGATGAAGGCTCAGGCCACTGGTCATTGAGCCTCACTCTGTTTTTAGTTGCTCCTGAATAACAGCATTCACTTAACTAGATTGGTTTGTCATAGTCAAGATTATTTTCCCAGGAAATAGAACTTTTCTATTCCACATGAAGTCCAGGAATAATACCTTGAAGCTGTGACCAGACTAAGTGCCATGACTAACAATGGTAACAACAGGAAAAGGAAAATTTCTCGGAAAGATAACTGAAAAGCAGTTCTTATTACTGCTAGACCCTTAAAGATATTGTATCACCCTCCAACATTAATTTTTTTGTTTTTGAGAAGTTCATAACTTCAGAAGAAATCTTAGTACGTGTAATTTTCCCTCTTGCTGGTTCAATAGCATCAAGGATGCTGACGCTTTCTCTGTCCTGACACATTTTCTGTCTCCCTCTATTAGGAATGCCAGTAAGATGAATTTAGCAATCTTTAGCAATGCAGTCATGATGTCGGCGTACTTTCCTAAGCCAAATTTAGTCAAGCTGATTCCTCATATGCGCCATATTAACTTGCTAACTTTGAACAGGCCTCCAAAACCTGTTTATCAGCCTGGCCTCTTACCTCATTCCAGACTCTCTTCGGAACTGACTGAAATATTAATGTATACTTTTTAAAATAAAGGAACTTGAAAAGGCCAATATGCAAAAATGCTGTGCCATATCAGTCATACCCACTTGGACATCTTGTTTATCTCACAGCATCTAAAATGTCATGAGACATGTACATTCAAGTTATCATGATTGCTCAGCACATGTCCAAGTTAGTTGTCTGAGATAGTTACCCTTCATAACAAGTAGAGGCAAACAGGCACCCTCGACAGGCCAGTCATTCGATCTGCTTTAGACACTTAACTAAGGGAGAATGAGCCTCTCTCAGTGGGTGCCTGCTTCTCTCCATTGATTGGAAAGGGAACCTCAGGTAGACAGGTCAGGCCTTCTGTGTAACTTCTAGATGCCTACCTTAGGACGAATCCCATCTCGAATCTTAGGTCAGTTCCATTCATATTTGAGTTAAAACCTTCTTCATGAGTAATGCAACAGAAATAATAACATATGGGTTACCTGACTGTCAGAATTGGACAATGCACCTTATCCTGCAAGTTCTAGGCAGATTCTGCTCTTACATGTGCTGGTCCAAATAGACATATGATCAGTGAGAACAGAACAAGTCTTCAAAAGTGTTTACATTCCTGACTAATGCAACCTGCACAGTGTAATACAGAGTTAATTGCAGAGCAGTCCAGCTGTTTCATGGCTTCTTATTGAATGGCAATGAAATTAAAGAGTTTGCAATAATTTACTAAAGAATAAACTTGTTTCAAAAAGCCCTTTGGGGACTGAAAACAGATCCTTTTCTTTGTTTAATGTGTGGAGGGTACAAGCATTTTGGTAGCCACCTCGCTGAGCTCATCAGGGGAAAATCCAGGCCCAGGCTGTGCTCTCAGTCAGAGAAGGGGCTTTACATCCCAAGACCACTGCAGATCAGGCAAAGCTCATTTGAGAAAGTGCTGGTATCTCTGACTTACTTCTTCCTGAGCTTTAAAACTCATCCACTTTACTATAATCAATTAGTTCCAATTCATTCACCGTATCATAAGCACAGAGAAAATATTATTGGGAGTGTGGAGTTAAGATCAGGCCATTTTTGTGTAAAATGCAAGGTGCTTGTCACAGTGGGATTATATCTTTATAAATGGCTTGTATCTGCTAAAGCAGATACTGAAAGGATTGGTATAGTTTCAAAGTTAAAAACAATGAAAAACCAAAACCTACCCAGAAGAAAAGATACCATTGGTTTGAATCGAAGTAGCAAGAATCAGCTCTATCAAGGAAATTCTCATGCTATAAAACAAATCAGGTAGAGGTTTGGGTTTGCACTTTTGTGCTGAACTGAGAACATTGCCTATATGAAGGTCTGTGCAAAGCTAATTTCGAAAGTTTAGGAACTGATGGTCAGTTTGTAGAAAGTTCAGCTATACATAGACTAAAAAAGAAGGTCAATAGGTTTTGACCTGCTCTGTGACTTCTTGGCCTTCGTTATAAGAAAACTCATGTAATATTTCCCCAGCCTTTTGAATTAGGGCGTGATCTAAAGCTAAACTGATTTCAGAAATTCATACTCATTTCAGCTGATCAGAGTCAATCTTTACCTGGCTTTTCCTGAGGCATCCTTCCCAAAAACTTACTTTCAAAGATGCCGTCTTGCTGGCCTGTGGTTCAAAAAGAAACCAGCACATTCAGAATTTCACCAAGCACTGACCAATTTGCTCTCAGAAATGAAAAAACACTTTTTTTCCTCGCAAGGAATCCAGACCTATGAAGATTCAGTTCAGCTCTTCCTGAGATTTGAGATATGTACAGATGAATGCAAAGGGTAATGTTACAGCAGTGTAACCTCTCATCAGCTGAGCTGTGGTAGCTGTCAGCATGCATAGTCCTAGGCAATTACAACAGTGAAATGAAACATTTTACCTTAAACTTCAGTGAGAGTGTGGAAGATGATCTCCCTGCATCTTGAGACCTGATGTGTAAGGGGTTGGAGATGTGTTAGATTCAGTTTGGAAGGGTACATACATCCTCTTATGCTCCTGAGTGTACCGAGTACCTGACCACAGCTGGAAATCTGGGCCAGACACTTTCACTGCCACGTCTTTTATTTCTTCGGTTCATTAGTTTGTATAAAACTACCAGGCAATACTAATTAGACTGCTTTAAAAAAGAAAGAGAAAGAGTAAGGAAAGATTAGGAGGGTGCACTGCATCTTGTAACATCATGATCAGTTAACTGTGAAATTACTGCTTATCACCACTATACATTTTCTATTACCCTATGGACATTTTCAAACTTGGTATGTTGCTGGCAGAAAAAATAAACTTTTTAAAGCTGCAGGTTAAAGTCAAGGTTAAGCAAACGTGTATGTGTGTATTTCAAAGTGAAAACAAATAAACCAGAAGATTTTATTTATATTTTTATGGATTAGGAAAAAGTATTTAAATTCGAGGTAATTATTTTCTTAAGATGAACATTTGAATAAACAGAAATTTGCATTAAGAAATCCAGGCATTGTAAACTCTGCCCTGCATGTGTGTGTTAAGAAGCTCTAAGAAGAGTGTCTTATCATCCCTAACAAACAATTCCCCCTGCACCATGTGCAGCTTGGCCAGATTCCAAATCCTGTCCCAAAGAGTGTATTTTATGGTGGATATAAAAGGATTATATTTCTCCTTTAAGGGATACATTCTGCACATGATTAATTACCACAGGGATGTGATACTGATCTAGTCAGAAAACTGTATTTTAGAACCAAGACCAGGAAGTGCTAATTCACAAAAATTCCAGTAATTCATTAAAATGAAGATCCAGGGGTTGTTCATGTATTTATTGCAATAACATCAATCACAATAAAACTGTGATATTTGATAACAACACAGATGACATAAACACTTACACGGAAATAGTTTGTTGACTTTTGTACAGCACAACTGAGCCAATATTTTAGCGCTGCCAAATGTCTTAAGAACAAGCAAACTAATGTTTTTCTACAGTAAGCATCTTAAAGAAATGAGACGGCTAAATTTCAAGAACACATAACTATTCACTTTTAAAAAGACATTCTTTTCTAATAGCAGACATTGTAATAGCTTATTTAGTTTATATAGCTGTACTCTTAATTTTTGAAATATCTGTACAGTTATGCAAGATACATGAACTATAAAGATGTTGTGATGCTTTGTTATAGGAATTAGCATACAAATAATGAAAGACAAAAGATCAAATAACATGTCAAAATTTTCCCATAAAATATCTTCAAATTATCTCAAAACCCAACAAATCTATTAAACTATATATCAGAGCCTAGGTCTTGTAATAGAAGGTAGCAGTCTACAGGCAAAAGGAAAGATATACAGTAATAGCACATCTAACTAAAGAATATTAATTCAAGAATGGAATATTGTCCTAGTCTATTACCAGTCTTCATTTTTGATCTGGTTTAACTCCTACTGAAGTTGATGAGAAAATTTCCAATGTCTTCAGTGGAAACTGCATCACTAACTGTATCCCTTAGTAAATGTGCAAACTAAAACAGAGTTATTGGCATAAATCAAAAGCCAACGGAATGTACACCAGTGACCTCAGCCCCAGAAAAAATGCTCAGAACTTCCCAATAATAGCCATGACAGTTAATAGTATGTTTATTAGGCTATCCAGAGCATCAAAGTTTAATAGAGCTCTCTGCAAAATAGCCATGATGTGGCCATTCTCATACGTACACCATTTAATTACATCTTCTAACAGTACAGCATTCAGTATGATGTAAACTAATCAGCATTGTATCACATAAGCAGCAACTTCAAATTAATTAACATGGACACACAAACATCATATCCATTGATCACATGGCACTTAGAATAATCACTTGTGTTCTTGTAGCCTATAGAGTCCAACTAAACTACATTGGAGTTTAATCTACATGTTTATACTAAAGTTTCAGTCATGTCTTTACATAGGGAAATATATCACTTCTTGCAACTGACCTGAGCAATGGCATCCAGCTTCAACGATGCTGGACACTTTTGGAACAGGAGATCCTAAAATGGAGATCCAGCAATCTGGACAGAGATGGGGGCTATTGCCACTAAACTCTACCTGGACAAGAGGCTTTCCCCACAATGTTAAAAGCTGATTTACTTTTCATAAAAGGAATTGTGGTGTGTAAGATACCCAAACAGATATCAGAGGCATGTAAACTTCTAACCGAATACCAGAGCTTGGTATTTTTAGTCAAGATTTAAAAACTTGCTCTGCTAAGTCCCCTGACTGCCGCAGCAGAGTGACACAGACCCCTGAGACAGGAAGCACAAATCACTGCTGTTACCTGGTATAGATGATGGGTATGGATGGGGCTATAGGTTTTTACCTTGTATTTTACTGATCAGTTGGGTTTTTTTTCTGGGATCAGGATTAAGTGTGGAATATGCAAATTTCTGTCACACACATGACCCACTGGGGATGGAGGAATGTTTCAAAGGGCCATGTGCTTTTTAGATGCAGATTTTAAATGGGAAAGAATATTCTTCTGAGAAAGGTAAATAATGAGAGGTACTTTATGCTGTGCAGTGTAAAGGGTATGAGATGACATAATCATTGTTAAAAGTGACCCCATTTTTATTTCTTTTGACATCTGTGCATGTTCAGTCAATTGAAAGGGCAGACAGAACAGGAGCACTGCAAGTCAGTGTCTAGTGGCAGTTACACAGCTACCGCTCCACTGAAGACTTGCCAGCATGTATGAAGGGCTTAGTCTTTGCAGAGCAGAAGTGGAATGGTTTTAGATCAACCACTGGAAGAAGAATTTAGCTACTAGCATTTTACAGCAAATTACTGTCCTCTTGTATTGGTGTCAAATAAAGAAAAGCATGGGTGCTAGGTACAAATCTAGGAGCTTAGCTAATGCATCCCTTATTAAATGGTTTTCTCAATAAACTATCAAGTGTATTTACTATGAAACAACAGCTTGGGCTTAGAAAAAAATATTAACATAATCTTATGAGACATTGGGGAAAAATAGTATTGATAAATCTCCTCAAATCACTAGTATAGTCCTGTTTTTAATGTATTCACAAGACAACTGTGATTTTTTTAGTAATTGATAGTTTTTGCAGATTCTAGAATAGCTTCTGAAGTGAAATATATTATGTACTTTTTGCAAGTAGGTCACCCTATGTGTTTGCACTATCTATCTTTCCGTGGTGGAGTGCATATTATTGTTCTTATAACTTCTTTCAATTATTTAAGTGTTGTAGGAAACAATATTTAAAACAGTACATAGAAGAAATATTTCCAAAATGGCTTCAGTAACATCTCTAATGCAAATTTCTTCTGCATTATTTTGTGCAGGCAGTCATTGTGCTTCCATTTTCTGCCTAAGTGCTCAATTACTGCCTGTTTACAACTAAACCAATATAAAAACTTATAAATATCAGAAGAGTAACTATATGAATTTTATTTTCAAAAATCCTGAAGATATTTTATCACATTGAACATAATGACATAATGACAGTTTCACACCTAGTCTAAAAAATGGATGAGCTTGCATGCACTTAGAGTTGCTTTAAAACTTTAAAGGAATAACTGTAGGATGTGAAAAAGAAAATGTGAATTCATAGGAAATTTAGACAATGGCTCCAGGAAAATACTCTTTACCCTCTCAGAGTCACTAGGCCAGAGTTACTCTTAAAATTTTAGAAGACAAATCAAAGAGCCTAAACGGGACAGTATAATTGGTCTCGGATGGAAAATGTGACACAGAAATTAGCACTAGTAAAAAACTGGAGAAAATTGCTTTAACATTTTGAGCATATAGCTTGAAAACTTAAACACAGTGGATAAAACCATATTGACTTTTGAATTTAATTATGTCCAATAGTTATAGGTAAATCCTGAGTTTCTTACTGTCGTGGTTTCAGTTTCAGCCCAGCCGTAACAAAGCACCACGCAGCTGCTCGCTCACTCCCCACCCTTGCGCCTGCCCACGTTGGGATGAGGAGAAAATCCAAAGGCAGGCTCGTGGGTCGAGACAAGGACTGGGAGGGATCACTCCCCACTTATGGGCACGGGCAAAAGACAGGCTCAACTTGGGGAAGAAACAAAGCAGGTCACAAAAATTATTGTCATGCTAGTTGTATATTACTAGGTGTTTCCTATTTTAAACAGCCAGCAGAGTTTCAATGCTACCTGAGAGGCTGAGCTTACTTGATTTGACTGTTTCCTTAAGATATAGTATGAACTACATTACAGTCTATGCTGTCTTTCCCATATAGTTTATGCTTTTCTATTACTATGGCCCTCTACTTATTTTCCTCCCATTGAGTTTTTTTACATGTTTATAGATCAATATGTTAGTTTAAAACAAAGCATTCCATTTTTCTTACTATTATTTCCTAGCTTTTTATAATTTCTACACAAATTTTTTATTTTTCAATGCCCTATTTAACTGGGAATTCATTTATTGAGATTGTCCTTCATTATCTACTATTTTCATTTTGCCACTTTCTGTCCTGTCCTTTACCTGGGGATACACAATTCATCACCTTGAACTGTATTGTCCTTCTGCATCTGCTGGCTTTCTGTCCCCCCACCAAGTCAATTTCTTTACCTTCTGGGTTTTTTTCAGCTTTACCTTGTTCCATTTTAAGTTTAAGAAGAGAAGCAAGAGAGAAAGTAAGAAAGAGAGAAAGTAAGTGAGAGAGAGAGAAAGAAAGCAAAAAAAAAAAGAAAGAGAAAACTATCTATCCTGGAAATACTATTTCTGTTCCAGAAGTTTTTCACAATTCCTAAAGAATCTAAAAGCCTCCTCTGTTCTCCAATGTTTATCCTGAAAGTCTCAGCAGTGAGACTCTCCCTTTCCCTTCCTTCCTTCTCAACACTGCAAGGGCTGCTAGCCTGGAGCTGGGATTGCTCAGCAGTGTCTCTAAAGATACTGTGGAAAAAAATCCCCTGTGCCTCCCTGGGGAACTCAGCTCTGGACCCTGCAACCTGCCCAGGGGATTTTCTCAGCAGGGGTTTCTGTAATGTGACAGGTGAAAACCAGAAAAAGCCAATATAGCCTTAGACTGTGAGAGTTTGATGACACAGAATAATGCTGGGTAGAACAGCAAGTTTTTCAGTCCTTTAGGTAAACGGGTGCCAAGCGTGCAGAGGGGCTTTTCTGTGATACATGACAGGAGTTGAATGTGCTACTAAGACAGATGGCTTCTGCAAAGTGGCTCTCCCCAAAGTGCATACAATCAGAAGGTGGAATGAACCCAGAGTAGTCCCTCAATGTAAGTGAAAAACAAGGTTGAGTACTGCATGATAAACATCAGTGAAATAAGGTGTTTTCAAACAGTGGGTCTGAGTGGAATTTTAACTACAAATATTTTTGCAGTTCTGAAGGAGAAACACTTTCCAATTTAGCAAAGGATCTGAATGAAGGGAACAACTGGGGCAAAACAAAGTGTGAACACAGTAGATTCTGCCAAAAGAGAAAACCTTGAGGGAAAAGGAGGATGAAGGTGAACTCTCAGAGTTTTTATTGGATTAGTTCCAGTATAGTGCTGCATGTTGAAATGAACAGCAGCGAGGGCTTGAAACAATTTCTGGTCAGGAATCTGGATTTGTTTCCTCAGTTCCACAATGCTACAGATTACGTACATCTTTTATGTCATGGTCATTAGCTGCACCTCACTAACTAACCATTTGGGTTCTATAATAATTGCAAACTTAAGTGACTTAATTATTTTAGAACTTTTTTAAAATTAACTCTGACCAACTACATAATATCTCTTCATTGTTTGATTCACTCACTGGAGCGTGGAACCCTCAACAAGTTAACAAGAGTAAAAACATCCTCAATTTATGACATTGCAACAACTGAGTCAGAACAAAATGTCAACAAATGAAAAAGAGAGACTCAGCTGTGGAGAAGGCTAGGAGAAATGTGTTGCTCCTCCTGTTTTCTATCCAACACCTTTTGGAGGGTCTCAAACCCAGGTTCTTCTTTGGAATTATCATCATTTTCTCATCCCTGTGACAATGTCAAGTACCTGCAAACTGTCGTTGTAGAGACGGACACGACACTGAATATCAAGTTGCAGCAATCTCTCTTTATTTTTCAAGCAGTGCCTTTTTATATACTCTACCATTCTACTTTTCTCCAAGCCACTCTCACATCACGCGCCAGTCAGCCAATACAATTGTTGATCACACGCTGTTCATGCTCTGGTCAAAGCCAGGATGTTTGCCAACCCTTAGAACGTTTATCACTGTGTTCAGTAGTCTAACAGTTCCTCGGACTTGTTTGCTCAGCTTTTCTCGGGACTCTCCAGTCTCTTCAAGGCTACATGGATATCTGCTCAACGTCAATGTTAAACTTGCATTCTGATACCTCGGACCAGCCGAGGTCTCCCACAGCAAACCACTGAAAAACATAGTTAGCCTCAATGTAAGCCAGAGCAAGAAATCCAATTCAGTGTTTTAAATCAGTGAGGAAGCCTTGCCAGATGTCTTTAGCTCCAAACCTCATTTCTTTGTCAAGAGGAAAATCTAAGTCCAAAGAATTGTATAAGGAAAATAAAAAATAGTGCTGATCAGCGTGACAGCAAAGGTACATTTCCTTTAATAAAACAAATTAAAAATTTGTAGCAGCTCACAAAAATATAAAATAGCAGTTGGTAAAAAAATAATTGTGATGAGGGATGTGCTAATTGAATAGCTATATTAAGAAAGGAAAAGCATGAGTCGACCTAATGCATTTCCATTCATCAGCTGCTCAATTTCCTCTGTCTCTCAAAACAGGATATGAAAATATTCTCTTGCTTTTACAGCTTACATCACATAACAAATTGGAAAATATCTTTTATCTGAAATCTCAGTTTCTTTATCAAATTTCTAACTTAGCTATGATATCTCTTTTTATCATAAAAAAAGGAAAACTAAGACTGGTGAGTCTCTGCCTATTAAAGAGCTACCACAAAGGTTAAAAAGATGAAGAAGCCTTGTAGGATATGAATGAAAGCCTTCAAAGAAGGCTGCTTAGCTATAGCTACATTATTATTTTTCAAACAAGAACCCCAGCTTAAGCTCAGGACCCTATGGCTCTACCCTAGACACTGCTCCCTGTTCAATCACCTCATGAGGCCCCTTCTGAGTAAGGAAAATTTAAACCGCAGCTCAGCATCTTAATGCAGGCTTAAAATCCTAAAGCCCAGTCCAGCACACAGTACCCTAAATATAGTTCTTCTTCAGCACTGAGTGCTGTGAGCCCAATCTACAGTTAATCTAAGAACCCATAATGCACATAGGAAAGTATGGATTATGGTGTTCGGTGCAGTTAAACTCTAACTAAAAAGCAGTGTGGTAATCTCGAAGGAGATCTGCTAAGGATAATTTTGGGGAATGTGCTACTTCTGCTCCTTTATGACAGGTGCAGAAATCCTGTAATGTTTCTTTTTATAAAAAATGCAAAGGATGGTGTTTGCAGAGGGGTTAATTACACTTGGACAAATATTTAGCTGTAACATGGAAAGCAGCTTAGCAAGCTATTTGGGATCTCCTTGAAACTAGGACAGTTTCCAGGCAGAACTTCTTCATCTTTATTTCATCCTACAGAACAGTTCGTGTGTTCCAGGAAAGGGAGCTGTCTCCTGACACTTCTGATAGGGGACAAACATTGCACACAGCAGGAAAACAATGAATTGATTAGGCAGAAAGAGAATATGCTAATACAGGTGTATGCCCATGATTTGTGTAAGTGCACTGCTAAATCATCTGGAGAATTATATTGCAATTTTAGAACAAGTGGGACTGAAAACCCTAGTGGCTGCTGTGTAAGTTTCCATCCAAACTGCCTAATTTCAGTCATTAACAAGTTTCAGAAGCTATCATCTATCAGGTTTTTCAGGTAGCTTTACTGTTCCACAGTAATTTGTTTTTTTAAAGCTTGAAGCTAAATAATCCAATTACTTTTGAGAACTGGAAAAGTAGAGGAATAGTATCCCCATGGCAAATAATGATAACCATTCCTAATTTTGTAAAAGCTCTAACATCAACACTGTTATCAGACTATGAATGATATCCCACATTTACATCTGGAGAAACACAGCTCCCTTTCTTGCAGAAGAGGGGAGAATCAAAATGTACTAGGCCAACACTGTACATTTTCTGCACCTTGCATAAAGGTGCACAAAAGGGCTCCCATCCGCCCCTAAAATGAAAAAGAAGCTTACAGTATTTATCAAACTACCAAGAATTTTTTTTAATTCTTAGGCACTTCAAATTAGACATTTTTCATTGTGAGCAGAGAGTTGAAGATCATATTTAAGTCCCTAGCAAGGCCAGCTCGCTGATGAGGAGGGCTTTGCGAGACAGCTCCCCCAACCCAAGCTCCCCAAACTTGGAGCTCTTGGAGCTGCTTTACCAGGAGATTCTTGCCCTTCCCCCCCCCGGCCAAGAGCCGCGCAGCATTGCAGCTGTCTGCCTGGCCATGGGTACCGTGAATCCAGACCCCGACTCATGGGTTGACATCCCGGCCCATCCTCACTCATTCCCAGGCGGATGCTCGATGCCCTGGGCTGGGGCTGCCCCCCCAGCTGCCCTGCTCCCTGGCTGGGGGTGGTGGGATGGCCCCAACCTCTGAGGCTCTGCCTTGGCCGCCTTGCTGCAAGTCTTGGCTTGCCTTGCAAAGCACCCTGCCCTCCCTGCCTCCTGACAAACTTTTCTTTTTTTTTTTTTTTTCCTCCAAATTCAGTATGTTGGAGCAAAAGCATTTTGAAAAGAAAAAAGGCTGACGGCTCTACTTTAGCTGCCACTTTCCACTCATGTCAAGTGGGGTGGGATGCAGTCCTGATGGTCAAGTAGCCACAGATTAATGTCACTAAAAATGAGCAACTAACTGGGGCTAAAGTTAGGGTCTCTCATCCTCTACAGGAACTGGTGCCCTGTCTCTGGAGGGAGCATATAAAGCTTAGCCTCCCTCACCTACAGTAAATCATTGTAAATAACCTCCAGAATGTGCTTTCCATTCCACCTAGCATTAATGATTGGTAAGTTAGTCATCTTGGACATCAAGACTGTCTAAATAGCTGACAGACCAGGACAAGCATTTGCAGAATGCAATTTATCCCACCTATCTTGGACAGCTGTCAGGATAAGGCACACATCTTCCACTGGGCACAGAAGGAGCTCAGATGGCTAGCTTAGGCTAAAAACTAAATTGCAGTGATTTTTTATAAACTTCGGTTTAGACATATACTTCCACACCAATGGCTACTGTGGAAGAGCAGCCACCATTGCGTTCTTTAATACATGAACTTTGAGGATAATTTATGGTGATTTATTTTGGCTAATGTTCTGGTCTGTGTGTTAGAGCGAGAGCCAGGGCAGCAGTCTGCAGCAAGGGGTTCTCAGTGGGATTTCACTATGAGGGATGGCAGCTCCTTGCAATTAATTGCAACAAATTAGTAGGGCAGTTTGCAATCTTGGAAAGGGTTTCTGTTGGTTTTTTTCCCCCATTCTGAAACTTCTACTGGTTTGAAAGCGATTCCTTGAATGGGCACCTGACTATCATGGGTCTCCTAAGACCTGTATTGATTTTTAGCTTTTAGCCTAGAAACATGAATCTGGGAGGGAATTCCTCAATCGTCAAGGACAACAGTTTGCTATTGCAGACAATCACTTTATGTTACAGGTCTTTGAAAACTCATCTATCTGTCTTAAAAATCAGTCTTTGTTCCTACTAAATGGCTGTGCAGAACCTCACTACACTCATTTTTACAAGCTTTTCTCTACTTTGCAGACTGAATGTACTGATGGGAAGTGTGTGACTATCTGTTTTTTAATGCCAAATCTGTGTCATCCTCATGTTTAATTAGTAGACTCCTATAATTTCTGCCTACATCATTAATTAATTTTCAAAAAAGACCAAAAATCTTCCTTTAGGGATATTGGTGGCAATAATTCCCTAGATTCATGTTTCCTCTTTTGACACAACCAGTCTTCTCCTCCTTAATTTCCCCAGACTTTTATACCTCTCTCCTCTGGGTTTACTAAATGTCTCAAATGACACCATAGCATATATGTTAGTGAATGTCAGATACATTAGTTCCTTGTCTAGAAAAATAATTTTTTATTTCTAAGAGAAATATTGTGTTATCCTGGATTTATTTAGTGTTGGTAAAAACATATTATGTTCTTGTAGCATTTATTTCAATGCTATTAATTAATACTTCTTACAACGTTATTCTAAAGCTTTTCTTACTACTGAAATCAATCTATTGTGACTGATGTTGCTCCATATTTTTCTGTTTTGAAATAGATAATTTTCCAGTCATGAAGCACCACCCAGCACTGACAAAGAGTAATTTTTAAAACTTGGTATCAAGATCTGTGATTTCATATGACAATTTTTTCCAGATTCTGGGATGGAGATTGTCTGATAGGAGCATATCGCATTTCATGAGTGAGGCTTCTACTCTGCGTAAGGTAATTTCTTTTTTTTTAACCCATGCCCATAATTTGCTCTGTCTTCACTTCCTCAGTCATTATCATGGTACTTATTTAACTGAAGCATCTCGGGAAGATGGCAGGAAGGAAAAAATAAATCTTATTTAACCTCAATACCATGCTTACTATATATGATTTCCCCCCTCATTTCCCTTCTTAGAAACATAGCAAAAATATACCAGGTCAGACAGGAGATCCACCTCCCTCAGTATCATCATTCCAGGAATAACCTAAGCATTTTCCATGGTAAAAATAATGGCATGAAGGTATAGATGCTACTACGAACATTTCAGGAACTGGTACTGTGCTCTTCTTTTCATTCAAACAACTTAAAAGAAATTTTTTTTTCTGTTTATTCTAACTTCAAATGTAAAACCTAACCTAGTTTGACCTTGTACAAGCCTCAGTTTTCTCCTGCCTGAGCTTTACGATGTTTGCTGTCTCATTCTGTCTCTTTTTCTACTGCTGATTATTCCTCATGCCTTTTCGGAGGCAGCACTTGAGCCTGTTAGAACTAGAACCCTCACTTGCAGGTTTCTTCTTTACGTGAGGTGCAAATTCTGGAGACCTTTTGGAACTTTGATTTAAGGAAAAACCAAACCAACAACATATTAGAGACCCTGTACTGTCCCTTTAAAGCTTGCTCCTTTGAGACTGAGAATCTTAGACAAAAAGCTAGTTTTACTCATACATAAATTTACATAGAGCAAGGCCAATATTTTATTATTCAGTCCAAGACTATTCTAAAATCAGTCTTAGTATATCATTCTCCTACGCTTTAAAAACCTAGTCTTAAACAACACCATTTCTTACTCGTGTAGTACTTATGTCAATAAATCTTTGAGCCAACATTTCTAGAAATGCCTTGACCAAACCATTCACTTTCATTCTCTCTGTTCTCCACTTTCTATGTGGCAAGTTAAAATCTTCTACCATTACACAATTCCCAACAGTATTTCTTTCTAGCAATATTTCAAGGATCTCTGTTCAGGTTCCTACCCAGCCTTGAATACCACACACATAACACCTCTAATTCTTAGAACATTTTTTAGCAGTTCTTCCTCAAAGCATTTTTTTACTTAAGCAGATTCTGTTTTGTCTATACAGGCATTCCCTACTTTATAGCCATTTATGACATCATTAATATCTAGAGCTAAACCAGTAGCTTAATATTTATTTATCTTTTTTTTCTCTGAAGAATGTATAGCTTTTAACAAACCCAATACAGTCATGATTGCTATTTTACCGTGATTCTATTATCCCTATCATGTATCTGTATCATCTTTACAATATTTCAAATTCTTCCTTTTTTTTTTCTAAACTAAACTAACACATTCCACAGTGGTGTAAAGATGTGTCTTGACCTTGCGCATTTTTTTAGCTGACAGGGGTATGGTCTAAGAACCCCTGGTAGTAAAGTTAAATGGTAAGGTTTTCAAAACTTGAAAATCTCATACAGTCTCAAGTGCTTGTTAAATCCATTTTTTAGGAAATCTGAAAAGACTTGAATTATTCAATGTATTATTTTGGAAGTTATTGTGTGGTTATAGATTATTCCACTTTAAAACTTTTTTCCTGCATTATGTATAGTCTTACAAACACAGCCATTTGCACATACTTCAACGGGCAATGTTTTCTCTTTGAACATTTACTGACATTAAAAAAAGAAAAAAATTAAATGAGAATTTTTAATTGAAAATATATATGTGTTTACATGATGTGCGTAATAAAAACATAAACCAAAATAATATTCAGAAGGTAATTGAGCACCATTGGAGGGTTTCCGGAGATTCTGACACTACTAGTCAGTCAGACCTGAGAGATCTAAATAGGAGCTTGGTATATTCTGGAGGATGAGCAACTGCTAGCAGTTTCAGATACACCCAAAAATTCTCAGTGTGTTCCTAAACTGGTTCTCTTTCAGGGTAAAGGACTACTTCTTTGCCTGACAAGATGTCATCTTTCTGTGAAAAAAAGATGATGTTCCTGAATGCATGGCTAGATATTCAGAAACATATTGTATTTTCGGTCCTATACCAGTGCCCCATATTAATTTACATAATTCAAATCAGAATGAAGAATCTGTTTTAAATTGAAAGAAGTTATTAAATTACCTCCTGGGGACTCCTCCTTAAAAGAGTTTAGTTCTGAGGTCGCACTGCCTGAGACTGTATATGTTGGGTTCCCTTTATCAAGTTCTCCTTTCACCACTGTCCCTCTCCCATATTCTGCACCGAAAAAAGCTGCTGCCTCCTCAGCTTGGTGAATCAGTCATGTCTAGCAGTAACGCAGAAAAAGACAGTCCTGTGGTTAAGCTGTTGGAACGACATCTCCAAACTATCACAAAATACTTATGTGACTGCATATATCATACATAACTGTAGGTATTTTGCACAGACACATCTAACATCTGTTATCCCTTTCTACTAAACAATGAAGAGAATCCATTGCAGGACTTCCGTCAGGTGCCTAAAGTTAGGTGACCTGAATCTGAGATAGATTCCAGTTCAGAAAAAAAGCTGTAACGGGCATAAATACAAGTTCCTGAGGAGTATTAGTGGAGTCAATGAGTTTTAAGAACATATTTAAAATCAAGCTTGTATGTGTTTTGTTTAATGGAGTTGAAATTCTCAAATTAAATATGCCTAAATGCATTAATGGATGGGAGCTTTTCATTCTGTATACCTCAGTTTCTCATTTAGAAAGAAAATTCTACATTCTTTTATTCAGTTTTTGACTCTAGAGCAGATAGTGCCTCTGGAAGTGGAATTGAAGAGGGTCACTGCTGTCTGTGCCTCTGTATTCCTTTGTAATGTTTTTCTTATAGTCATGCCTCCTGAAGTTATCTGAACACTCTGGAATCCAGGCTTTCATTTTAAAAATTGAAAGCTTCTATGCTTCATAGATATGGAGAAAAGTTTGAATATATGTTCAAATTTATCTTGACAGTTTAGCAATCAGGCAACAAAAAAAAGAATGAAAATATTTAAAGCATCATTACTTTTAAATTGATCTGATGATAATTGGAGCTTCATTTACAGGTTTTGAAATGTTGAAATAGGCAATCCTGATCTCAGTAGTGCAATGGGACAAAATGCTCACTGGAATCAAACACTGCAAAAAATGTCTTATTAGCAAATGCACACTTTAATTGCATGAGCTCATGTACAGACATTTCTGCCTTGACTTTATCTGGAAATATGATTTGGTTGCGGTAGGAAGCTAGACTATTTGAGCTCTCCCCATCTTCCTCCTTAGTTGAAGCAATTGTCAAGGAGTAGCTAATGAGCAAGAAGGACCCTGAGGACACAGTGGGTTGTGGCATTCAAAATGAGCAAGAATGGTGATCTCAAACTGGAAACAAAACTTTTCAAATATTCCCAGATCTGGGCAGCCAACTGAAACTGAAAAGTCAGACATTTCAGGTACAGGATGCTTATTCCTTCTTCTTATTTTTCTTTCTCATTTATGAAGAAGCCTATCCCCAAGTTCAAGATTTGCTTATGTCTATTTCTCTGTTTTATGAGGAACTATCAACAAAACTACTGAGCAATTAGAAGAATATTTTTTTAAAATTTCCCATGTTTACACAAAACCTGGACACACTTTTGGAGATTACTATTTGCTGTATGTAAAAATAGCCCAACACTGTCTCTCATCTGCTGAAGGTTTGGCTTGTTCCTTATTTCTTCCGGATCCATTTGCCCATTGACAATTGTTTGTATTCTGTACAAATGCCTGGTCCCTAAGACAGCTTCAGGTATTAAATAAACTATGTCTCAGCAGGTTAGCTACTTATAACTACAGCCACTTGAAAACAGCAGCAGTAGGAGAGCAAAGTGAGATTATCATACGCATTTGAGAACAGAACAAGAAGTCAAGGAAAACAAAAGTCTCTCAAAGAAATAAATACTAGAAAAATAAGCCAATTATAGAACAAGCACATCTTACGTTCTGTTTCTTCCTCTAAACAACAATGCTGTTGAAACAGGAATTTTATATTTAAAGACCAAGTACTTTTCAATTACGCCAAATTGAAGCTTGAGCGAGACAAGGGTGTATTTTCCTCTTAATGCATGTACTTCAGATTAATACTAGTGAATGTGAATAAAAAGATCTTACCAAATGCATGGAAAGCAAGATGTATCCTAATACCCACAATACAATAATTTTCACCAAAGCCATTCATTTGGCCAGCCAGTTAGTAAGAAGCAGCATAATTCCTGATACTTTATTTGCTTAGCTGATGTCTGGCTAGTGATTCAAAATTTGAGTCACTATCACCCAGGTAGCCAATGCATACGCCAGCCAAATTTGACCAAAGAGTACGAAAGGAAAGATGGTGAGCAGAAATCCTCTCCAGAGATGCTGACTCCTCTCCAGATGACTAACAAGGGAAATCTAGCAACTTGTTCAGAATAGCTACTGAAGTCTCAAAATAGATAAAGTTAGGTGAGATGTAGCCAAGCAAAAGAAAATCGTGACAATACAGCATGGTCAAAATACAGTTCTCATAGGAATCAAGTGTATTCCATACTGCATTCAATTTAGTTAACTATCTATCAATAGGAATATAGATAGGAATATTAATATCTGTCTGATAGGAATCATCCAAAGATTTTTTTTTTTTTTATGTCAGTCCTTTTTATGCTTGCAGGAGAGTGATTCCATTCCTTTTTAAAATATTTTGCTCTTTATCTGGCTAGTAGTGGGGAAAACATTGATAACTTTTTTTGCCAGTTCTAATTGCACATTAACATGTTGATTTGTGATTCTGTCATTTAAATGTTTCTACAGCCATATTTCTTCCTCCTGAATGTTTGGGAGAAGTCTTAATTTGTAAAAATAAAACATACTTGAGCTCATACATATACTTTTGATAGGAGTACACACCAAGACATTCCATCTTCCTGGGAATGCAAATATTTGAAGAAGACTGGAGGAATGTTTTAAAAGAATTGTTTTTTCTTGCACAAAATAATCCAAGCCTAAACATAAGCAGCAGTGAGGCAGAGAAAGTTGGATGATCAAACATTGTTTGACTTAAAACAGTTACATTTCTTTCAAGTATAGCACACGGAAAAAGTTATCAGTAATGCGAGCAGATACCAAGGCAGGAGGCTTAGCAGTTGCTGCCTCTGTTGACCTCAGCATTTACGCAACGTTCAGGGTCCTGCAGCTTATTTCTGTTACAAGGAGGAATGGGTGGAGCCAGGTGCCTTTGATGCTGTCCTGTTTATTTACAAAGAGAGGAGACTAACTCTTTTTTTGTCTCAGAACAGCAGGAATGAAAAAGCTAGAGGCAGTTTCCTTGCTTTTAGTTCCAACTCCTTTCTCAGCTCACCACTGTTTAATAAATAGCTTCCTTTCATAGCAGAAAACTGAGAAAAGGTAAGAGTACTTCTCTGTTTGTATCTTGGCCTCCTCATTGTTTTATTTGTGGTGAACTGCGGCTCTTTTAGTATTTCTCTTCAATTTATCACATCAGTCTGCTTTCACCTCCTTTGTCATCATCTGACATTTTGGAAAATCCTGGAACCACACAACCTAAGTTACCATTAAGATGCTCACGATTGCAAACCTAGGAAATGGTTTCTCAAAAAATTAAGGGAGGTAATTAATCATCTGAAGTTTGCTGGTAGCTAAATTGCAACATTTCTATTGGCAGTTTTTTCTTGGGGCCCATCTCAAATTGGAGAATAGCTGGTGAGCAAGCAATTAGTCTACTTAGCCTCAATGACAGACAGCAATCACATTCAACTAATTTTGGTGACTAACATGACTGTACCAGTGGTTTATTTCCCATCTGGGGGCACTTTTTCACGCTGAACAATACCATTTCCTCTATGATAGTCAATATGTGCAGCGATGCTGAATGTCAGACCCCTGAGCACACCGCCCTGCTCCTGGGCATTTGTCTGCCTAGGCTCAGGGCCAGCTTAGATAAGGGTGCAGGTGCCTGGCCTTGAAGAGAGCTGTTGGCAAAAGCTCTGCTAAAAAGCCTTAGTGGAGGCTCCCCCTGAACAGGTCTGCTAAGAACCCTTCTGCTTGCCCAGGAGCTGGTTTTAAGTCGAGGCTTGCACCCCAAGGCACTGCCAGAGCTGCACCGCGGCGGTGTTATGGCCATGCCAGCGCCTTGCCACGTACCTCCGGATCCAGATGTGGACCCTGACCCATGGGCTGACTTCCAGGTTCGACCTGCCTCATGCTAGGGACTTGCCTGGCATTTGCTGGACAGCTGGCTGCACTGGTTACCACCACCACGCTCCCCCGCTCAGGTGCGGTGGTCCCCTGTTGTCCTGCTGCCTCTTTGTTCCTGGCCCCCAAGGAGCAGCCAGCCAGCATGGAAGGCTCAGTAAAAGGCGACAAAACCACCACCAGGGGAAATAAGCAGCTTACAGACACCTGCCTTGTACAGGAAAACACAAGTTAAAACAACAGCCAGGACAAATAATTTCTCTGACAGCAAAGTCTGGTAAGTAAACAAAAAGCAGGAGTACCTGCGCTGAAAATTACGGGTGCTACAGTCTTTCTTTTCAAGCACACCCAAAGGCACTGCATGCTTTCCTCCCAACTGAGCCAAAAGACACTGTGCAAACTTTGCCAATCATGAAGCACATAATCAGGTGATGTATATCGGGATTTGACCCTGATTTATAGCACAATGTCAAAAAAATGTAAGCATAATCTATGTTATAACTATATATGGCATCTCCTTGTAATGGATGGCATATGCATTTTTAATGCCATTTTGTTTTAAGATGCCTGCCTTAGTTCATTTAACAAGCTACAGATTTTAATGAAAAAAGTATTTGACTGTCAGCAATAAGAATGATAATAATTAAAATTATTTCAGCTACATTATCGTTAGAGACCCCAGGTTACATGAATTCAGATCAGCTTCTAACACAGTTACACATCATAAATCCTCTGTCATTTTCCTACCAAAAAGAAAAAAAAAAGTAGCTGTGCACCTTATTCCAATAATGCTTCTTGAAAGCTTCTGCTTATGGGGAAACACAATTGCAGCTACTTTATTTTTTCTCCGTATTTGTAGAGAAGAATCTATTTTTTTTTATCAAAGAGTGGTTTATAAACAGAAGTGCATAGTAGAAGGAATAATCCTGCAGGTACTTGGTAAATTCTTACTTAGCCTGTAAACTAGATGTACGTTGTACTTTATACATTTCAAGAAAAATGCAGAACCATTCTTGGTAAGTGATATCTTACTCTGTAAATTATTTAGATAAAATCAGTAAGAACATTCACACAGTAAAGTGACACCACTGTGAAAAAGTAACAGAGAATCTGATCATCATTGTATAAAAATAAAAGGTTGAGGCTAAAAAAAACTACTGTTGGCTCTCAGGAACACTTTCAAGACAAAAAGTAAGATAATGATGCAAAAACCCAGGGTGTACTAATTTGCTGGTGAGCTGAAGTTTGAAGTTAGTTATATAGACCAAGATCAGAATACAATGCAGGAAAACTGCATGGCCATGAAGACTAAAGAGGAATCAATGAACAGTGGGTTAATAGTACAAGGTGCAGTGCTGCGTAGACGGAGACGGCTCTGAGAATTAATTTGTAAACTGCGAGTTTATACTTGGAAACTGAAGATTAATTTCGGGGAAGAGTATGACACACAGGAAATATGTCCACCCATATGATGAGACTGTGAAAAATCTATAGTGTACCCCTTCCTACAGAGAGAGAGAGAAGCATGAATAGTATAGTCCTCTGGAAGTCCCATCAGGTACATCATACACTTCTCTTTACCTGTGGTCATGGAGATGAATTCACATAAGCTAAACTCGGAGAAGATTAACCAGGCTGTTCTAGAAATGGATGGAAAACACATTTTATTAGTTGAGAGTGAGAAGTGTGTCTTGCTTAGGCAAGAGGGAAGAAAGCTGAGTGGGGGTGTCATTGTTGTCTATAAATATCTCAAGCAGAGAAAGAACAAGAGAGAAACAGATCTTTTTATGCTAAAGGGCAGCTTTGGCATAGATATGAATGGACCATGAATACATTTACTGCAGATTAGATTATTTCCAAACAGCACAGTGAAGTGCTGAACAGGTTGTTTGGAGGCTTGAGGGAGAACACCTTCAAGTTTTTTCAGCCTCTCGGTTCTAGAAAAAGGTTAATTGATGCATAACAGGAGATGAACCTGCTGAAGCTGATGCTTCAGGTGTTCCCTTCCAGTCTTGTGGTACCTGGAGTGGCATGGAGAAGGTTAAAAGATTAGCAAAAAAACTGAGATAAGGAAGAGGTTGTTGGACACCAGACTAAAATTGTCATCCTAATCTATCTTTTATTATATATTGCTCTGAAATACTGGAGCATTTACTTTTGATGGAATTATTTACTATCTTGCACAGAAAAATATATATACATTTCTATGGTTAAAAAAAAAAAGGAGAAAAAAACTATTGTAACATTATAACATGCTATTACAGGAACATTTATTGTAAAATCACTCTTCCATAGAACCATACCTGATCTGAATCATAATCTGTATTTACCGTTTTAAATGGATAAAGAATGGATTAAGGCAGAAAGCCAAAGGAATTGTCCAGATTTTCCAAGAACTATACACAACACTGTGGACAGAAGTGAATGCTCTAATACTCAAAGTGTTTCTCAAATTGGTGGAGCTTACTGAAAAACAAGCCTTTTTTCCCAATTGCAGAAATGAGTTGTGTTTGGCCTCTGTCATATAACATACAATTGGGATGTTAATTCAGTTCTTTGATAATGTTCCATTTCCTTCTTTGGCACCACCGAAACTCAGGATGGTTCTCGCCACTGCAGGTGGTAAATATTTCCCTATGTGCTGCTCTTTCAGGCATCTTCTCTGCTAGATTGCCAGTACCAGAAATTGCACTCAGCTGCAGAAAACCAGAGTTTTGTAACGGCCATGCTATGTTCACTTCCTCGATGTCTGATGTGACGTTTTGTTTGTCCTCATGCCTCTCTGCGTGGCGTGTAGAATGAGTTACCGTTGAAACTGCAGTGCTGTCAGAAAGCTGGAGCTCAAGCAGGGCTCGTGGAGCAGTAAGTGACCAGGTCCTGTGGCAGCTGCAGTTACGGATTTTCCGAGGATAGTTGTTTAGGCAGAGCGGCTTCCTGTCTAGGTCCTCTGCAAGGGATAGGAGAACTGTTCTGAAAAAAGCTAGATGCTCAGTGCCTTGTTCTGCATCCTGCTCTGCTAAAGCTCTGTTCAATATTTTGCTCCAAGCTGCAAGTCTAAGCTCACTTTGATATCCAGTAACCATGTCACGTACCTCAAGCAACGTGCCAATGGTTCTCCATACATTTCTCTGAGCTACTGCTCTCTTGCACATGGCTACATTTCACACATACTAAAAGGCCAGCAACTGTAATTCTTTGTTCTTGCCAAGTTTGGGTCCAGGTGTGTCCCCAAAACTGATAATGAAAAGCAGACTGTACCATCCCATGGAGAAGTGCTTTCCGATCCTATATCTGTGCTACCTTCTCTTAGGTTGTTCCCAAAGGACATGCCAGTAAGGAAGGCCAAACCTGATCTTCCTCACTCATTTCAGGCTCATATAGTACCTTCTGGCCTTGCCAGCTATCTTCACAGTGCCTGTTATATGAGGAGTCTTTGGGAATACCAGCTATCCTGCAGGACCTTGTGGCACCTTTGGCAAACCCATTCCAGACCCCAGGTCATATCCTAGTTTAAGATATCTTTAGTTCATATGCTTTTTTAATCCCACATGCCTTCCTCTATAAGGAAGCTGCCTCAGCATCCACACCGACACTACTCTGCAGCACAGTGACACAAGGTAGGACTCACAAGTTTAGGGGACGGTAGCAGAAACAGCATATCTGCTGTGACATCACAGTGTCACTGCATCACGTTATAGTCAGGTGAGACCATGCCATTCTTCAGAAATGGGATGATCAAAAGCACACAACTTACCCTGACTTTGATCATGCACTTTGTGATGGTCCCAAACACACTGGGACTACTCAGCCTCAGCCTCTTTCCCTCCTGGCTGGCTGTCAAGTGCCTCTTGCAGGCACTCAAATGCATCAGTGAAGCCTACATCAGCTTGAAGTTGGTATCGTGCCGCTGTGTTCCAGATTGTGCTTTCTCCCAATAAAATTTCTATTTATTTCTATTCTCCCTCTTTCTTGATGAATTTGACAGGATTTTTTTGTATTTGGGAAACTGGAAGGTTCATGAGTATGAGAGTGACCAGCTCAGTCCCAGTCCTGGTTCCTTGATTGCACAGATGTTGGTTTACTCCTGGGACTAGTTTTCTCTAAAGCAAAACCTCGTTATGGTTCTGGTGCGTGATGGCTATCAAAAAGCAGCAGTGACAAGAATGCACCAGATTTGTCTCCTATCACTCCGAGTACCTCTCCAAAACTCTTTTGTGCATCTCCAAAAAACCTCTGCACGCCTGTATTCCTGTTGTCAAGCCATGTTCCAAGGTATGCAACACAACCTCAGATTAATGATATATATCAGCAGCTATGTATGTTAGCCTGAAATGCAGCCCTCAAATTATTACAGACAATTGAAACTAAAAAATTCACCCCCCAAAAAAATTTTTTGGTTGTAGGACCACAGAGTACAACAGGAGGGCCAAGAAGGCCAAACTTTTGCAGGGTGGAAGCTGTCAGTTTAACGTAGAGGGGACTATTGTCACATTGCCCTATGACAACACAGCCACCCTACACCAGGGGCTCAACATTGTACCCTGGAGCAGACACTTTTAATTCTGCAGTCTTATTCCATGTTCGCATCCTTTGTATTTACACACCACTATAGGCTTTAACACCTTCACTAGCCAGCCTTTGCCTAGCCTCTTCTAGAGGCCTCTTCTATCCTTAATTACTCTCCTCTCCAGACTTCAAAGGAACTTGCCCTACATTTTTCTCCATGTCCCATCATTTCTCTGTTGCCACAAGAATGCCGTAACAGTCTGATTGAACCATGGCAAATTTCTCAGCCCCGCCTCATCAGTCAAACATTTGTTATTTAAAAATATATTTATTTGTGCTGTCTTGAACTCTGACCAGAACCCACTTCAAAGGCAGGCAGGCAGCTTCTCCTTCCACTTGCATATCCCAAGTATTGCCTTTAACCACACACATATTCTCACCATTTTCCAACCATTTTCCACTCCTCCCTGGCTCCTTCTGCCAAGTGGCCAGGTCCCGGTGCCATACCCTATATTCTCACTCTATTTCCTTCCCACTGTATGGCTTGGGAGTGCTCTCTTTTCTGTGAAAGACTACCAGCCTGCTTTACCCTGTGGGACTGGCCCCTTTTTCCAAGGATGGTGCCCAAGTTTGGTGCCTGGGGCATTGTCCACCTAATCCCAGATGACATTGTATCAAGAGAACCAACACATACTAACTGTTAAAACTGTTTTTTCTATTCATTGCAAATAAACTCTAAGGCTGCAGATAAACAGGCCAATGAAAAGGGCAAACCCTAAGAACTAACCCACGTCTAAGAGCACTGTGCCACTTGGAAGCATAAATGAATGTACAAAGCACATATATATAAAGAATAGCTGCCTCTGAAGCCAGCATACCTAATAAAGAAACCTCCTGTAATACATAAGGAGAGGCTTACATTTGTATTGAGAACATAGTGCATTACTTGGAATCAATGGCTCTAAACCATTTTTTCCTAGACCCGTTGTTCACTTAAGCCAGCTTCAATTAGGCCAAGTGCTGTCACAGAACAGTGACATTTCAAATATCTTTATTTACTAGAGTCACCAGGAATACCTCAGTGCCCCTTCAGACTAAATACACAGATTAAATACCAACTGCAGCAGGTTATTTAAAAAAAGGCAAGGAACAGGAACACAGTATTCTCTGAGAAACAGGGCTTCTTCTGGAGTCCAAGAACCAGTTACAGGGCAGTGCCGGTGTAATGCCTCCCAGGTGCACAGCGGAGGTGTGACTTGGACTGTGGTGAAGACAGAGAAACCATGGGACCCCTACTCCAGGTTATGCGCAAGCGGTCTTCTGCAACTAGCTGCCAGGTTTGCATCCCAGCAGGGTGAGGTGTTAGCACCATGCCCTGGAGAAACATCATTCTGCTGCCTGCTGTTGGTCTTTGCTGGTTCAGTAACGGGTCTCTAGCAAATAGCAAGTAGTTTCCTGGATGCCTGTGGCGAGAGGAGGTGTTCGCACATATGCCTGTAGTTTGATTAACTCCCTTGGTGTACCCTTAGTTTGAAAGCCTGGAGGTCTTCCTCTTCCTTCCCCTCCTCCTCACCGATAATGATGCTTTCCCCCTTCAAGACCGGGCTAAGCCTTGCCAAGGGCCATATAGCAGCTTTGCTGCTGAAGCCCTTCTGTAAAACCTTTTTAACTGCATCAGGTTTGTCCACCCCAGATGCTATTTGCTGCAGGAAGGTCTGAGCACAGGCTCATAAACATGCAGTCTGTCTGTGGAAAATTCAAAAAACTAAACTCAAGGTTCAATTCTTGAATTATTTTTTCCCTCAATTATACAATAAAACCTGTAGAAACAGAAAATCTCTGAAGAATATTTACATTTTTAAAAATATTGATTCCAGTATTCTGCATCCGTAGTATTTCCCAGTGTTGTGTTAATGCACAAATACAGTGGATACCTTTCTTAAGACTATTACAAAAGATGCCACAGTGTGAATTGCAACCAGGCCCATGGATTTTCTTGCCCTTTTTCCTTCGGAAACTTCCTTATATTATTTTATCTTTCCTTTTCATTGTTTTTGCTCTAGTATGCTTTTGAAAGGCTTGGATAAAGCTAATATTAGTTTATTTCCCTCTGTAAAGGGGTTAAAGTAATTCTTCAATGGATCGCACTTGACTAGCACCAGACATAAGTGTTAGAAGCCTATTATTTAGGATATTATGAAGAGAATGAGAAGCATAATGAGTATTCCGGCAGCACCAAGGTAAAGTAGCTTTACGTCTAAAAGTTAAGAGAAGCTTCAAAAGGCAGAGAGGTATCATTCTCCCCCTTGATATACCATTTGCTGTTTGCACAAGATGAAGATCTAAATTTAATATGAAAAACCTGTAATTCTTAAAAAAGAAAAGCAGCCAAAGGGAAATGGTGTCTTTCAATACACAGCAGACAGAGTCACTAAAGCTTTAGCGGAATGCTTTAACAAATAAAAGGTCATATGAGTTAATTAGGCTTCTTTCTTCTTCCATTTAATAAGAAACAAAGTTACCATGGAGGCTGACTGGATAATGCATTCTATTTTGGTACAAAAACACCTTTTAGAAAGAACATATTTAGTGAGGAATTTTCAAAGGCAGTGAGTGCTCTGAACCCCCCCCCACATGAAACCTTTACTTATTCTTTCTCTTTTTCATTTGTTTGTGCATTAGTGGTTCTGTCCCTGGTATCTGGTGGTCGTCTGAGAAGAGTCCTCTGTTCTCTCCATGGAGTAAGTATGTCGAAATAGCAATTTTGGCAAGGCAGCAGCCCTAACTATCTTTAGATTGCAACTTAACAGGACAAATTATCTGTGGATGTGATACTCCTGCGACCCCTGAACTCTTTGAACCTCCACTGAGTTGCCTTCTGATGCCATGGACCCTAAATTCCCTGTGTCTAAATTGCTTTGGGTCTCATGTTACAGCCCCTATCCTGGCAGTAAGGTCTTCACAGGACAGAGAGAAGACTCCTTCTGGAGACCTCCATTTTTCATTCTTGGCAGGGCGTTGAACTAGGACTAGGAGAAAAGGTGCAAAGAGGAGCAGTTTCCCTCCTGGTTTTTATCCAGTAGAGATACCTAATTCAGAAGGCAGCCTCCCTCTGATGTATTTTCTACTGAGACAAATTTTTCAATACCTCTTTCATCTTGATAGATGGTGTGCAGTATGTTCTCGGGCACCGATCCCTCTTCTCCAGACCATGCTTGGAACTGGCGGCTGATTCAGAGATCACCACCATTTGCTGAAAGGACACCCACAAGTTTCCACAAACTGACAGGGATGCCATTACCATTTATAATTGTTTAAATTTTTAGGAAAAGAAATTTCTCTCATGGAATATTTGGAGACTGGGACTATAATTCTAAGTCTTTAAGTTTTCATATTCTAGCTTTATATTTCTCTGTAATATTTCATTCAGGTTATTGGATGATATATTTTTTACCTGAAGGAACAGTCCCAAAACATTTTCTGATTTGTAATTAAGTTTACCTTGACAACAGATTTTTTATGTGAGCTTTCATATGAATACAGCACAAATTTGCTTCTCCAGTCACAGAAAAGCTAATGAAAATAGATAATAATAATAAAAATTTAAATTATATTCACAAGTGTTTGAAATGTTACCGTATATTTTCTTCATTATTCACTCTTTCAGAATACTAGTGTTCAGTAAAAATAGATTGATCTTACTCAAAACCAGGCCTATAAATGAATTATTAAATGCATATAGTAAGAATATTTGGAAGGACAGTCATTATCTGTTCACTAGATGAAATACATACGGAAATGTAAATTGCTTATGTATCCTAAGAGGTGGAAAACACTACAAAATGTTAAAGGTATTTTTTCTGTTTTTCTCATTCATTTTGAATTCCTTATGTTCCCTTGCACCTAAAACAATTTAAGGAAATAACTGCACGTACTTCAATTTAAATATTTCTTTTAAATAATATACCACTCTCAGTGTTTCGACATACACCTAAGACCTTGGCTGCAAATGGGCTATTTTAAAATGTCTCACAAAGACTCCTCATCTAGCAGGCAGGGAGGCAAAAACATCTGGATGAGCCTGATTACGGTCTCCAAACAGAGCAGGTAGTAGCTGTGTGGAACCAAGCATAATCTATCATAGGAAAGGTTTACTTGGGGCACTTGGTGGAAGTGAGACCGTTTAGAGGGGAAGGGATTTTTCTAAATTTTTTTCCCTGAAGGACAAGAGGAAATATAAAATATTTAATGACTGCGCAGAAAAATAAAATTGCCAGCTTTAACTCAATTTCCAAGACTGATGATGCTGTATTATTTCTATGGCTACACAGACGACTAAGAACTTGACATATGCCCATAGTTTCTTATAGACATACAGAACTGCAAGAAAAATATTGGAAATACTACTATTTTTGATGGATCTGGTAATTGACCAGAAGAATAATAGTGTATTTCTCTAGCAGACAAGCCAGATAGATAGACGCTTTCAAGATGACACACTCAGGTTATCATTAATAGTGGTACTGGGAAATTCAAAGTTCATAATAAACAATTTTTATAAAATATGTACTTTTCATGATTTTTCAGAGAGTGAAGTCATAACATAGGGCTGCTCTTACTATTTCATTGATTTGTGTTTGATGTTTATAGAGAGTGGATATAAACTTCATTTTGCAGTAAGTAGTAAATGACTAATGTATAAGGTCTTAAATCGGTTTAAAATATGAATCTATAATACAACTTTAAATAAAATTAAGGAAGGAAAAGCATCAAAAAGAGTAAAATTAGTTACCCATGCAAGAGATGGCTAGCAGTGAAATTAAAGCATAAAATCATGTTTTCCTTCCACCAACCATATTCTACAAAGCATGTAGGAGAGGACATGTTGAGGGGGAGCCATATTGTCTAACTTAAGATGTCTGAAAATAAGATGTCAAGCCTGACCAAATCCCTGTAGGATACTTTATGATCAAGAGAGGAAATTAGGCACTATCAAGTAAGGATTAATGTGCCCTTTGTTGGACTCTCATCACAGGACAACATAATTTTTTTCTCTCTGCTAATAACAAAAGGACCCTAAGTTGTCCAGATTTTCTAGTTTTTAGATGCTCAAGCTAAGGATGACTCATCCCCCTTATTTCTTGTGAAAACACACTTTCTTTTCAATGTACTCTCCAATTTAGGTACAAGGACTCCTGTGAAAGAGGATGAGCGCACTGTGTTTCATTAATACCCAGAACAGACTGAGCATCCCATGGTTGTTCACATCTTGAATCACAGGCAAGGTTCTGGGAATGGTTTTTTGTGTGTTATGTAAGTTGCTTACCCTGATCACAGCTTTTTGTCGATATATTGGTGCTTGAGTTTTGGATGCAAAGTGTAGATACAACCTCTTTCCTGTAGAATTACAGATAATTTAGTTAGATTTTTACAGCCAGAAACTCTGTGGGAAACTGTATTCAGGACTGTGAACTTGTGCAAAAAGGATTATCCAAATACTTGTATTCATTTTATATATGCTTTGCAATCAACTGACAACAACAACCTCCCAAAAGCATGACTGATTAATATCCCTAAAGGATAAAGAAACAGAAGTGCCACTGTTGCATTGTTGTATAAGGTAGTCCTTATAAAAGGTTCACAGGCGAAGATGCCCCACTCCTTCAATTTGCAATCAGATCCATGTCTAAGAGAACCATTTCCAAGAAATATCCTTCCCACTGATATTAAAGATCCAGAGTGGGAACAAAAAAAAAAAGCATCAAACCTGCTGCAACTTCAGTATGAAAATGTTGCATCTTCGGCATCAGCCAATTGGACTTTTTTTTACTTTCATATAAGCAAAGTCCTTAAGTTCTATGACGAGGCTGAACATGCTTCTGTCAGGGTTGACTTCTCACAAATGACTTAGCAATGCCACCCTAGATATCTTTAACTGAATCATTTAGCATTGCTCGTTTTATCAGAGAAATAGGGATTCCTCAGCTACATTGCTGATGATAAAACATGCACCAGATATGGTCCAAGTCATCCAGTGAGAATGTCTTCAGTGGTTTCACTTTTCTCTTTATTTTTTAATCCCCAAAGGACTGGCAGACATATGAATCTCTGAGGTACCCAATAATTGCATACTACAGGCATTTTTAATTTTGTTTCCATGAACACATTTGTTTTGCTTTAATCTCTGTCTTCTCTTACATTGTCACTGGAACCCCTCCTATGAAGATTTGCTGAAGAAAGAATATAATGGTTAGACCTCCCATGCCTTCAGTATTGATCTTCCTATTTGCAATATTTTTCTTTTCTTCTTCACAGTAAACAACTTCATTACACTGTAGATTAACAAGTAGGGATGTGCCAAGACATGCAGCTCAAACTGTTAATTTTTAATGATGTGATTCTTCAAGTGGAAACAGCAGCCTGAGAACACAGGGTTTGTTTTTCAGTGTTTTTTTAATACTTTTTATAATTTTCATATTTTTAGTAATTTACGGAATTTATAACTGTGTCCAGCACTTTAGTGTAACTTAAAATATGAAGTAAGAAAAGTATTTTGTAGGGAATCAGCATTTGATGATGATCTCAGCAAGCCCATTAGGGGTAGTAGTGGGCTTTGCTTAGGCAAACAGTTTTGAGAACTTTGTTAGAATTAGCTGAGATTCTTTGATAAAATCAACAGTAATTTCATAGATGGGCATGCACCTATGCATCCTACAGAGGATTACTTTGTGGCATTTTAGGGATTTGTGTTATAGGTGGGGGAGAGTATCTTCTTCCAAGGATTTATCCCTTGGACTCAGACTGTAGTTTATAGACACAAGTGAACAAAAGCAAGAACTCCAAAATAGCAAAAGGTATGTGGTTTTGACAGAAATAGAAATTAAAAAGAAACATGAACACATGAAGCTATGACACAGCTCAAAAATCCCCGCCATTTAATATTAGGATTGGATTTTGTCATAGCACTCAAATCTTCTCAAAGTCTGATTGGACTGTTCCACTGTATTGCTGGAGGAGATGTGGGCAGGAATTTTAGCCCAGCAGCAATCACATTGTAATTCTTCCATACTCTCTTCAAAAGCAAGACCAAGTGTCCAAACTGTTCTTTTAAATACCTTAAATGAAGTCCAAGTTCAGGCTGCCTTCAAACTCCACCTGCCCTTGTGGCCTGGCACATGAAAGCACTCCTAGAAAAGGTCCTGGCGTCCCTTCCAAAAAGAACCCAAATAATTTGTTCCACCTGACATCCTCACTGCAAGTTTCCTCCAAGAATGCCAGTTGTATAGCCTCCTCCTCCTAACGTAATTAAGTTACCACTACTACTAACTACACTACAGCCAATACTATGATTAATAACTACTTAATCAATATGAATTAATTTGGGCTTGGGTCTGCCCTGTGGCAGTGAAGGCACAGCCATTATTTTTGTAAAATATTGTCGTGGTTTCGGTTTCAGCTCAGTCAGTAACAAAGCACCACGAAGCTGCTCGCTCACTCCCCACCCTTGCGCCTGCCCACATTGGGATGAGGAGAAAATCCAAAGGCAGGCTCATGGGTCGAGACAAGGACTGGGAGGGATCACTCCCCACTTATGGTCACAGGCAAAAGACAGGCTCAATTTGGGGAAGAAACAAAATCCATTTAGTTTACTACAAATCAAATCAAAAACAAGGATATTAGGAAGGAAAACCAAACCTCAGAACACCTCCCCCCACCCCTCCCTCCTTCCCAGCTCAGCTCCATTCCCGGTTCTCTCTCCCTCCTCCCCCCAGCGGCGCAGGGTAACAGGGGATGGGGGTTGAGTCAGCTCGCCAGACATCGTCTTTGCCGCTTCTTTCCTCAGGGGGAAGATTCCTCACTCGTTCCCTGCTCCACCGTGGGGTCCCTCCCACGGGAGACAGTCCTTCACCAACTTCTCCAACGTGGGTCCTTTCCACGGGCTGCAGTTCCTCACAAACTTCCCTGGCGCGGGATCTATCCGTGGGCTTCAGTTCTTCCCGAACTTCCCTGGCGCGGGTCCTTTCCGTGGGCTGCTCTCCAGTCTCACACTGCTCCAGTGCGTTTTTCACCATGGAGTTACGGCCATCTTGGGGAGCCTCCGCTCCACCATGGACCTCCATGGGATTCAGGGGGACAGCCTGCCTTCTCCCCACAGGCTGCAGGTCCATCAGCCTTCTCAGGCGCCCCTCCTCCCCCTCCTTCTTCACTGACCTCGATATCAGCAGAGGTGTTCCTCTCACGTTCCCCAACCCCCACACTGCTGGTTCCCCTTCTTAAATATGTTCTCCTAGAGGCGCTACCACCGTCACTCCCCTCCCAGAGGCGTGTCCGACATTTTGGCACCAGGGAAACTTCCAGCAGCTTCTTAAAGGAGCCACCTCTGCAGCCCCCTCCCCCACTACCAAAGAAAACCGCGCCACACAAACCCATAACAAATATCAGCAGGGTTTTCCGGTCTGCATACCCACATGTGCAGAACAGAACCCCAGACCAGTGAAAAATGGAATATATATTTAACCAAAATTATGAACAACTTCCTCACTCAGCTTTTAGTGATGAAAGTAATTTACAGTATTCCTTTTCACTTGAGTGTCTTTCTACTTAATCTAGAATGTTATCACTTGCTCTTTTCTGTGTCATAATTTCTAAATTTGAATTGCTTTTCCATTTTATTTCAAGTTTATTTTGCTTTAAAACAAATTCTTTGAGCACTGATTGAAGTAATTGTAGACATTAAAAGCTCTTTTTTGTAAAGTATGTCCTCACTGGAAGCACTTTATAAAACCAAAATAAATACACATAGGATGAAATGTTTCAAAAATCGACTCTAGCAAACCAAGATACAAGTCTGAAGTGAACCGTTATATCCTAAGTGGAAACAAATTATTACAGCTTTGATGGTATGAAGGGGAAAGGCCTGAATTCCACAATTCCTACCCAAACTCAAAATTGAGAAATAGGTTTTTTTTCAGACTGAATTTTAGCTTGGTTTGTGGCTTGGTTTTGAACTTTTAGTCAAACTCACTATATGCTCTAAGCACCAATAGAATGATTTAAACATATGTCACTTCTTCATGAAAGGAAAGCCACCATTAGAAATTTGGCAAATACAATACATTTCATTTAGTGTTCAAAATGACAGCATAAGAAGTCAATAAAGCATGTTGAAGCAAAGAGATAAAATACTCAGCAGCTTCCTTCATTTAGAGAAAAAGAAATGAAATATTGGCAGCCTGGGAAGGAAACCCATTGAAAGGGAAGAGAATGAGCTGCAGTGCCCTTTAAAGTGTCTCTTGTTCTGGATCACTAAGGGAGGAGGACCCACACTGTAGTTAAGATGCAACCATATCACAAAACTATATAAGGTGTTTTATTTGGTCATGCTCCTTCTATGCTGCCAAAAATGTTTGAAATCTTATTAGCATAAGTCAGCTTAGTGTAAGATTCCTACCCACCAATATTTATTGGCAACTGTTTTCTATGTGTAAACCACATAAATTTGGAAGTTGCTGAAGTAATTTCTCAGAGAAAGATAATTCAATAAAATTGAAGGTACTCCATTAACGATCAGCAGCTCCAGACAGTAGTGCACAGTTTGGCAATTTTAGACTTACTTAACTGGTTTTGGCTTGACTTTCCCAAGAAAAATGTTAAGTGTTTCATTTTTTTTGTCTCATTGCTAGTTCCATCACTTTTATGTGATGAAAAAAATAAAACTTTTCATTTTCTAAAGTGTCTGTGTATTTGTATTTGGCCATCTGTGTGTGTCCATGCATAAGTGTCAGAGTAAGCCACTGTGTTCTTGGGTAGACCCCTTACTTTCATTCCTTAGTGATTTCCCAGGCCTAACCAGGTGATTACCCACAGCACAAGTATCGGGGCCACAACACCAAGGGAATGCAGGGATAAGGTGCATCCTAACACAGAAAATCCATTTACTATCCAGTACTGTTTGCAGTCTTCAGAAGAAATTTCTGCAACAGTTCCTGGAAAACTGTGGTTGCTAATTCTGTAATGATACGAATGGTTTCCTATGAGGATGAAAATACTTACATGTTTATATGGTCTTTTTTTCTTCAGCACTTTCCCTTTGTGCTGAAGGACACATCCAGAACATTTTTTCCATAGCTGTCAGTATTAAATGTTTGAGAATCTGGTTCTATATTTGCACAGTATGCAGAGAATGTCAGCTACATTTTAACCCAAGTTTTCTATATTATCTCTGAAAGCAACTGCATACCGTTTCAGTTCTTTGGCAGTAAGCTCAAAATTGCTGTTTTCATGTGCCAAACATGGCAGTTGGCAGTTCACATCCTAGCCCATGCAATTAAATAGTCTTGGGCAGTGGGCCATGCCCAGTGTGTGCAGGCAGGAGAGGACACAAGTTTCTGGAAACATAAATGCGGTAACTGCACAACATTCCTCAGCCGGCTGCCCTGCCTCACACCACTTCACACTGTGCAATGTGCAGAATTTTGCCACTTGAGGTGGGCATTGTGAGAGGCCAAACTTATTCTGTGCACATCATGGCAATTCAGAGACAACAAAAAAGAATGAGTACCCTGCAGAGATACAATTCTACCCCCTCAGTGCATGCCTGAATTTGTTCAAATCAATGGCTCTTTCCTGTTTGCAAGGTTTATGCAGCTATTAAGCCATGGAGACCTGAACTGACAGTAGAGAACTGAGGAAGCCTGCGTACTACTACAAAGTTTTATCATTGCATTGTGATGTTTTACTCATAGGCTTTTCACATCTGCTGCTGATTTACATCCTTACAATAGAAAACTATTATATAGTTCACCTTAGGACTCACATGCTGGCAGTAGCTTGACAGAGTTGTATGGCTACATCAGGCAGAGAAGTCCATATTTGAACACAGCTCAGCAAAAGGTTGCTCTACAGTAAATGGAAGACCACTGTACAGAGATACAGACATAGCTGGGCATGGTTAGGCTAAAAGTGGTCGGAGCAATCCATACTTTTTTTTTTTTTAATGAAGCCACATAATGACTCCATGATTGTATTGCCTGATGCAAGGACATGACTAGGTCATTGAATCATATTTAACTAGATATTGACAATTACAAGTAATTCTTACTTCTTTCCAAGAAGGGGGCCGTGGCTCATAGACAGAAGATTGGTACCAGTTTTTCTAGTACAGGTCTCATTATTACAAAGTTCTGATAATGGAATTTGTGTGTTACTAGTAATTCTTGAGTGGAACTTAACAAATTGATATAAAGCCCAAAGACTGCTCCCTGTGCGGGAGTTGGGCCAGATCATATCTAAAATTCATGAACCATCTACTTAGTCCCGAAGACACATCAAAAATGTGACCTCAGATAATGTGGAACATGCTTTCTATAACAGTTAAGACCATGTAGTAGAGAGGTATTTCTTTCTTACCTTGGCAAGATGTCCAGAGAAAGAAGGGGTGAAAGATACAGTAATTTGCTATATTTAGTCCATCACTATGTGAAAGGTTGGTTGTAATAAATAATCACATAAAGCAAAGAGACCAGGAAAATCAAGAAGTCACTTGCTCTCTTTATTTTGGGGTAGGTGTCATTTTGTTCTCTTTGTGTGTGGACGGGGCTTTTGCATGCTAGTGCAAATGTATGGACAGAAAAGAGTACCTACAGAATCCGAAAAGCTCCGACTGTGAAATCAGTCATTACTGACTGTTTTCTCGAAAAAAAAACCAAGCAGCTATTGCATTCAGAAGCATCCACTGAATTTTAAGTTTCTTAAATTTTCTATTTTTATGTATGAAGGAAATAGAGCAGAAGAAGGAAAATGACTACTTTAGCAGCTATGAGCTGTAACTAGAAATGGTGAGTGTTAAAAGATTCACTTTAGTCTCTGTACTTCTGTAAAATAGGTAAAACCAATTTTACTAATTTTCCTTCATAAATGTTCACCAACTGATCAGTGCTCATTTTCAAGCTGGAGTGCTAGTTAAGACTCAAACGAAAGGAAACAACTTCTCCTTCAGCTACTAAGGCAGAACTAAAGAAAAAAACCCACCTTCTTCTGCCAACCTCATGATTAAATTTAAGTAGTTGTATTAATATGGTGACTTGATAATTTGATGCCATTGATTTATTGATTCAATTTCAATTATTACCTTGATTTAAGCCTTGCATGAGTCCATTGTTAATTAGTCTCAGACGGTAACAGTAGCTCTAATCAGTGATGTATATGTTTAATTCTGGATTAGCTTGTCCGTTTAGTAAAATTAATAAAAATAATCTGGTTTGATACATTCTTTTTGCCTGTGACATGGACCAATTCCTCTAAAACAAAGGTGTTCAGATGAGGTATCTGAAAACCAGCTGGTTTTCTTTATAAATTCATACCTTTGCCTGTCACAGTTCTGTCATGGCAGTCAGAAAAAAAGTTGTAGTTTGATCCATGAGTTGCTGTTTACTGGCACTCCCAACAGGAAGTTGTCTTAGGAATGTTATCACTGTCACCAGCGGAAACAGAATAAGCAAGTGCAGACTGTGATTTAAAAGAAAATAAACTGGAACTATATTATAACCTGTGTGTCTTTTGCCTCAGATTAAAACACTCAGTGCTCCCCCTTGGCCAGGCCAACATTGTTTTATCATCCCTTTCCTCTGTAAACCAAAATAATTATTTTATTGAAAATTAAGCATGAAAGATATCAAGAATCATGAAAAAAGAAACTAAACTGGTGGTGGTTTATTAAATTCAAAAGAGAGGATGATGCCTATGGGAAATCAACAGTGGATTTGAATACCTACTCAACAGACTGTTCCAGGCAGATCCATCACAACAGCCCATCCCCTTAGATCTGCTGGGGGATAGCACGTGAACGATGCAGAGAGGCAGCAGATATGCAGCACCCTGTCCCGCTGCCTGATGGCTGAAGCCAGTGGTTCATCAAGGCAGGCAATACTGTTCTCTACTATGCGTGTTTTCACCTGCTTCAGTTTCTACCTACGGTGTGGCTCCAGTACGTACGTGCATGAACAGCCACAGTCACTCATCAAGCCCATGCTTCCAGATATAGCAGTGATGCTTTCTTCTATGTGCTTTCTAGGAGGAATGACAGTCTGTCAATGACATCAGTGCTGACGAGGTCTCAGCTTTTTCCGAAACAGGCACATTCACCACAACCCTGAAGTGCAGCATTGTGATGTTACAAACTTTAGCCACCTCTGTCCGCAAAGGACTAAGCAATTTTGAAATGCTTCCCAGCCCGCCTGTAACAATGTGAACAGTCAGTCTCTAAGTTCTTGTTCAAATATTGGGCCAACCATTTTGCTGTGTAATCAACATCGGATCTGGCAGAATTTCGTGAACGTGCAGTCCCACTGTACTGTTTGTGTGGGTCTTGCCATTTCACTTCCCGGGAAGATGCTCAGCCACTCTCTGGTGTAATGCTTGTGAACCATCTTCCCCTCCATCACCTTTCACTGAGTCAGGGCATATCCGAGTAATGCGCATTCCGTGGTGCTGCAGCTCCTTTTGGCAACTTGGGACACACTTTCCTTCTAGCCAGAAAAAGCTGGTTGAGATAGAACACTGAAGAAGACATGCTAAAAAACATCAGAAATTATTTATCTATGAGAAATTAGTGGTCTGTGTAGCCAAGGGGCAATTAATACTCATTAAGCTTTCTACCCTTTGGAAGGCCCTAGAGGATTTACTGGACTTAGTACATAAAGGAATTTATAAGAATCTGATCTTTTCTCCAACAGTGTCATGAGATGCCCAGAGGGTGTCCAGAAAAAATTGTCATTATCTGCAACAGGCTACAATTAAGATTAATGCCAGAAATGTGTGCCTAGGAAACAGTTGTGTTAAAGCAGTTAAGTTAGTACAGATGCAAACTGCAACTATAGGCAAATAATATATGTGAATCCTTATTATTGCTCAAAGACACAATGTATAATTAAAAAAATTGTCCACCATACAAGGGTCCTATGTAGTAAATATATTTGCAGCTTTACCAAATCCAGCAAAACTTTCTACCCTGCATTACAATAATCTTTTTTCAGTGGTATGATTTCAGCAAATGGGATTTAAGAAAAAATTGAAATGGAACCAAGTAATGGATGGTTATGAAAAAAATCCTGTCTATTTTAAAGGCAAAAATGACTGGGTTTTGAGATGTTATTTTCTCATATTGCAATTATCTGTGTACTCTGAGTTTTTAGTAACATAATTTAGAGTCTTTTGCTCAGGCATGAAATACCTGATGAATAAATTGGATGAATAAAGGCATGAAGAAAAATTCACCTCTTACCTCACAGCAAAGAGGGACAAAAAAGATGTAATTTTCCTGTTTTAAACATTGAAGGAGTTCGATTATTTAAAGATAGCAGTCAGCTTGTGCTAGGCACAAGCTGATATGACAGATATCTTTCATATGTTAACAGGGAAATCCAAGTTTAGATGCTAGCTGCAGAGCTGCCTTGAATTCAAGCTATGGGATGTAGAGCCCTTGTCAGAGAAATTTAGACTGGGTCTTAACTTGATGTCATTTGTTTAAGATTCGATATCCAACTTTTTTGGCAAATTTTCTCCTTTCCCCGCAATGACATTTTGCCTTGGTATTTGAGGGACAGGAGTAGGAAAAAAAAAAATGGCAAAGGGGTAAAGAAAATGGTCATTTAGAAGGATGTAGGAAGCTGAAGTGATAGAGGGGCACTGTCATACAAACTGTAAATATTTAAAGTCTTTGTGCAGAGCATAGATACCGACACGAAAACTATGTGAGCAGTATCAGGTATAGAGCTTTGTGTTCTCTGGCTTCAGCTGTTACAACTGTAATATAATATACCGGGGAGTGCAAAGATCAAGTCTAAAATAGAAGTGTCTCCTTGTTTGCACTACAGAAACCTGTCTCCTAACATACAGTGGCTGACAAGAGCATACTTAGGTGTCTGTGCTAGTGGACACACAATCAAGGTCAAACATCTAGTCTTGATGTCAGCCCAACTCAGAGACTTTTTTCCCCACTGTTATCCTGATGGGAAAAAAAAGAGCTACTATTCACAGGAGCGCGATCACGCAAGGATGAGCTGGACACCTTCAGGCAGAGACGCAAGATACATTTTTGTTATACTTCATATCACACACATATTCTTTCACATCACAGAGACCCTTTTGAAACAGAAAGGAAAACCATGGGAGTATCAGCTAGGTCAAACAAGGGAAATAAATAGTCTCTGGGAAGGCAAACAGATCGTTGCGCAGATTACCTATTTAGTGTGCGTCAGTAGTGAAGGCACACTCATTTCACAGCAGCTAGTGTTGAAGATGTCTTAAAGGCATTAGTAATAAAGGTATATCCAACTCGGATTCTAGTGCAGTCACTCGTTTTTGTTGTGCTGAAAACAGTATTTTTCCTGATATTCTTACATGGGGAAGAATATAATACTGGTATCGCTATTTCTGGGAAATTAAGGATATTCTATACAGTAGAATAAGACATTTTAAAAAATATAAGCTATCGGTTTGAGAAATCATATTCACTTACAAATACAGTTTTGTCTTAAAATTTTATGGATTCATAACTATCAACATACTGCAGCTGATGTTATTTACAGTCAGTCTTTCTTAGATACCAGAAAGCTTATACATGTTTCACACAAAAATTTTTTAATACTGTCTTTTATAGACCAGGTTTCCAGTTGACTGGCAGAAATTACTACATATAGAATCCTCATTAATTGTCACTCTACCAGTCTGAAGAGCTGTCAGTGCCAAGAAAATTATTGACACTAGCAGTTCTCCTTTCTGTTGGTAAAACAATTCAGAGCTACAGCCAGCAATGACTGGAGGAACAAGTTTTATACATACACATAGATGGTATGTGCAAACAGACATATACACTGACATTGGTCAGATACATTTTTTCATGGGAAGACATGCAGTGCACAATGTCATAAGAAATTCTTTCATGTTTCCTATTTCCATGTCATCTCCAGCTGTTTTGAAGCTGCCACACTAAC
>VYZV01005032.1:66172-91868 GCA_013401275.1 Pandion haliaetus | reverse complement strand
TTTGTTACCGACTGAGCTGAAACCGAAAGCACGACACAAACTGATTAAGTAGCATTAAAAATATTGGATCTCAATTTTATATGTCAATAATAATTCTGTATTTCTATAATCAGATTGTGATTATAGAGTGATCACATTTGTCAAATGTGGTGAGTTTTAATTGTGCCTCACAAAATACTGTTTTATTGTAAGCGTTGCCCTGAAAATACAAGTTGTAATTTGTAGACGTTGGGAGCTAGATACATCCTAACAATGAATGTTTTATGTGTATCATTGTAAGTTGACACAACCTAAAACCCATGTGCATTAAAAGAATCACCTTTGTTGTGGAGTCAAGCACCTAAAAATCTGTGTAAACTACATCTTCCCTTTTTTAGGCAGGTGGGAGGGAACAGGTAAATAGGAGGAAACTGCCTGAGATGGTGTTTAAGTTTGTAGCAGCTTCCAGAGTTACCAAAGAATCTGTGGTTTATTTGGTGTATAGTGCACTAACCAGTTAATGGAGGAAGGAAGAATGTGTGTTAAATAAGGCTGTGAATTAATTTTGAAATAAGGTTTTTGCCTTGTTTATTGCAGAAAGTGAAAGGTGGATACTGAGCAAGAAGGTGCAGGAGGAGGCGCTCAACCAGCTGGGTGCTACACAAGGAAATGTCCTCCTTGCCTGGCCTTCATCAGTGAGTTCCTCAACGATGGTGCGTTCAGTCACTTTACCCAGATTTCTTATAAACCTTTTGCTAAACCATTCTCACTTTCTGGACACTTGTAGTTGTGGTGTAAGTCAGGGCCATGTTTGCTTTAAAAATATGAAGTTTTTAATGATAGGTACTATAGGAAGAGATAGGGGGAATGATTGTAGGTCCCCCAGATTATCCCCATTCTTGAGACTGCTGCTGTGAAGGCAGAATAAATTTGAAGAGCAATTGGAATTGAAAATTTGAGTGCAATTGACTTGGAATATATTTGTCCAGTTCAGGAACAGCTGCAGTGCTTAAGATATTGCCTTCCTTTCCCTCATTTCCTTATCAGCTTCTTATTTTCCATATGCTGAAAGCTGTGTCATCTCATCCTACTGGAATGGATCACTCAGTGATCTTTTCTGCTTCATTGCAAAGTCAGCTAGGTCAAATTAAACAGCCTTCAGGTTAAACAGCCACAAATTAAGTGAGATGACTTTGTATTGAAGCTGGTGAAGAGTAGCTGTATTAAGGAGTAGTTTCTTCAAAAATTATGTTGGATGGTTGTCTTAAGTCCTACTGTAAAAAGCACCCAGAAGCAGATCAGACTTCTAGAGCAGGTTTTAATTAATTAATAAACATAAATTAATAAAAATAAACAAAATTTAATACTATCGACAAGATAATAATAATATAAATATAATAATTAACATTAACAAGTATTAATAAAATTAAACAGAAAATTGTCTAGGTGCTCATTGGTTGAATCCAATTTAATCTATGTAAGGGATGAAGTAGTGTTTCACAAAAATCAGGATGGCACAACTGTTTCTGTCAAGACTATATCATAAATCACCTGTGTTAGAGGACCAAACTAGTGTTATGTGTGTAAGCTCCATGCTGGTCTTTCGTAAAGTGTTTCACTTTGCACCTTTGTCATGGTTTAACCCCAGCCAGCAACTAATCCCCACGCAGCCACTCACTCATTCCTCCCCACCCAGTGGGATGGGGGAGAGAATCCAGAAGGAAAAAGGTAAAATTCATGGACTGAGGTAAAGACAGTTTAAAAGGAGAAAAAGGAAAAAAAAAAAAAAAACCAAAACAAAAAAAACAATAAAATGACAATAATAATAATAAAGAATTGGAATATACAAGACAAGTGATGCACAATGCAATTGCTCACCATTTGCTGACCGATGCCCAGTTAGTTCCCGAATAGCAATCCCGCCCAGGCCAACTCCTCCCAGTTTATATAAACTGGTCATGACATCACATGGTATGGAATACCCCTTTGGCCACTTTGGGTCAGCTGCCCTGGCTGTGTCCCCTCCCAACTACTTGTGCCCCTCCAGCTTTCTTGCTGGCTGGGCATGAGAAGCTGAAAAATCCTTGACTTCAGACTAAACATTACTTAGCAATAACTGAAAACATCAGTGTGTTATCAACATTCTTCTCATACCTAGGTCAAAAACATAGCACTATACCAGCTACTAGAAAGAAAATTAACTTTATCCCAGCCGAAACGAGGACTTCTATTAAAACACCTGATAACCTGCATCAAAAAGCTGCTAGTTTTTATGAAAGGGGCATTAAAATTTCAGGCTTTCAGTCTTAAAGAAGTCTCATCTACAGCTGGTGTGGAGAGCAGGTTGTCCCTTACCTTCATAAGTAATACAGCCACCGAATGCATCTGGTACCAAGTATTGCCAGGGACGTGATTTTAGGCTTGGATCTAGCCAAGGCTGGGAAATTGTTAAAGCTCTGTTTCTGTGGTGCTCTGAGGTAGAAGCCCATTCTTTTCCAGTGAAAACACTGTGGTACCTTGGCCTCCACCAGCCACGTGTGTTTGGAAATCTCCCTTGTTGCTTAAGGTGGACAAACCAGTGGAGTTCACAGATATCCATAAAAGCAGTTGGGCAGTAGTCAACTCTCTTGTTATCAAATTGGGCAGGAGGATCAAAGCTTAAACCAGTGTAGGCATTCCCTACTTCTGCAGAGCAATGGTATCTAGACTGAGCTTGAACTGCATTGGAAGCTTGCAAAACTGCTGGAAATCCTCTTTATAAAGGGAGATTTTAATTCTGCAATTCTCTGTTTTGAACAGCTGTTTCTTATGTTGCACCACAGGAAAGAGACCTCTGTGCAAGAATCATTTGAATGCATTGGGAGGAAGATCAAAGCACATTCCTGTTGCAATGGAAAATCAAACCACACATTTTACAAGCCCTTTTTGTTGGACAGCACTGTCCACGATGCCCCAGTACAATGTTCAAGGGACAGTTCTGTGTACAGCTCCTAAACTGGCTTTTGGCAAGGGAGTTGTGGGTGTTGCAAACAATGACCCTTCAATGGCAAGTTTTTCATCATGCCCTGGACCACGAGGCTAATTTCTTTTCCTTGTCCTCATCTTTCTCCTCTTCCCGCCCCTTGCTTCCTGCCCCGCCCCTCCCCATCCTTGCCAATTTTTGTTGTTATTTTAAAATCTAAATCTCAGCTCTCCTGTGGGTGTTAATAAGGTTCAAATACATACTCTGTTCATGTTTTTAGCAAGTACAACCCCCCAAACTCACCTAAATTTAAGCCAGGTTCAAGTACAAATAAGTATAATGCACAGGTTCCATTCAGTTTGCAGTGGGTGCATAAAGGCATGGCACAAATGTTGGTGATTTACAGGGAATGTTCAAGAATTCTCTTGGAGCATGGCAGCGCTGCCACGTCTCCTGGGGGCTGGCAGCTTGGTTCATTTTTACTTGCTGTCACACGGGGAATTAGATGTTCACTTGGTAAAGTGCTTTTGTTCCCTTGTTAAACAGTAGTAATGTACTCAAGTATGAAAATCACTTTTAAGCCAGTAACAAGAAAACCCTTTTAGTCTTTCAGATGCATTTGCATTTGAAAAATAGATATTCTGATAAAGCAGTGTGAAACTGTGTTTTGGAGGTTTTTTTTATAACCTTTTCAAATGGGTATACATTGAATACATCAAAGGGAAAAAAAAGGATGTACGATTTCTTGTCTGTTACAAAGTTCAGTCATTTATCTCTTTCTCTCATTACCAAGATGTTGCATGTGAAGTATGTGGCAATTTTATATTTTGGGTTTGGGAAGGTTTTATTGTGGAGATGAGATTCCTGCTGTGGTGACTGCTATACCCACAAAGACATGTGAATTTATAGTTGCCTCCATTCCTCTGGCTACAATAAATTGAAATGGGAGGGAGAACTCTCACTGTGCCAGTCAAGCAATAGAAAGTTGTGAGGAGGGAAAATGAAGTTTAAGCAAGTTGGAGAGCCCAAGGCAAAAGAAGTTTCCTCTGCTTTTTGCAGAGGAGAAGGAGCTTTCCTTGGATCTCTGCTTAACTGCGGTGTTCTTGTGCAATAGCGCTGTGCTTATCCTAATCAGATGGCATTCGCACACAACCCCCCTCTGTCACTATGCATTTTTAAAGACTGTCTAATCAAAGCAACTCTTGTGAATAAGTTACATTTGTTAGATATTTATTTACATCTTCTTGGTTCAGCTGAGTTCAGTGTGCTGGGAAAAATAAAAACCTAGTTNTTTTACACCTCAGGTGTGAATGTTGTTTAGTTTATCTTAAGGACTGTGTGATCTGACAGGGTTTGTGCTGAAGTAAACCTACTGAAATCAAAGCTCTCTGTAGGCAACTGGGTCCTTTGTGGGGAGTGCTGGAGGAACCTGACTCCATGAGTTGTAGGTGTCCTGGTATGGGGTTATGTGTGTTGCTCAGGGGAGGTTCAGAGAGCTTTGGCATGAGCTGAAGTATAACAGCCCAGGAGACCATGACTCACCCATTTGTAACAGCCCCCAGTAGAGATGCAATGTATGCTCACTCTCTCCCTTGTGATCTTTTTCTTTAGTGTCATGACAGGTAAGCTAACTAACATCAAAGGCTTGTTCCAGTTAAGCTCTGATGTATACTCCTCATTAACCACCTCTTAGGAATATTACACCTGCTACAAAGGCTTCTTTTATGTATGAAATAATTGGGTCAGGGTTTTTAATGGCATTTTTTTCATTCAAGATAAATAAGTGAAATGAAAGCTAGTTAATTGAACTTGAAGCTTTTCATAGCTTTTCTGTTCAAAGAGACTAACCCTAGTCAACAACGGAATAGCCAGCAGTCCAGTGTGCAGAGTGGCCCATGGGGAGGTAAGACACCAGTGGGTCAAAATCCTGCTGTTTCTCGGAGTGCGGGCTTGAATCCATTTGCCTCTAGTTCAGAAAACAGACTCAGCCTCCAGGCTACTTCTCTCTTTCTGCAGAAGATATGTGTATAAACAAATACGTGGGTGTTTATACATAATGGAACAGTTCCAGTGGGAAAGATGGATGAATCAGAACATTTGAATTTTTGCAAATAAATGTCCTGACAGAGATTTGTTGGAGGCAGTTAATCTGCCTGTTATGTTAAGCATAACAGCCTCTGTTATGCTTACCTCCTCCTCTGGAGTTGGAAGTTCGAGTGTCCTCCCCCTGCGCCCTCTGATTTGGACTCAGAAAGACCTGCTCTCACACTTCATGGCTCCTGTATCCAGGGAAAGGGCAGTTTGCTCATTTGTGGCTGGATGAGGATCGTTCCAAAATTTTGCCTTGATGCAAGATTTTTGAAATATTAAAAAAAAAAAAAATTCCAAAAGACTGGATAATTGTGTTGTGCTAAGTGCCACTGGGAAGTGCAGTGTACGAGACACATTAGAAATGCCTAATGGTTGTTATGCTCTAAGGTTCTGTGTGCATCACCCAAATATCACTCCTTCCAGGAGAACAAGTAATTTGGGGTGTATATGCCACTCTAACTCAGTTCATGCCTGGGCTGTACTAGGAAGGTTTCAGGGCTGTGTGTTTAATGAAGATTGGTGAAATGTTTGGAAGTACCTAAGCTGGGGTGGTGGGGAGTGGTTTATTTTTTCAGTTGCTTGTTTGCTTTCCAGCTGGATCTGAAGTAACCAAGGCAGATGGTTGTGCCAACCCCAAAGACTAGTGTGTGTGAAGGAACAGTGGTGACAGGCCTGGGTATACAGGGATGGGGGATTGCAGGTGTTTCATTTGTAAGAACTGTGACAGCAGATGTCTAGAGAGACTGTGGAAGGCTGTGCTTCTGGTGCCCAGCAGTGACCTCAGCCTGCAGCAATTTCTGGGTTGAAGGGTTAATTCAGCCTCGGTTTAGCTCCCATGCTCTTCTGCCCTCTCCCAAGCTGGCTGCCAATGATGGACTTTCAAACTTAAGATTTACCTCCCCTTTTCTTTTGGCTTGTTGCAAAGAAAAGCTCCTCAAGCTTGGGTTCTCCTCCCAAGCTGCTTTTAGGCAGCATGTTTTCTACCTTTATTAGTCTCATTTAAATAAAAAAAAGATTACTCATGGCAGTGAGCACTGCTTACAGTAAACAGCTTTTGCTTAAATGCTTTGTTGAACAAGAAGCGATATAATGATTTGCTTATAGAGAAACATACATATGTGCTCTGTTGAATCACTCCTTGGCTGGTGATGGGTGCAGGTTCATGCCCTTAGTTGCTTCTCTGAATTGTGACAGAATCGGAAAGTACGTACCAGAAACAAATTGCTATGTGGTTTTGGAAATTTGTTGTACAAAGGGATGACTGGGGGAAAAAAAAGGGCAAAAGGCTTTTTAAGAATTACTGCTTTATCCTTTTTATGAAAGGGTGGATTAAAGCATTCAAATTAAAAATCATTAAAGATTAATAAAGAAGAGATGCAACAGGAATAATTTTAATTTCCTTCATTACCATATATAATGATAGCCTTAGGGTAGAATGAGAAAAACATAGAATGTATGAATAGAAATGTATCCATTAGGACTATACTATTTTTGCTTCCCTTGAGATGAATACATAGCTAACAAAAATACTGTTATAGTACAAGTGCTCACCCTGTAAATAATTTAACTATTAGCTATCATAATGTGCAAACCATAAAATGGCTGTTGGAGGGGTTCTCTTTCCTCAACATGCAGAACAGTTCTAGCTACTCAAACATGTATTCATTTTAATCTTAAGCACCTGCACCAAATTCATCCCTGTAATGATACTAGGAATGGATTTGGCTCCCTGACCTGGTGCCAACACAGCACAGCACTTTTGTATCCACATAAACAAAGGTGAAGCTGACTGGAGTTCAGCAGAGTGTGGTTTGGGGGGCAAGAGTAGGCTCTGCGGCAGAGAAGCCCCTCTTAGTGGATCCCGTACCAGGGCAGGGTAGGAGCATGCTTTGCAATGCCTCTGTATTGCTACATTTTTCTGCACACAGAAAAGTGCAGTTAAGACCTGGCAAAGGAAGCAGAAGCAGAGCCAAATGACTGGTATCTTTAATAGAATCCACTGGGCAAGTGGAAAGTAATGCTATGGTGGCGGTGGTGACGAATACTTACTATGCTGAGTTCTCTCTTCACTGACAGCCTTCCCTGTTTTGGTAGATTAAAGTCCCTTTGGTTTTGTGCATATTTACAGTGAAAATTTCTTTTTTCTTGACATAGGTCTTGTACTCTGTTTGCTCTAAAGGTGTTTACTTCCAGGAGGCTAATCGTACAATTCAAAGTCATTAGTGTTTATGATGCTGAGTAGCTGTAATGCTCTCAGGTCTGTGCTCATGACTGTTTGTACATGTATTTCCTAGCTTGTGTCATAATATATCCGGGTTTATGATTGCTAATGAACAGAGAAGGCCAATTTGCAAAGCAGAACAGATGGACATATAATCAGTCTAATGACTTAATGTCACAAATGAGATGACCTTGCAGTTACCTATTATTCATTTCTGCCAAGACTGTTTCTGAAACCTTAATACAGACTCTTAAAAATGCTACAGCTTTACCACCCTAGTCACACTGGTGCATACCGAAGTCCCTAGTTGTACCAACAGGATGATGAAGGTTTTGCCCAAGAAAGCTACTGCTACATTATGTCTACCTGCTGTTCTGTATTACCAGTGTGCCATACAGATGATTGCTTTTTTTCTTGAAATTTTAAAGTCTTTCCTGAACACCTTGCTGCCATGTAGTCTCTTTGACATGTATGCCATGTGTTCTTGCATTTATTCTTTAGTTTAGTACCTTTGTTCCTCCTCCTCCTCCTCAAATACATGCCACTCCTTGTCGTGTTACCTTATTCACAAAGTCATCCTTGTCATTTCCCTTTCCCCTTTAATACAGAAAAACTTTTAGACCTGTGACTGAGTTCTCATTAAATCAGGAGGACTTGGAGAGATGTTTAGTTTTTATGTTGTGCTGGAGTAATTTGAAAAGTTAAGGGTCCAGAAACCACCATGACGTTGCTCATTCCTTCTGAGCTACCAATTTTTTTTATTTTTATCCCCCAAAGTATCTCATTATTAAAAAAAGAAATAAAAAAAAAAAGGGCTCTGGGTGTGTCTTCCATAGTTAATTTTGTATAGCTTTTCAAAAAAAGCGTACTCAGATCTCCCCATTGGTTTGCAGGGAGAAGACAGGTCTCAGTTCCTGTTGTGCTTTCTAATGGACTTGTAAGAATGCACTGAAGTGCCTCTCTCATTCTGGTCTGAGTTGCGTTTGATGATGTTTTTAAAAATGAATAGATTTTCCAACTGGTAATCTCAGATCTATGAGCTTCTGCCATTTCTGTACTGCAAAAATTTTCCTATTTACTCTGTTGAAAAGTGTCAGTCATCACAAGAGGTAATTGCTCATTAGGGCAGAGGGGAGGAGGGTAATAATGTGGCATTAGTTATTTAATGTGCTGCTGATCTATGAATGTTGTCCTTAGTAGGTGCATTACTGAAAGAAAAGACACAAGGCACTTAAATTCCTTTCTAGGTCTGTATTTTATCTTTGCAGTTTTTCAGAAAGTTGTAAATCAGGTTGTTAACTAACTGATTTATGGGATATGCTTATTGTGCCAGTAATTTTCTGCATCAGTTGTAAATTACCTTCCTTTATTTTGCCATCTGCATAATTATATTTTACCCTTTTGCCTGTGTGCATAATATGTTACCCTGACAACCTTTATCATTCTAACATTTTTGTGGGTTTTGTCAGTTTTTCTCATGTGAATGTGATACTGAAAAAATAGATATATACCCCAGTGATACGAACTTTTAAGTGGCAGCACTATCTAAGGCTAAAATTAGTTATGTGCCTGAATAAAATAAATGGAAAAATTGTTTTGTAACTGCACAAAATGTCATGTAAAGTAGCCTTTTTATAAACTGGAGTTAATGTGGAAAAATCAGCACTGGTTGATTTTTTTTTTTTTAATAAATTTACCCAGCTGAATTAGTTTGACTTACGGAAATGTGAAATGTGGGCAACTGTAGTCTTTGTCACATTGGCTAGTTGAGTAATAATATTCCCATTGATCATCTCTTCTGAAAATAAAAATATCCATGGGCACCTCTGTGGTACAGGTTGATTTTTCAAAATAAGTTAAAGGACATTAATTCACATATTACTTTAAGAAGCTATTTTCTGCACAAGTACTGTAGAGTCTACTGTAGGGATGGAAGGATAGAAATTGGTCTCTTTTGTATATCTATAAATACCACGTTCTCTCTCTCTGTCTTTAGATATGTCTATACATAGTGAGATAATAAACCAAAACAAAAGCAAAACCAAAACTGTATCAGTTTTCCAGTATCAGAGTAGATTATATAACTTTACTGGTATTAACCTTAAATTACATGTGAGGGTCTTTATTTGTATTTTTTTGTCTGATAAATGGTATTCCACATCAGCCTTTGCCACATAGAAACTCCATTGATATGACATAATGAAATAGGCAATGATAATATCCTAGGACAAAAATGAAAATATGTTATCTAAAACCTGATTTATTATGTAGATTTTTTTTTTTTTTTTTGCATCAAGTTACACCACCTGACCCAGAGAAAGAAAGATAGTATGTATAGGAAAAGAGACCTTAAATTCTGCTTGTGATTTTTATTTCTTAAATATGCTACATCTAGGGGAATTTTAAAATAACTTATTCTTGAAAATTTCATCGTCAGAGGGAACGATTTGATGTACAACTCAATTCCTAAATAGAAATCTAGTTTGTCTTTTTGTAGAGGTTGTGCTGGTATGTAGTCATAAGGTGATTGGTTTTATGGGTTTTTCTTCATTTTTTCTGATGGATGGATATTCAGTGGCTGGCTATTGCTAGTTCTTTCTCAGTCAGTTATTTTAATAGGATTTTGGCTCACACTTTCCATAAACTGGAGACATAATGTCATTTTGTGATCTTTCACAGAGACAAAGTTATACTAGCATCTTCAGAAGCAATCACATGATTTCAACTTTCTGACATACCGAAGAGGCTGCAAGCTTATAGCCTCTGAGCTTTAAAAAATGCTGAACTTCTGTTGTTTCTTAATTTTAAAGCTCTGGTCACTTTTTCCGAGTCGACACTTGCTGAGGATGAGCTCACTTACTCACTCTGGCTTAAGTCAAATTCTGGTACCTCCCGATGGGCTTCACCATGCCCAGGTGGTCGTGGCACCAAGGAACCACCAGGAAGTAGCTTTTCCTGACTTTCCTCCAGCTCCTGGGGCTCTGCTGGGCCTGGGGTGGCAGCTGGTGCCCATTACCTGCTCAACAGAGCTGGGTGCTGGAGCAGTGGGAAGGGTGGAGACCACCAGCCCCTGCCTGTCCTTCTCCTGTGGTCTGTTAGCTGAGGAGGAGCCAAGTGGTGCTTGGTCTGTGTTATTGGGTATAGGTATGTTTTCCTGTCCTTCTATGTGCATATGAAGCAGCTATCAGAGCAGAAGTGTCTAATCGAGTTTAGAAAGCCCTAAATATGATTTTGTAGAAGAGAAGCATTAACATGTGCTTTGAAGTACAGTAGGAGGTGTATTTCTGTATATAACAGATGTATCAAATGCTTCTGCTACTCTGGCTGCATTTACTGCATACTATGTTTTCCTGCACTTGGAAAGAAAGGCTCACTCACCAGTCTACGATGAGAATGTGTAAGCCATATTTGACTCCAAAGTTGTGACTTATTCATCGGGTAGTAACTCATTTTCCAAACATCTAGCTGTTGTCACGGTAAAGATTAAATTTGTTGAATTTTTAAAATTGGGATTTATAACTAAACACACTGCAATTTCTAGAGATTAATTTTTGTAAATTCAGTAGGTCAGTGACTTTGTTCTGTTAATTCCGATGATTTAATTGGTTTTGAGGGTGAACTTGTGGTTAGACTAACTTCTAGATTTCATTTACATATTGTTTTGGTTCAGCATGTATATGACTCTCTTTTGTTAAGTAGTGGTTTATGTTGAAGGGTGCATCTCTCTGTTTTGTTGCTTGTTTGGTTTTGGTTTTGTTTGTGTAGTAACTGTAATAACAGGTCATCTTATGGTAGCTTGTTTCTTTTAGTCATCAATGTGGATCCCAAATGTCTAATCTGGATGGAAACCAGCTGGTCCATCTAAAACCTTGGCCAGTTACCTGTAATTATCTTCACAGCAAGTTGTTCCTTATTCTTCTAAACTTTTCTTGGCCTTAGGCTATTTATCACTTTAAAATACTAAAACTGTTGTTATTTCACTCTCTCTTTTCTCTGAATGTATCTCATTCGAAGTTTTTAAATGTTGCAAATTCCCAGCTTAATGTAATTTTTAGCACTTGTCAACAGTGCATTTGGGAAGCAACTTAATGCATTAGCGATTTGAGAAGTTGGCAGAAAGTACTGGGTTTGGAGATGCACAGGTTGAGAGTGTTTACTTAGCTGGAAGGAAGGCCAGGATGAATTTTACCAACGTTCCATAACCTATATATAGCAGATTTATTTTTTTTTCTTTCAGACCAGAACTCTATGAGCCTGCGGTTTTCAATCTATTAATTGGATGTAAGAAAAACAAAAAAACCCAAAAAACTTTCAGCCTCTTCATTTTAATCTTCATATTGATTTAATAATGAAATATAAACCCATACTTTAAAGAGACCATGTACAGTATTAATTTTTTAGATCTTGTTTAGTAAAGCTTCAGAGTTGGGATAGGAAATGAAGAAGCAAAGTTCACTTAAGAAAATAACTTTTGGGAGGCAGAACCTTAGAAATCTTGTCTGTTGGTGGTTTTTGCAGGTAGTTGCATCAATATTGCCACATTGTGAGAATTCACTTGCTAGAGCTGAAGTTGAAATAATTGTGAAATATCAAGAAAAAACCAGCAAGCACAATTAATATGAAATCGCCTTATGCATTTCCTTCGACTTCTGAAAAGTTACTATAAGTTGTCTTTTCTTGCATTTATCTGGTTGGGTTTTATTATAAAAATAAATGCCTACATGATCTGTGAGCTGACTGTTTTAATAAGGGTATACATCTGGGTAAAATGAACAGCAAACAGCAAGGCTTGAAAGCCATATAGTTTTATTTGTCTGCTGAAGAAGAAGAAATAAAACCCCTTCAGTTTAGAAAGTGTTCTAATTTGTTAGGTTTACTGTTTGGGGTAAATATGATAGATTTTTGTAACATTGAGATCTATGACAGATTTTTCCTAGAAAGGTGGTAACTTCACTTCTGAGAAGCAGCTTGGCCTTCCTTACAAGGACCATGTGATTTCAGCCTTAGTTTCCTTGTTCTTAAAAGACTGCATAGTGTTTTTTATCGGGATTTTACTTATCCCACTGAAGGTTCTCTTTAAAGAACATACACTATATACATGAAGTAGTGGAGCTCTCCCAAAAAATAGGTAGGGAATTTCCTATTACTCTTTTATCTGCAATTATAAAATATAACAGAATGTGGATAATCCTAAAAGCTTAGCTGTACAAAATTATTTGGTCACAAAGCTATGAAAAATGCCTGTTGCTTAATGGAAAGATGATGTGGAAGTACTGGATTCTCAAAGTAACCATTAAAGCGGTGGGGGCTGGCAGACTTATACAATGGAAAGATTTAAATCTATCTCGGGTTTAAACAATGTGGTAATTCTTATTAATGTGGATAGGTGTTAGATGAGTATGTGTGGTGTGTGGTTTGAGGAGTACTTGCATTTGCAAGGTCCAAAACCAAGCGGAACTGACGAAGTTTATAACTGCATTTTTGGTAGCACATAAAAATATAAAGTAAAGCAAATACTTCCTCAGAGAGCTGTTTATCAAATCATCAATATTTTTTTCATCATGGTAGTTTCACGAGCTTCCATTGATCTGTACTGTTTAAATATAATCCTGATATGGGTGACAAGATCCAATTTGAGTGAAGGTTTCTTACTCTTCAGAGAGCTTTACACACAGCTTAACATTTCCATTTAATGCCACGGCTTGTAGATTTTACCATCAGCAAATTATTTTAAAAGAATACGTGTTGCGTCACATGCAAAATAATCACTAATGAAGATAGAGTAAAGAACCAGACCTTCAATAAAAAAAAATTACTGATGTGCAAAAACTGGAGGTAATATCAGAAGCTGGTAAAGTTCAGATGCAAATGGGCACCTCTTGGACAAATGTGCTTGTTTGCTTGTAGATAACATGGAAGGGACTCCTGCACCACATTCTTCTCTAACATTAGAGTAAAACCTTTCTTTCAGTGTTTGCGATTTGGATACAGATAAATGAACTTGCAGGTTTGTGCAAGTAAGTAGAATACTGCTATAACTTGAGCATGCAGTAGCATAGGACAAAGGAGAAGTAACAGCTACCAGAGACTTGGCATTTGGATAATGCAAAGCTGGTTGGCAGCTAACAAACCTAAATCATTAGAAAGAAGCAATCTTCCCCCTTCCTAAATGAATCTATTGACTTCCAGTTAGCACGTATGGTTTGATGACTACAGCATAACACTTCTTGCTTATGTTAGGCAAATTCTTTATTTGCATCTGTGTTCTGTATGCAATAAAATAATGTAAACCAAGCTCAAAGCACTTGGATGGGGTGTTCTCCCTAGCCCCACGGGGAGAGTGTCAGATGTACTATGATAATTTGGACCAGTGAGCATACCTACACTGCTCAGATCTTCTCTGGCATTAAGTAAGCATCAATGTCTTTGTAGCAGCATGCTTTGTGCCACCAAGTTTTAGCATGTTTTCTTGCCTGCACAGCTACTGAGAAGTTACTCACCTATAAAGTGCTGATGGCATGGTCACCCCTGTTGCCAGTTTTTAGGGATGGCCAAAGGGAACTTGGTGAATGTGTTTACATGAACTTCTCAAGATCTGTCTGATAAGAGCTAAAATTGCCTCCTGATTTATTGGAACTGATGGCCCTTAAGCAAAGACCGTTAGTCTGCTGAAAGACTCCCGTTTGACATAAGTGGGCTCTAGGTCAGGCTTCATGTCATTAAACAGCTATATTCCCTGGTTCTTGGAGATGAATGCACTGGATTCTTGCAATGATATTTAAATTAAACATTATAAGCCTGATGTAGGAAGTAATGGGTGATATTCTGTAATGTAAGTTATAAGGGAAATTGGAATAGAAGACGATAGTGGTTCCAGAGGGCTTCAGTGGTTATTAGTCTTGCCATCCCTCTTCCCTCTGTCACGTCCCAGAGTTAGAAATTGGTGTGGATGCAGAGACCACAATACCGGGGACAAATACCAATAACTTTGCAACCACCTTGGTGAATTCAAGCCTGCTGTGCCTTTGTGAAAGACTAACTGTTCCCTGTCAGCAACGTACAGTTAGAAGTATATTTATGGGGAAAAGCAACAACAAAAAATTTTGGAGTCTTAAAGCCTGATGGAGAAGAATTTGAAAACTGCTTAGATAAAAAAAAGCCAATATAGTATGCAAAATTATTACAAGACCTTGCTGTAGCTATACAAATATAAGAGTTTTCTCATAAAACTGAGATGGTAATGAAGAAGCCTTTATATATAAAAATTTCTTTATTCCTCAGAAGTAGAGGCAGATTGTGTTCTCTCATGAATTTCATAGTTATAAATATTAAATTTGAAGGGAGAAAAATACAACATTTCAGGTAACACTTGAACTCCATAGAACTACTTGGAAAGATCCCTGATTTTACTTCTCTCTCAAAAGTACCCCAAAAATCTGATGGCCCAAGTGACTAAACTAGAGTTGTGAGAAGTGATACTGCGCTGGGTTTTCAGTGACTGTCTTCTGCCCAACTGAAGGTTGAAACTGCTCTGACCACTTTTCAGATTTATGTGTGGTAGCAAAGTGAATGTCCAGGAGACCTCAGCTGTCCACAGCTGTGGATGGGTGCACTATCTAATTTCTCCTTAGCATTTATAAAATACGTGGCATGTATAAAATTATGTCTCCTTAACAAGCTTACATCTCCTTAGCATTCTCGGGATCATTCCCACTGTTGTGTGTGAGTGCTTTCCTGCAGTGCCTACCTAAGCAGTGACACTGCTGCACTGTCACTTTTAGATGGCTTTCCCTGAGCAGAGGGAAGAGTTTTTTGGGGGGTTTGTGGTGTTTTTTTCTTGGAGAGAGGAGGAAGAGAATTGAGGATAGAGTGCAGTAAATCCAAGTAGTTGCCTTTTCCCTTCCATGTGGTGTATCCTTCCATTTTTTCCTCTGCAGATTTATCCTGTGCAGTCTATTCAATAGCAGAGAACAGGTAGAAGCCAGAGAGAAATCTGATTTGCAAAACAGGAGTGCAGGCAATATATTTTTCAAATCCAACTTATTTTTTAGTCCTTCCTCATTTTTTTGCAATCTTAGCCTTAAAACAAGTACCTCTCAAAAAAAGGTTAATCTTGTCAGTTAACTCGATGGTACAAATTCTAATCTTGCATTCTGAGCATGAATAACAAAGGCTGTAGTACAGAGAAAATTAGAGGTGAACTCGTTTTTCTTTATTCTTGATTACAGAGTTCAGTGCATGCACTGCTCCCTTCACTGAACGAGCTGTGTAATCACCCTCTGCACTTCCTTTTTATGCTCTCCCACTACTCAATTAAGAACTCATTAAACTGCACACCTGCAGCGTCTTTACCCTGAACTGTAGTTTTTAACCCCCTACTTCTACATAATTATAATACCGCCTGTGGATTACTTGACTTCAGTGGAGTAAAAATGACAGAAAAACTTATTTATGAAAATAAAACTTCTGTATTGTTTAAAGCCAGTTCATAAACAAGAAGTGAAAGGTTTTTCTGGTGAGCACTTAGGACTACAAATTATATTTACCATGACTTTCTGAGTAGATAGGACAGGGTAGAGTGCAAACTAATGGATTACTGTAGTATATAGTGAATAACTGTAGCATGGTGATGCTCCCATTTGAGTGGGGATGATAGAGCAGAGGCTTAGGGACCTGCTGTAACACTTATGTTGGATGTAACTCATGAGATGGCAATGTTTTGTGACTTTTTTGGGGGGTGTCCCTTCTTGGCATATGAGCCGTGTTAAGTCTTGGAGGAAATGTTTTGATTCTAGTTCGTTTTGGAGGATCTGTTGCAAGTAGTATGAGTTTAGGGCTTTTTCCGTGGTGTTTTGGCAGAGGGTCCCTAAAGAGGACACTGCCTGTATGCTGTTAGTGCTCAGCTGTGTTCAAGGAGTAGTGTAAATATATAGGATTCACTGGGGAAACATCTTTCCTTCATGTCTCTTTTTTTTTTTTTTTTCTCCAGCCACAAGGTTCCATAATTTGCTAATGATTACTGATGATTTGCTAGTACGGCTAGAGAGGCAGCAAGAATAGTGAACCTACAGATCTGAACAATATAACCCTCAGTGCTGACTGATGTTTGCATATGAGCTCTGGGACCTGAGGTATTTTTTTTCTTACATACTTTCTTAAATTTATTTCCCTCCAAGTCTAGCATTTAACACAACTGTAGCAAGGTTTTGTAATGTTTCTTTTTCTGAAGTCTTTACTTACTGTCACTGTAATATCCCAATGGTAAAGGAGCTACAAGAAATACCTGCTTTGCTTTAATAACGGTTTAGCATCCTAAGAATGATTTTTACCCTGTGCATCTTTATGGTGTACTTTATGCACTTTTTCTGCCTACACTGAATAAATTGTATGTGGCACTGCCAGAGAGCCATTTGAGTGCTTCCTCCTCTGAAGTTTCAAATGACAGCAAAATGAGGGATGGCAGGAGGGCAGAAAGGAAGAGGAGGTGATTGCAGGTTCTCATTATTTAGTAAGAGACAAAAGAGACAGCTCAGAAGCAGGGGAAAGACAAGGAGTCCCAGGAGGGAAGGCATAGGTGCTTCAGAAACATGGGGAAAATGAAGGAGAAAAGAAGAGATGGTAGCAGCAGCCCATAAGAGTAAGTGGGGGAGTTCAATCTCGTGTGACACAGAATATTGCCAATTTTCTCATGGGAGGCTTAGCTACAAACAAGCTGACACCCCCATAGCCAATGAGGTGTGGAAACTTGTGAGCACTGCCAAATGTCCCCCAAATGTCCCCGTAACACTCTTTCTAATAACAGTGTTTATGTTCAAAAAAGCACAGGGACAATGTCTTTCCTGGCCAGTCGTGCTGCACCCAAGAGGGGGTCGGCATGTGGGAGAAGCCTGTGGGAGGCATGCTGGAGCTGCGCCTTGTTCAGGGTTAGCTGCTCTCTCGGGGAAGGCTGCATAGCCAGGCATAGGCAGCAGTCTTGTCAATGCACATGTGCTGCCATCGCTGTGCCTGCTGATAGGTAAATACTGTCTGCTGTTGAAGGGCAGTGATGCCTGATTCTGTGCCTTAGGTGGTTCCTCTACAGAAGATACCTATACTGCAGACATACCCAGTGTCGAATAATGATCGTCTCTCCCACTACAAAACCCTATCCGGACTCTGTAACCTTCACTGGGTGTAGTGGGTAACAAGTAGATCCCCTCTGAGATCTGGTATCTTCACAAATGTATCAAACTTACCAGGAGCTCTGAAACCTGTTTATTGCATGTATTTTGTTGGGAGGGGAAGTCTTAATGTGTAACTTAAAACTCTATGTAAGAAGGCAGCAGGAAAAAAAAACAATCAGCCTAATGTTGTGGCTAAATGAGCTTTTATCAAGGACATGAGCAAACACATAATTGTTAGTTTGATTGCCGTTCACAGCCAGAAAAAAATTGTATGCTTGCTGGGCTCCATCAGGAACACCTGTTAGCAGGAGGGATTCCTCTCTGATGAAGCTGAAAATTCCTTCCCCAAAGGGAGATTTTTTTCAGATGCCAGTAAGTGTTTCCCCGGGCTATTGCTGGAGCTTGCAAACTCCAAAACACCAAAGGGGATCCTAACAAATTGGAGCAAAGACGCAAAGTGTAGCACTTATATGCAGCACTGAGTGGCAAGGGAATGCAGACAGACAGCAGGAGGCCATCCAGCCCTATACACAAGATGGGAGAAAGGAGATTGTGCTAAACCAAAATGGGAATAGAAATCTAGTTTTCTGCATTGTATACCCCAAATAGCGATTTGGGGCCTTGATCACAGAGTATAAAAGTAGATGTAGCTGACGTGTATTCTCTATGTATTTATAGTATGTTTATGCTTATGTGATATTACTACAGACATTGCAGGGTAGGCATTATTCGTGGCATGAATTTGGGAAGGGTCATGGGGCATGAGGCTGTAAATGAGTTATGCACATTCTCTTAAATGGAGGGCTATAAATCTTGTTGAATTTTCCAGCTATGTAAAATTTACCAACAGTTGGTAGAACTGCTTGAATATTACTTTTCTGTTGTTAACAATTTATGTGAAGTTATCCTCTCTTGTCCCTTTGGCTATTCATTCCGCTGGCTCAGTCAAATATTTGCTGAAATAAAGCTCTCCTGGGGTGGCACAGTAGCTTTGCAGCATGGACAACAGGGAGCAGAATGTATGTAACTTACAGAAGTAACAGTTGCAGAGTACCCATCGACTTTAAAAGATACGTGACCTGTGCAGAAATTTGAAAGAGTGGCCTAAACCAGTTTTCTCTGCCTACTCAAAATGCTAAAGCTCTTAAGTATGTTACCTTTGGATCCTTTTAATGCTAAATATGCATTCCCAGGTTCTTTGTCTTTGTGGGGAAGTTGTTAATGTTAGCTCAGGCTCTGGGATATAGAGTAAGAGAGAGAAGGAAGATGAAGAATTTCAAGTGGCGGGACTAAACCATGTGATAGCACAACAGGTTAGCAGACAGAAGTTTATGGACACTTACTCAATTTCATAATGCTTTTTCTTTGCAAATTTGTCACACTAAGAAATTACACAAACTCATGGAAGATTTTATTGAGAATGTGTCCTACTTTTTTTCTTTCACAATCAATAGTAAAGAGACTATCTTCTCTGGGAAATCTAGGCATTATTGGGTAGGTTTTTATACCGATATTAAAGATGTTTTTATTTGTAAGAACATTTGTGGTACTGTAAACCTAGGCTCACTTGGAACATTCAAAGTTGCTTCAGAAGCTCTAAGCCAGATAACTAAGATGCTGGCATCCAGGAGGGATTTTTATTGTGTAACAAAAGTAACAATTGAAATACATTTTCTTAATGGCCTCTGAGTTATGACTCATCAGATCTACATCTGTATGTATGTAACTATTTTGGTCAAACCGAGCATTATTTATGCCGTGGTATAACAGCTGCGTTCATTGGCACGCTCTGACTGTAGGCTTTGGTGACTGTGATTCTTCTTCACTCAGCTTTCTCCTTAGTGGATGGTGCTATTTATCCTCATACTAAAAGTTCAAGTTGGCTTTGTATCACTCAGTGTGACGTTTTGATATTTTCTCCTGAGTTTCGACTAACAATGGGATAATTCAGGAAAAACAAAATCCAGGATGTTGCTTGCTAAACGGGATGTGCTTGGAAATGCACAGTGAAGTCTGCCCATGATTTCTTTAGTGCGCACCTCTGTGTGACAGAGTCCTGCATATTTTTCCTGCACAACTGCTGCCCTGGTCACTGCTCGTACTGAGCAGCAGTTACAGTAATTCTTCAGTATTTTCATTCAGTCAGAAAGGAGTTCTTGCCCTATTCACATTACACCTGTGCTGGGAAATGAAGCAGGTATTGTCCTCCATAAATTATTGCCAACTATAATTGTCTGTCTGTTTGATGACAGGCAAATTCAACAGGCACAGATGTTTACACTGGTCTCAGCTGAACCTGTTCAGAACTGGTTCATAGCATAAATCTGTAATTAATGCAAATAAAGAGAAACTGTTTTATGAAGACTGAATGCATGTTGAACTTGGGCATAGTATACAATTATAACATGTAATTCTTAAGAGTGTAAAAAGAAATATCAATGTTACAGTTCTAAATTCTGTGTTGGAAGTACTTTGTCCTTGAAAAGCTTCCCAAGGGCTGTCTCCCACAGAGACCGAATAATAACTAGCTTTAAAAAAGGATTAGCACATGTGGTGTTTCATGGAATGGGGCCTCATCCTGGCTATGACTTTTAGTGATAATGCAAATGCTAAATAAGATGGGAATTAAATCAGAAATCTCCTGAGGTAACATCAGAATTGTTGTAGTAAGAGGAATATTTTGGAAAGACAAATAAAACTGGCGAATACCGAAATACGCTTTTCATTATAAGCTGACATATCTTTTTAATTGCGCTCCTAAAAGGTGCAGCGTAACAAATTAGTTATTAAGGTCCCAGAAGTAGGGAACAATAAGTTTCTAACTGCTAGTTATGGTACTGTTTTCAGGACTGACTTGTGGCTTTTACAACCCTAGGCAACGTGAAACCTTTTGAGAGTCTGCTGAAGCCATGTGCTCCTGTTCTTTGTTCAGTTCCTATACATAGTTGCTCCACGTGAGATGTGCATTCTTCAGCTTGCCTTAAGAGGGACCCCACAACTTGTTAGCTCACCTCCATCAGGTGGAGCTGGAGATGAAATCCCACTGTAGAACAAGTGCCCCTCAAATGGGGACCCCCGAGGTTGATGCACCCATCACCCATGCAGATGTGTGCTCCTGCAGAGGGCTGAGCAGTGCTTTGCCAGCAGCTGCTGTTTCAAGGTCAGTAGGGAAGTTGAGGGTACCTACTGCTTGCCTTGGGGTCTCTCACTTCTGTGAATCTCTGAAGGCCTCAGAAAAGCTCATATTGATAGCTCCACCTTGGACTCATCAGCGTCAGTTTTGTGATTTGCTGCTGACATCAATCCAGCTGTAATTCTTAAAGAGCAGTGGGCTAATGCTGCTGCCGTTGTGCTGGCATGGAAAGTAGTTATTTCTACTGACCCATACCATCTGTAAGGCAACTAAGCCAAGATATGTTCACTGTTCATTACCACACCATGCGTTTGGATTGTCCATCTGTTCAAGTTGATGGGGCAAACACCCATCTTCTTCTATACTTCCTGTTTTTCTGTGAGACAGCTCCAATCAGCAACTTAATGGGATCACTGTAGGAATGCACTCAAGAAAGAAAACATTAGTGTTAAAAGAAGTTGCATTATTCTGGATAAGGTGCCACACTCAAACTTGCCTTTACAGTTGTTTGAGCTTACCTGTCACTGTTATGGCATTTTCTGAGGTTATTCCCACGTCCTTCAAGTAGCGACGGTCTTGTCGCTGCCTTCTCAGAAAGGTCACCAAAATTTGCAAGGCCAGCGTGTAATCCCAGCAAGTGCTGCTGGATGAAGCATTCTTGCTGTTCTTGTATGGTACTCTGGAGGGATTGGGACAAAGAAAAGCCAACTGAAGAATCCAACTTCTTTAAAAGCAAAAATTGTCCCTCTGATAAAATTCTGAAAAATAATGGACCAAAAAAACCCAAATTCACCACTGACGTAACCAGGTGCAACTACAGCAGAATGCGTAGAGGCTGGTGGGGAATTTAACTCTGTGTATTTGTGCACAGAGAGCGTATACTTTAACAGGAAACACACACATGACAGAGCAGAATTTATGGTTTTAATTGTGCTGACACAAAAGTTACAGGATCAGTATGTACAGTCTTTGATCATCTAAGTCGCTGATTTTGTTTCTCACTTTTGACTGCATTTGTGTTGAATGCAGAGTACATCACCTGAATTTCGCTTCTTTTTGTATTTAAAAATATGGCAGAAATCTTATCTGAAAAATGAGATCAAAGGTAAAATTCAGCTGATTTATAGCTGTGCAGTCTTCAGAAGGGCTGCATGTGTTTAGTCAAGAGCCAAACTTATCCCCATATTTTTACATTTTAATCTTATATCTATGTCGAAAATATTTTTTCTGTACTGTAAGAGAGTATTACTGCATTTCAACCAAAAAATTATCATAATACTGCAAAAAATGATTGACACATTTGAGTTTCAGCCCTTGCTTATGAAAAGCTTTTGCAGCTTATTTACGTCAAAGTTCAAATGCTACTTTGATCTGAATGCCTATTTTTAGATTTGTGTAAACAGAAGCAAATAGAGAACCTTTTCCCTTAAATCAAAATGTGTTTTTTCTTTTTTCATCCAAGAACAGTCTTCTTTCAAGGAAGCCTTTAGAAAACTTGCATCAAAATTCATGTTTTGATTGTAGGTAAAAATTTTATCTGAGACTATTACAGTGGAATCAAATGAAGGTAAATCCAGTGTCTAGTGATTATTTTTCCCCTCTTCTTGTGGATTTCCAATGATTTCCCTTATACGATTAATTGTTAAATCTGTGGGAAACTGGATCCACATGCTTTTACATTTCCTAAGAAACTTATCCTGCCTCAAGCAAGAAGGGACAGTTAAGCAGAAATGGTTGTGCATAGACAATATGCCATCCTTAACCTCACAACACGAATCTGCCTCTGGAAGGGCAGCATATCTCATTTCATCTCCGAACTTTAAGATTCTTATGTTTGTCCTTATGCAGTTGTTTCCCAACACTTACTAGCCAGATCACTTTTATTCTGAATGATTGCTCAGCTATACCCCCTCACTGTGGAGAAGGTATAAGTGTGCCAGGCTCTTTGATGGTCTGTATTTAGCAGTGACGTAATCCTCCCCTTTTTGAACACAGATTCATGACCACATATTTTCTGCCTACCCATAGCTACTTGGCCAAGTTATAAAATCAGCACCTGCCAAAGGCCAGCCACTAAGCAAAAGACCTAATGCTTGACTAGTGAGAATGTAGCTTGCCTGCATATTATCTGTTACTAAGTGTCTAAGCCTTGTGATGCTAACAGATATTTGGGATGTAACACAGAACCATAAGCTGCAGTGTTTTCTTTGAACAAGCTAAGTAGCATACCCTGTAAAGTTGTCTTGTCAGAAGTCCAAGATGACAACTACAGAGTTGCTTATGAATGAAAATTATCAGTCTCAGGATATGCATTTAGCATATTGTGCTCTCTGCACATATTGTAATAACTAGGTAGGATGCTGAGCAAATGTGAGGCATTGCAGAGAAGATGGGCAACACCACAGGAATTGAAGATGCTGTTCAGCTGCTCTCCAGCAGTCTCTTGAATGAGGAACAGTCCAGCAGTCAAGGGGTTATTTGAGTTATTGGTCATGGATACCCAGCCTGGTGCGTCTCATCAGCAAGATCTGGGCAGGCATACTGGTGCCTCTGGCATGGTTTGTATGTGCTTAGCAAGAAATCAGTCTAGCTCCTGTGTCCTGGCTGATGCAAGCCAGAGAGCTGAGCTGATAGTGGGCCAGGAGGGTCGTGTCTCTCCTTCAAGCTGGAAGTGAGCAGCTCCTTTATGCATGAGCTCGTCTGCCCCAGCAGAGCATGTGGGGCCAGGCTGGCTGATTTTTAAAAAAATTAAAATGTGTCTTACAGCAGCACAGATGACAAACTCCCAAGTATGTCCTTTGCTTCACACTGAAAATTATGGGGCAACTAATATATACATTTAACATTTTATTTGAATTCTGTTATCACAGGTATGCCTTATGGTGTATTTCCGCACGTGTGTGCTACCTGACTATGATCTAAATTGACTCTTCCACATAATTAATGAAGTTGAAACGACTTAAGTACAAAGTCAAGTCATATTACTGAAATGATATGTGTTGTTATTACCATGTTATCTCATTTGCATAATGAAATCAGATGGCTTTAGAATGCTTAAGCTTTTTTATTTTAGATGTAATTGTCATTGTGTCTTTCATTATTAACTGAAAAAAGTTACAAGAATAATGTCTATGAACTTTTGCAATGATTGATTTAAAACTGAAAGCTAGAGCAAATTAAGTGCCTTGTACTGGTGTGATCTGGCACCAGTGAAGGACAATAATGGTTTTAAGACTCATTTATTTAGCCTTAAGCTTATTTCTAGATCTGATGTTAAAGTAAGACTAACAGCTTAAGCTGTAAGATAGACATGTCTTATGTAAGACTTGCAGAAGTTCCCTGCATACAGCCAATTGAGTCATCTTGGAAACAACATGGAAAGCAGGTAAGTTTTGCTTAAACAGTGCAGTTGGGGGTAAGAATTGGACTTATTCTGAAAATTTAGATGTTCAAAAAGTGACTTTTTAAGTTGAAATCAATGAGCACTCAGCTGTTTTTGTAAATGTGGTAATTGAAGAAGCAGGTAGTTGACAATGTATAGCTATTTGTATTCAATCTCCAGGTGAGGTGCATGCATATTTTTGCACATGTAACTCCTGTGGTCTGCTTTATAGTGTCACCTCCTGAGCATAATGTCTTTCAAAAGTGTCTTCTAGTCCTAAATGGACTGCAGCGGTTCTATGCTGGCCCCTCAATCTGTTGCTAATAATTTAGAGGCAAAATTGTCCTGCCTTTTTCTGAAGCATTTTCTAAAAGGCACTGGAAGAACGCAGTTAAAAACCTACTGACCCTAGTGGAGCTGGAGAAAAACCTCTTCTTACTCAGCCTTTTGTAGGCTCATCTCACAGGCAGCACTGGCTTAAATGGACTGCAGCATTTATGACCAAGCTTCTTACAAAACTGTGAAAACTGCTTTAAGTAAACCTGGAAAACAAGGACTTCCCAGGAAATGGTTTGAAGCAAATAGCATTGACCTGAGAGGAACACCACACCAAAACCTATTCACAAAAATTCCTTGCAGAAGTCCAGTGAATTGGCTGTAGTTAAAATTTTGCAGTGTGTGTATCTTGGATTGCTAAGGGCCTGCCGTACCATGGTAACTAAATAGAATAAAAAGTGTAGACTAAAAAAGGATGTACAAAGTGTTGAGCTCAAGAATGCCTGCAGGCATGCTAAAAGCTTCATGGGGTCAAGGTGGAGTCTCAGATTCAGCCTCTGCAGGGAGAGTACCAGAGGTCAAAGCCTCTTTAGTCACTCATTCTTTCCTGAAGGCTGAGCAGGGCTATAATAAGTAGATATTAATTAGCACCCATTTACTGTTTTTCTCAGAATAAATTGACAGCTTGGAAGGAAATTATTGTGTTAGAGTTCAGCACCTGATTTGCCTTTAGCAGCCTATGTACCTGCTTTCCTCTCCTGATGGAAGTTACATTTTTTACAATTAATCCTAAAGTTTGCAAGTTACAGTTGAAAGAAGTTGCTTGCATATCTCTAGTACTGTCTGTGGGCTGAAGAACGCAGCAATACAAATTGAATCAAGAGAATTCTTTAAAATTAGCTTATACGGAGAAAGATGTTACCAAGCAATTCAACCTAAAATGTCCAAGTGTACCTTACTTTTGATGGACAAGGCTTTAGCTTTCATAAGAACGATTCAGAGCTCAGGTGAGGTATTGTAATTCCATTTTCAAGAGCAGACAGGTTTTAAAATTAAAATGAAAGGTGTTTAAACAGATATTACTGTTATGAAGATAAAGAAAATATCTACCATATCAGACAGAAGTAACTTTTCTTCCACCCATAATTCCTATAAAATTTTGAAAAGTTGCACAAGTATTTTAATGTGTAGATCTTGCTAAACAAAAATCCCCGTTCCACAAACTCGCTGTGACTTTGAAGATCAGACAGTCATCCAAAACACTGATTGTGGCATTAAAGAAGAAAACTTAAGATCTTGGACAACTCCTGAGCTCTAGGAGATACTAAATCTAGAATGAAGCTTCTTGACAAACTAGTAATCCCTTGCTGAATAGCCAGTTCTGCATTTGTTCTTGTTATGGGTTTGTGTGGCATGGTTTTCTTTGGTAGTGGGGAGGGGGCTGCAGAGGTGGCTCCTGTGAGAAGCTGCTAGAAGGTCCCCTGGCGCC